>CM052446.1:52011513-52031910 GCA_028533085.1 Varecia variegata | reverse complement strand
GTCAGCCTAGCTCACAGCAACCTCAAACTCCTGGGCTCAAGCGATCCTTCTGCCTCAGCCTCCCGAGTAGCTGGGACTACAGGCATGCGCCACCATGCCCGGCTAATTTTTTCTATATATATTTTTAGTTGGCCAGATAATTTCTTTCTATTTTTAGTAGAGATGGGGTCTCGCTCTTGCTCAGGCTGGTCTCGAACTCCTGAGCTCAAACAATCTGCCCGCTTCGGCCTCCCAAGTGCTAGGATTACAGGCGTGAGCCACCGCGCCCGGCCCGGAGGGACCATCTTAATGTTCCCTCATTCCCACCTTCATTCTGTAGACACGTACTGAGCCCCTGTTGTGTACCAGGCTTTGCTCCATCTGCTGGGAATGCACTGAGCAAGGTCCCTACTCTCAGGAGTTCACGGGCCAGTGGGGACGCCAGACATTGTACAACCACCAGAAGACACAACAAACGCAGGCAATGAGTCAATGCTGGCTGCTGGGATGGAAGTGACAGGGGGCTGCCTCAGGTGACCATCCAGCCTGTGAAAGTGATATTTAAGCTGGGACTTACTTGAATGATAATTAGGGGTAAGTTCCAGGGAAAGGGGACTCAGGGAGAAATAATAGCTACCGCAAAGGCCTTGGGGCATGCTGCAGACTAGAAAGAAGCACAAATGTTGACATATTTTTCAAGATCAACATCTAGAGCAGTGGTCCCCAGCCTTTTTGGCACCAGGGACTGGTTTCATGGAAGGCAGTTTTTCCATGGATGAGGGGTTCGGTGGGAGGGGGTGGAGGGGAGGCGGAGCTCAGGTGGTGATGCGAGCAATGGGGAGCAGCTATATAGATGAAGCTTCAGACTGCTGATCTAGAGAAATTCTGTATCAGAAGAAAAGGAAAAAGGGTATCCCTGACTGATCCTGAAATTCAAAAGGAGTTAGAAGTTTGCAACTTTGGAGAAATCACCTTTCCAACAATGCCTGACAAATGTCAAGCAAAACCCAATAATTTTTACTACCAGGCTTTCCTCTCTCCCATCCGCTCTCCCTAACTAGAAAGGGAGAAACTATTTGTTGTTAAACTTGAAAGTTCACAGAATGCACAGATTCAAACTACTCATGTGCACCAATAGATTCTAGTTGTTGAAAAAATAAACATGCAGAAGTGGGATGAGCAAGATAGTGTCCAAATTCTGAAACTCTATTTTACAGAGTGATAATTCTTTTGAATATCACAATAGCCATTCTATACTTTTTGTTTTCAAGCACGACTTTAGTGTGCATTGATACTGGCAACATCTGGCCTCTTCAATGAGTAAGTTGCCGATTCAATTTATAAGTGAAAAGGAAGGTATTTATTCATTCATTCATTTATTTATTTAGGGAGGTGGTCTTGCTGTGTTGCCTGGGCTGGATTTGAACTCCTGAGCTCAAGCCATCCTCCCACCTGGGCTCCCGAGTAGTAGCTGGGGCTACAGGCATATCAAAGATCTGGGTTGGGAGAGAACTCAGAACTGTAACTGAGGAGGGCTTTCCCCACCCAGGTTAAGGGCATGATAGCAGATGGAGTCAAGAGGCACGAATCTTAATAGAAACCTTTTCAAAAATCATGCATTTGTTTTAAAATCTGTCACTTAATTATCAACTGGAAATAGATGGTAAGATTCCTCCTTTGAGCTGTGTTATTGACCTCATTGAAGAAAACCCCTTAATTGAATCAACAGCATACCAATCCTATTTGGGCTGTTTTATCTATTTGTATTCTAAGATAAATCTTAGATGATGAAACTTTGGTTTTGCAGACAACATTTTTAAACTATAATAAATTGCAAAGGCTATGCTTTTGAGACCAAAAAAAAAAAAAAAAAACCAGGAACATTTTGGTAATATGCTTGCCACCCTCATATGAAAACAAAATCTAAAATATATTACATCACTCAACAAAATCAACAAATATTGTGCTTCATTTGGAAGGGCTTGGAGCTGGCTTGTGCACCTCCCCCTTCCCCACCCCCAAATTATGGTGTTTGCGGCTAGACTTCGTGGTTAACAGCTTAAGTTAATTCTGCCATGTGTAGGACATACATAAATGCATGGACTTTATATTACTAACTCAGCTGCAGTTTAAATTATTGGGTGAACTCTTTTCATGGAGCTCCAACACTTTCAAAATCCACAACAAAAATAGTAGCCCAGCTGCCCCACTCTACAAGGAGAGACCCTCATTAGAAGTCATTTGCATTCCATTAACCACCAAGCAGTGGGTCAGTCATTGCCTGTCAGCCGCACAACTCATTCTTTTTGTGTTAATTAGCAGAGAAATAAGGAGTTAATGAAGATCTTATGATCTGTGATGACTCATCTGGTTGTTTGGGATGAATCACCACTCTGGACCACTTTAGCGGACCAGCTCGGGTGCTCTGAGCAGAGAGGGAGGCGGCTGAGGGGCGTTCTCAGGGGCCTGTGGCATGGTGGGCTTTGTTAGCTCAAGATTAGAAGGAGTTAATTGCTTCAAGATTGCTGGGAGATTAGGTTACTGGGTGTGATGTATCTATGTAAGCATATGTCAGCGCTAGTTAGAAGATAGGAGACGCTTATTTTAATAAACTTATGAAAAGAAGAATTAATTTGTCATTACATTGGAAATCTTATTTTATTAACTTAATTTGAAAATGTAAAGCTGTCTGAAACGCCAGTTTTTCACTCACTTTCCTTCTGAATATGTATGAAACACAAATTAGTCGATGTGCAACACTGTTCATTCAGGGCTTTTGTTCCCAGACTTCCCACCCCCAGCCCACGTCGGTTTGCTGGTGGTGTCTGGCTCTGGGGCAGTGGGCTGGTTACAGTGGGCTCTGGGTTCTCGCCCTGCGGTGGGTGGAACGTGGCCTCTGGGAGACCCGAGGGCAGCCCTGCCAAGAGAGAAAAATGATCTGCTTCTGTGGGACCTGCTTCCTCCCTGGGAGTGCTATTTGTGTACAAATACTGCTTGCATTTGGGGCCGTGAACTAGAATGGGGAAGGGAGTGCAGGAGCAACCACGGGACCCTGCCCTGCACCAAAGCCGTCAAAAGCGTTTTCTAAATGCTCGGTTTACATTTTATGGGGGAGGCGCATGACCCAGCCAGGCAAGCTGTTGCAAGACAGGTTCAAATTGTCCTCATCTTCCTTGTTCTTGGGAGCAGGCCTGTTTATTGAGCACTTACTGTGTGCCAGGAACTGTTCTAAGTACTCTATTCTTATTATTTCTTTTCATCTTTACGACAAATGCCTGCAATAAGGACTATTAATATCTCCGTTTTTCAGGCAAAGAAACCAAGGCACAGAGAGATTCAGTAACTTGCCCAAGGGGACACAGTGAGAAGTGTCGGCTGTCCATCCCAGAGCCCTCCCTCCCTACTGCGGCCCTACATGTCTCTGTGACATGACTGAGGGAGCTTGGCTGTGTGACAGTTGGGAGGGGTGGGTGCGGGCGGTGGTGACCCAGAGAGCTCGTTACCTGTGTAGATGCTCAGGGGCTGCCCCAGCAGTGCGTGGCCAGGGGGGAATGTGGGCCCGGTGTTGCAAAAGCTTCTGAGGTTTTGATTTTATTTCCCCAAAGAGGTTGGAAACCTGGCTTTTTAAATAAAATCTCCTGATTTTTAAATATTTGTTCAAATTGTTTTTTTTTTAATTGCTGTGCAGGTCAAACAAAAAACATCAGAAGACAACTATTAGTGACTCCTCTGGAAGGTGGGAAGCTTTTTGAGATGAATTTTCCCCCCCAAAGTGCCTCACATGTGGATACTCAAGAGTTGAATGGATCAACGAATCTAGTTGTGGGTCCTGGCCCCCATCAACACATCAAAACTCTTATTTATAGAGAGTTGTCATTTGGTGATTCCAAATCCCTGTCCCAAGAATCCTTTTATCAGATCAGCAAAATGACTCATCTCGTTCTGACCTTCCTGGGGGAAGGAAGTGTACTGGGATTATGGTGATTATAACTGCAGCAGAAACAATTTGAACCCTCTTCCTGGACAGCTAACTGGGTCCCCTTTTCTGCCTGGGGTAATATGAATTGAGCCAAAAATAATCTTCAACGTATTTAACTATATAGCCACAGAAGGGTCAGCACCCGACTCAGTAGGGCCTCTGACACCCTGCCACAATACAGCAGCCTTTCTGCTTGGCGGGTGCCCTGCTATTCTGTTATAAATATTTTGCAAAAGGTTTTAAATGCAAAGAAAAAAGAAGTTGTGTGATGGTGATTCTAGGGCCTCTACCATCGCATGGGCTTCCTAAAAGCCTGCTTTGCTGGCATTCTACAACTCAGACAAAAACTAGGCATTTAGTAGGGTAAAAATTTCCTTTTCTTATTACTTCATATAGGAAATATATTCAAAAATTCCAATTGTCTATTTAGCCCAGTCAAGAGGTTAGCAGAAGCAGGATATGAAAAAGAAAAGTAAGCAGGAAAGGGAAGGAGGAAGACAGCTGCCCGGCAGGCAGAGGGAACTTCCTGCAGGCTGAGACAAGAGCGTGCTGCGTCCTCATTTGCAAACGAATCCGCTGAGAAGAGCAAATATGGACATTGGGAACCACCTTTTTCAATTTGTTATTTTTGGAGTTAGAGAATAGGTCTCCTTGCAATTAAAATGTTCCAGGCACATTTAATCACTTTTCCACATAATAACTGGCCTTGGACCTGGTTCATGAGATTCATTGATTTGTGAAGGACCGTAAAATAATCATGGAGAGGTTAAGAGGCAAGGGCTGAAGGGAGGTGAGACATTATTCACCACCTGAGGGAAGAGAATTGGCTTCCAGAATATCATTTATTTCCTTATTTCTTGACCTTTGTCAAAGAGGCAGAGCCCAAAGGAGGTTGTGAAAGGCTGGAAATAAATGATGCATGCGTAGATTTGCACACAAGCAACCACGGCTAAGGTGTGAGACAGGTCCCGGCAAAGGCGCCATCCCCTCCCCGGACACACGTGGGGGCTTTAAGGTGCCATTTCGCTAAAGTTCCGGTATCACGGGCACTTGCTTTCCAGAGTCCTTGAAATAAAATTCTTGGGAAAAAAATGGCTGTGTTTTTCACCTCCCTTCCCTGAAAATAAATCGTTTAGTCCAAATAGACTATGGATGAACATTATTTAAAGACTCTGGCTACTTTCTTCACAGAACCCATTCATTTATGGAAACATATTTTCTGCCCCCAAAACATGCAGGGCACTGGGGACACAGAGTTGGCTAAGATCACACCTGCTTTTGAGGCAACCACAGCCTGGTGGGACGGTGAGACAGACACATGAGCATTGATTTATTTATTCGACAGGTGTTTTTGAAACAAATGGGAGTTAACCAGGTGGGGAGGGCAGGAAGGGAACTCCAGGTAGCAGAAATGGCAGAAACAGAAGTATGAAAGAAAGAACCAGCGGCAAGCACTCAGGGGACTGCAAACACTTCTCTGCTGCTGAACCATAAATTACAAAGCAAGGCCCAGGAGGATGGTGCTGGGAGCTAGGTGACACTCCGTCCCGAAAGCTCTCCTGAGCCTGCTATCTTCGGCCATACTGTGCTACGTTTGCCTAGTAACCCTCCCTACACATACGATTGTGCCTTTATTTCCACGATTCCATGGCAAATATTTGTCTCCTCCTTTAAACTGTAAGCTCCATCAGCACAGGGATGGTACGCACTTATAACTACACACTCAAGACCTTCCATACTACACAGAACATAGCAAGTGCTCAGTAAATGATGCTGATTAAAGGAATGAGACAGTGACCAAAAAACAGGTAAAAGGAAGCTATTTAGAGAGTTAGGCAAAGGAATCACGTGGTGAGATTTGGTTTTTAGTGGCCCACTCTGACGATAGTATGGAGAGAGGAAACACAGGCCACAGAGGGTCACAGGAGCAGCTGCCTGGAGACCTCAGCAAAAATGCTGGAAAGAGACGGTAGCCACCAGAAATAGAGTCAGGGTGTCATAGAAACAGAGGTGTTGACAGGGGATGGGACATCTTTGAGAACTGTCTCAAAGGCAAAAATCACAGGACTTGGTTGCTGATTAACTCCATGGGGGCTGGGGAAGGAGGAGGTGTCTGCAGTGGCTCGCAATCTGGGTGACTAGATGGTGGTGTCAGGCTGTAAAACAGGACATGAGGCGGTGATGAGAGGACAGCTTAGGTTTCAACAAGTTGAGTGAAGGGAGCTTACAGGACAAGCAGGTGGAGCCAACAACTGTGTAAACTGGGAAGAGTCTGGACCTACAAGAAGTGTTTGAGAGAACCTGGAGTTGACTATGAGTCCCTGTGGCCAAGGAAACACTCTGTTCCACCCACTCTTGGTTGCTCTTCTTGTGTTCTGCAAATCCGTCTGATCTTCTTCCACATGCCTAGTGGTCCTCTTCACTCAAAGCCCAGGGGATGGAGTTGGTTCCTTTCTTGTATCAGTTCCTTATTTGATAGCACTGTCCATATTGCTGGACACTGTGCTAACCTACAAGGCTCATGCCTCTGGTTACTACTATACCCATTTGACAGATGAGGAAACTGAGGCTTTGAGAGACTGAGGGATGTCCCATAACCTGCAGCTAATAAGTGGTCGAGACAGGATTCAAGGCCCTTTCTTTCTGACTCCAGAGACTAAGCTCTATACCTCTGACTTCTCACCTGCTCAATAGTCATTTTACACATTGCTCTTAGGCTCTGATGGTATGAGCTGGAAGGCTCCATTCATCTCCACTAAGTGCTAAAAATGCTGCCTGCTTTCTGGTCCCCTCGTGGGAACAGCACCCGCTGCAGCAGCCCCCATCCAGCAGCCCAGGGCACGCTGTCTGCGTGTGCTGTGCTAACCGTGGCAACCAGCAGCATCATTTTGAATTTCTCTTAGAGTCTGAGCTAAAAGCAGATGTTCTCCCCATTTAGAAAAACATGAATGTTATGTTGCTTTCTGTGAAGAACCAGTAGATTTCCCTAAGCTGCCACCCTCCACCCCACCCCCTGCAAGAACTCTTAGTGGGCTCAGTGCAACCCCGTCAAGATCCAGTCTGTGTGGACTCCACTGCCCACCCCGAGGGGTGAGACAAGGCATGGGAAGGAGCTTTGGGAACAGCCCAAGTGGTGGTGAAGTGACTAAAGTTTCCTTAATAGTGATACAATCTCTATCAATCAAATTGTTTCCGTGTATAATCTGATTTATATATTAATAAAAACTGCTACATAGATTCTTCTCCAACATTGGCAGGTTTGTCAGGGATGAGCTGACTTAGAATACAGACCAGGTGACATACAAAAACCCCAGTTTTCTGGGTCCCTCAAAGACACATGCAGTGATCTTCCAGAGTGCCAGAAACTGCCTTCTAAACCAGGGCATCTTGGATGACCCATAGAGCTGTGTCAGACACATTAAGATGCTATGGATAGAAGCCCAACGAGGTGTGCAAATACGAGCTGAGAACAGAAGGTCACAAGGACACATGCCCCATAGACGTTGATTCACTACTTCTCATAGGGGTAACTCTGTGTAGCAGCTTCCAGGGAAAGGAGAAACAAGGGTTAGTTTATGTATTTAGTGATGGGCAGCGGCTCTGCTAAGCAGCCCAGCAGGCGGGGAAGGCAGCTGGCTACCATAATACGTTTTTACTTTACTTATGAAGATGACATTTTCAGCTTTCATCTTAAAAAGCACTGTTGCTCTTTGGGGCTACACGAATGTTCTGGGTCCTGAGCTACGATTGCCAGAAGGTTGTTAGGTCCTTTCCCCGACACCCATGTCCCTGTCTTTATGAGCGTGGGTGCAGCACCAACCCCTACAGCCCTGTGTGATTTTTATTCTTGAGACTCACAGTGTTAAATGCATTTCTTCAGTCCCAGAACTAGATATAGAGTCATACACAGAGTCTCCTCCCTGCAATGAGATAGAAATCTCACTTCCCACTGAAGCAACAAGCCAGAAACTCAGAACGGATGGTCCAGATTTAGGGGGAAGCTTATTATTCATGCGACTGCCTGGCAGCGTCATGAATCGGCAATGAAGACGACACTATCAGGGAGGGATCAAGCCGAAAGCTCTCAAATAGCTATGAAATACAGTATTGTGTTTACACACTGTAACCTCATCCCTCAGAAGTGAAGGAAAAAGCCCGGCTTCAATGTTGCTGCGTCTGAGATTTCCTCCCTCCCGGCAGCGCCCTGGCGTGTGCCAGCCGTCCAGGAAGCCATGAAATGGGGCAAGAGGGAAGAAAGACCCAGGAAATCACTGCGAAGCAAGCTTTAGTAAAACCAGACTGTTGACATTTTATGAACTTAATGGCATAAAGAACGTGCAGTAAAAATAATTTGCATTCTCTGATTATATATGTCAGATTCCCAAATATCTTGATCATGTTATTTTGCTAAAGATATTCTGATGGTGGATCTGTGTATGATTTACATAAATGAGGCATTTGCATAAATTAAATTAACAAATATAAATACATGCTTATAAAATACTGATATCGCTTACTACTCTCATAAAAATAAATTATGAGGGATGACATATGATAGGCCATGTGGTTTCCGGGCAATCATCGCATGTTCCTGACGCATGCCTGGCATTTTGTTACCAGAAGAAGAAGGAAACTCCAACTCAAGCATTTCTGAAGGCTTGGTTCTCCCAGGGAAGCTATAGAACAGACTTTTGGAAGGAGATGATGTCTTAAGTGATTGAAAACTCAGTTTAGCGTAGTGACTAAGCACATGAGCACTGGAGCCAGAATTGCTTGAGTTCAAATCCTGACTCTCACTAAGTTGATGTGCAGTTTAGGACAAGTCACTTAATCTGTGCCTTAACTTTCTTACCTGTAAACTGGGATAGTAACAGTGTCTCCCTCAAAATGTTGTCGCCAGGATGACATGAGTTCCTGTCATGAAAGAATTTAGAATGGTTCCTGGCATATGGAAAGTGGGCAATAAATATTAGCTCTATTAGTATGATTGTCATGCTGTTACTAGACAGGTTGGAAGAATAATTGCCCAAGGCCACATAGCTTCCTATCTACTCTCTCGATCTCTTGATCAATGATGCTCAAAGCGGTTTTTGAAGCCCTGGGATGAGAGAAGAGAAATTCCCAATGATGGTGCTCTTCACTAATATTCAAATCACAGCCTGAATGGGGCTGTGGGGGTGACCCTCCAGGTGGGTTCACTGAGGAAAGTGCAGATCTATACCAGATCTAAGACAGGGCCCCCAAATTATCAGCATCGTATGGGAGGCCCCAGTGGACAGGTGTGGCTGGCAGATTACGTGGAGAAACCACTGCTAGTAGGCAGGTGGCCCCCCCAGCGACGGGACCAGAGGAGGCAGGAGAGATCCATGTTCCGTCCAGCTCATGGCGACAGTCACTGTGTTTGCCCAGTGGCTGCTGATGAAGTTTGCATCTGAGGCTGGATACTGAATCCCACGAGGTTTCGCTACAAACACAAAAGATTCACCAAGAGTTACCATTGCCTTCCTTGCTCATACCTATGGGAATGATTACTCCTTTGAAAGGAATTATTTTATTTTTCTTTTCTAAATTAACCTAGACTTTATTTGAAAAAAAATTGTTTTACTGAGTCTCAGAGATCAAATTACTCACTCTCTTTATTGCCTTTTGGGTCACGGGAGGAAATAGTCTCCAGACTTCTCCTATGGAGCCTGGACCAATCCAAATATATACTTCTGTTCACTAGCTGTTCTTCAAACCATAAAGCACCCTCAGTGATTTATAAACCAACCTCTAATCTCTCTCTTGGATTTTTCTCCCCATTTGAGAAGACCAGTTCCCACAGTGCCCTTGTTGGTCATTAGGGCAGGACACCAGGCAGCCTTGCAAAGACTGTAACCCCAGCTGTGGGGTCTCAGGGCACCAAAAAGGCCCCTCTGCCCTGGAACAATCACACCTGCTTTGCAATTTTGCCTCACGCTGGGCCTGGTTGGACTATCCTAGAGGGCAGCGTGTATGTTTCTGGGATCAGAAGGGTAATTACCATAATAGCAGCTATCAGTAATCCAGCCCTTTCTATGGGTCAGGCCATGTGCTTTACATATGCTGTCTCAACACCCTGTGAAGTAGCTTTGCAAACTTGGCATTAGTAGAGATGGGACTCTGGGATGTGAGGCTGATGTCCCATTCCTAGTAATGCACCGTTTGCATGGATGGTAGAGTCTAACTCAACTCCATGAGCCACTGATGTGCCTTAGTGTCCACACTGGGCCTTCATATCTGCAAAGGGAACCACACAACGTCCCATTTCACCCAAGGCCACCCTGATATCCTGAAGTCCTGTTGGACCCCTGTAATCTCCATCAGAGACTCTATCACAGCTCTCTTGCCTAAGAATTATGATGTGACTTCTCATCTGACTGCTCTGGGCCTCGGCTCCCACATCTGTAGGATGGAAAAATTGAGTTCCTGCTCATCATTGTCAGAGGGTTGTTGCAGAGATGGAATTCGAATGAGCGCAGGAGTGGGAGAAGCACCAGCCCCAGTGTTGGTCATGATTATCTTGCACTGGCACAGATAGCCTCTGAGGCTGACCTCTGAACAACTATTGAATGGAAACTTGCATATTGGAGGAAAATAACCCATTACTGAGACAACTGCTTGAATTCTAATTCTGTATCTCCAGCCCTAACCTTTCCCTTAAGCTCCAGACGCCAATATCCACCTGCAAGCTGGAACAGCCCCTGGATGGAATGAACAGCACTGGCAATGAAGACACGTTGAAGGAGCACTAACCGAAGTGGCCCCAGTTGTCGGGACCAGGAGGCAGCACGTGACAGCTTCCTCTTCTCCCAGGTCCAACCCAACACTGAGCCCAGGGGTTTTCTCTGAAGATGATAACCTCTTGCTGATACCACATGGAGGCCCCAGGCTAATGAGAAGCTCTAGGTGATTCCAAAATAGGTGCTAAGCTCTCCCCAGAGCAGCATTCATTAATGGGGTGTCCACCAATCACCTGGATCATGATCCTCAGGGGGACTTGATACAGTAGCAGCTTTCTGGGTCCACTGAGTCAGACTCTGACAGTGGACCTGAGGATCTGCATTCAATAAGAGTCTTAGATGATTTTTTATCCTAAAAATCGAGACCACAATATTACCATAATATTAGAGTTACCACTCTCTGCTCTTCTGCATTGTTTCATGATGAATCGTAGTGACATTTTAACTATTTAAGCATTTAAGAGAGAAGACAAATGGTGTGTCAATCCATTTTTGCAATGTGCGGCATACATTGTGGGACTTGAAGGCGTTGGGAAATCCGAGGGCTGTGAGAAAGGATGCCCATTATTAAAAGTGAAATCTTCATATCTGTCATAATTTTATTGCATTTGCTCCTCTTAAAATCCCTTTCAAGGAATTTTTCTTTAAAGAGCCCACAATATTTACCTTCATTCACGCAGCATTCATTCATTCATTCACTTTGCACTTTTGTGTATCAGATGCTAATGAAATAGTTGAACAAGACACAATCCCCTCTTAAATAAAAAAAGTTTTTATCTACTAGAGAAAAAAGATAACTACATCAAGAAAGGCAATGCAGTTTTCCAACTACTGTCTCAGCTTTTTCTCTTGAATATCCTGCCATTTAGCCAAACTGTTCTAGCTTTAATGTGGAGCTGTGGGACAGGACTTTTAGCAATAATGGCTTGAAATAGATGCCTTCAATTTGTCTGATTTGACATAATGCTACAAATGGGGTCTGTACCCTATCCAAACAGTTTAGTTGAGTCATTCAATATGGTGTATGCCAACCATCCTGGCACCAGACGTGCCACATGCAGGCCCTGCATTTGGAAATCACAATCATGATGGCGGCGAGGCGGTAAGAGAAGAATGTAGTTGGGTATGGAGCCTGTGGCTGGGTCAGGAGCGGGAGATGAGACTCTTTAAGAACTGAGAGAGTGGGAACCGGGAGGGAGGAGAAAGGTCATGAATGAACTACAACAGCAGGAAAAAAGGGGGTGGGGAGATAAAGAGAGATGGAGAAACGAGGGAAGTGGTTCCTAAAGGGGGGGCCAAGCGGTGACCCACAGGGGGGCTGTTGCTCATGCTCATTGCCACCCCCGTCTCTCATTATGGGGTGCTCCCAGAGTGGAGTCTGCCCATGACAATGACAGCGGTGCTGAGAAAGCCAGAGTGGGACGATGCCATCCCCCCACCCCCGTGACATCCATCAGAAAGGGCTAGCTTTTGAGCACTGAGAGAGGGGGAAAATAAGCAGAAGTAATTTATTCGGGATCTTTGAGAGGATAATAGCCAATTATTTGTTTATAACACTGGTTAAATTTTCATTAGGCAGATTAATGGAATATCATGTACTGTCAACATTGGACTGAGGGGTGGTCCGTAAGAGATAAACGGGCAAACAGGCGCCGTGTCTCTCTGAGTAAATTAGTTTTTGCTTTCCTGTTTTTCATATGAAAATGGGAAAGGTGGGCAAGGTGGTGCATTTTAAAACAGGTCTCGAGATGGGCCAAATTGGTTAAATATGAAAGCAATCCTGGTAATAAATACATTATAATAATTTAGCATCATGGCCGTAATTTTGATTTCATGAAAGTCTGGGATAATGTCGATTTTTAACCTGCTCTCTTAATACACATTCCCTCTCCCTGAACTCAAACGCTGCATGCTGTGAGGTGAAAACATATTACTTTGGGGGACTGATTCGTCTGTGTAAGGCGCTCAGCGTTCTTCTGAGTTGGGACGTTGTCATCCCAGATGGCAGGAGTGGCTGCCTACCCCCTCCCCCTGCTGTCCCCAGGATCAGAATTCCCTGGGCTCCAGGGACAGGGAGAGTCGCTTAACACTCTGGAAGTAGACTAGGAGGTTTGTGATCAATGATTTATTTGATGCTAAGTCTCTGGTTAGGGTTGAGGCTCTAAATGGGCTGAAAACGGGCTAGGGTCCGAGTCTTGACATTATTCCATGTGAGAATCAGTGGATCAAACTTTAGAGTCCAAAATTCTGTTAGCAAATTGCAAATGACTCTCTCACTCTCTCCCCTCTGAAATTGTACATTTCCTAACAATTGATATTCTGCAGTTTAGAAAATAGTAATTGGCAATTAACATTTTTAGTTTAATTAGCATTGGAAAGTCATTAAAGTTCCCATATATAGAAGACAACTAAGAATATTCATTTGCAGCTCAACTCCGGATTTTTAAAAAATGTCATTACTTAGAAGGCAAATGATAGAATGAAATTTCTTTGTATCGTCATAAAAAAAAGAAAAGAGGGAGGAAGGAGAGTTAGAGGAAGAAATGGAAGGAAGGAAGGAAGGAAGGAAGGAAGGAAGGAAGGAAGGAAGGAAGGAAGGAAGGAAATGAGTAAAGAACATTTGCAGTGATGTGGAAAAGCAACTAAATGCAGTCAGTTGTTCTTTTTGTAAAATGCCAAAATTTGCCATTGATGTCTGATAAAATCTCTTTCAAAAAGGTAAGACCATTAATCTGTGACTTTCCTTGAATCATTTTACTGGTCTGTATAGTGACTTCTCTTCATGATAATATTATGCCTCCAAAATGATTCCCAGTATGATCTGGGTAGAAAAGTATATTTGTTTTCTAAGAAAGAAAATTGGTGGAGCTTTTCCTACCAAAGACACATCCCTCCAGCTCACCCCGGTCCACTCTGAGGCCCCATGGTGGGGAATCTGCTTCCTGTGCACCTCGGCCTCGAGGGAGGTGGAGAGGGTGGCAGCTGCGGGGACTGGTAGTACCAATCCTGCTTCCCCTTCTTGCTCACTCTTCTCACGGGCAGTTACTTGGCTGGACAGAGAGCTGGGGACGGATGTGGCTGGGTAACCAGGGACTTACGGGGAAATCTGGGCTTCCCAGCCTTCCTTCTGAGCAGTTCTCGTCCTTGCTTAGTTGTAGATTTGAGGTCAGAGAATAAGGACATGTACTGGGAGGGGATAAATTGCTCTGAAATGGGGAGAAGTGGTGCACTGAAAGCCACATTTGTTTGCAGGCTGTATGAAGTGGCAAGAGCCCTTTCATGGCTGCTGGCCAGGACAATGACCTTTCAAAGCCTTTAGGGAAAGTCATTCCTTCAATATCCGACATCCACGTGTTGCATATGGATCTCCTCACCACGGCAGCTTGGCCACAGATGCTTCCACAGTTGGGAAGCTTTGGACAGAAGTGTTACAGCGTTCGTGAAGAGTTCAGTTGGAGGGGAAGGTGGGTGTGGGACTGTTTTAAAGTCTCTGGGTACTTTGAACAGTGTAGTAAAACTGCCGTTAGATACAGCACCCATGAACCTCGAGTCTTAGGGTCTGGGCTGCAAGAGGCCCTCTTAGGAAGGGGTTATTCAAGCACCAAAACCCCTTTGGCTGGAGGGTCCCAACAGGCCCACCACACGAAGAACGATACACTGCTTTGACTAGTGTGTTAAAGGCAGTTGCAGGGAAGAACGCAGTGCTGGCCTTTCCTAATTTGAGATAGAAAAGATATTCTCTGGGCTATTACATCCTTTTAGTGAAGGCAATTCACATTCTTTTGGTGGTTTATCCTACTCATAATGATCAAATCCTAGAGTCAGAACTTCTAATGCAAACCACTTTTCCAGCTGTAATTGGATCTAAGGCAAATGCAACCACCAAGTGGCCTAAGACTCCCTGGCAATGTTCAATCAGGATATGATATCGCTTATGAAAGTGATATCTTACTATTGATACTTCTCCCAAGAGCAGCACAAATTAGAGACATACTCAAGTGATTCTGAAGCCTCTCAGACAACATGAGAGCATGCCCCTGTGAAGGTGGGAGTTCTCAAGCACGGTATGATGCACATTTCATTGTGGTCATTTAATGGAAACTCTATGAAAGGGTTCTGCTGGGTTGGTCATGGGAGAAGATCTAACATTTCGGGAACCACATTAAATGTGGTTCTTAAGAAAATTCAAGAACTGATAATGCTAACGGCATCTGAATGCAGACTTTGGGTGACGATGGGATACGTGGTCTCAAAGTGAAAACACATGGCCTTCCCCACTGCATCCACTCAAACGGGACCCTGCTGTAAGCTCTTGTGCACCCACACTCACACGTTCGTACACAAACACACACATGTGCACACACACTCTCCAAATTCAAGGCCTTTCAGGCGATCTCTGAGGGTGCAGAAGTATGAGCCCTATTAAGGAATGGCTTCAGCTTCCAAGGAGATCTCAGATGCCAACATAATAAATATCAGGTGAGGATCTCAGCCCACAAATTCAAGCCTGTAAAGAAATACGATTTCTGTATTTATGTTTCATATATTTTAAACATCCATTTTCTACATAATTTCTGATTTTAGCATACCCCCATTTGACCTCCACTCTCTCCCATTCCTGGGTTTATACTATAATTTCAGAATCTTAAGTGGAGATGTGGAACATCTGGTCTACTTGTCATCAGTCTACAAATGTTACAGCTGAGACATCTACTGTTCCTCCCTAGTGGCTTCTTCAGGCCTGAGATAGCATCCTTGGGCATGGGAAATTTTGCCAGGTTGTCTTTGGTTCTCTTTGCCTAGACACACCCTACAGCCATCTCTCTCTGGAGTCTTGCTGTCTTCTAAGAGGCATTCCCAGGGGGTGGGGCCTCTTTCCCTCCTGCCACAGAAAGAAGCCCTGCCTGTTACTTTAACTTTTTAAACCTCAATGTCCCCATCTGTACAATGGGAACAATAATAGCTATGTAAGCACTCAATAAATATTAGAATTTTAAAAATCATTACTGACAGATAAGTTTGAATGGCCATAAATAGAAGCAAAACCACCTAGTCTCCCAGGGCTCCCTGAGTCATTAATGCTATGGGGTCACATCCTTTTATATTCAATTACTTCACTGGCATTATTGGAAACAATGGCACCTGCTTACTGAGAATTCCTGGATGCTGCTACAGTCTTCTTTTATGACTCTTTATTTTTTAGCTTTCCATTCAGTTATACTATATGTTTTCTTAACATTAAAAATTATGAGTAAGTGTACAGCCCAAATACACTCGTGTAACCAACACTCAGAGCAAGGAACAGACATAACTGGCTCCCAAGAAATCCCTTCATGCAGTGGCTGAGTCACTGCCCCTCCTCCAGCGGTAACCAATCACTGTCTGGACTTCAAACAGCTTTCTTTCTATAATACTTCATATACGTGGAATTCATATGCTATGCACTTTTTGTGTCTGGCTTCTTTCATTCTGTTTGTAAGATTCAACCATTTTTGTGTGTCTTTGTAGACCATACATTGCAGTATAGTACTTCATTATAAAAATATGCCTCAGTTTACTTATTTTCATTTTAGGACATTTATAAGTGACAATCTTGGAGCTTGGTGTCCCTACCCGAATGGGTCTGTGGGTTACTAGTGAGCCCAGTCATCACGATACAGAGGTTTCCGCTTGCATGGATGGCTCTGGGTATGTTGGAACTATTTTCTCAGCACCTGAAGATGGGCAGCGTATTATGTCATCAGCATCAGTCCTCTGGATGTGTCTCTGAGCCTGGCTGTGCACGGTAATCCCGGCTCTTCCACACGGCAGCTCTGTAGCTGTGATGAAGACCCTAGAACATAGTAATTAATAAAGGACACTAACGTTTATGTGATGCCTACCATGTGACATGCATGTCCTGGGAACTTACACGCGCTGCCTCATTTAAGCCTCACAAAATCCTGTGTCATAATTAATCACTTTGTCTTCGTTTCGTGCATTTATTGTCTACTATGGAGTCTACCATGTCAACTACCCAGCCCCTGTGCTCAAAGCTCACCTTTGTGTGCATGAGACGCAGGGACAAATCAGCCAGCCCAATAAAGCCAGACAAGTGCTTGGAGAGAGGTGAGCAAGCCACTGTGCAAGAATCCGGCATGACTGTGGGGCCAGAAAAGGATTCCAGGAGGAAGTGACATTATTCTTCCCATTCCCTGTTCTATATTGTGGCTAAGAGTAGCACGTCCAAGGCCACAGAGCTAAGCAGAAAATAAAACCCAGCTCAACCTAGCCCCAACATGGCTTCTGCTTGTCCCTTCTCTGTGTGCCACCTAACTCTTGGAAAGAATCGTCCTAGTCCAGCTTTTCCTAATCCATTGACGGAGTCCAGCGTGGGACATAGGGAGGAAAAGGCATTTCCGGGAGGAGAGAAAGCAAAGCCCAGATGACAGGAGGGAGCCGCAGGGGGCACTGAAGCAGACATCAGCCCCGAGGCTTGACTCAGCCCCCTCCCTTCTCATTTTGAAAATCAGAAAAGAGGCTGAGAATCCTAAAAGCCTGTTACTGGAATTTAAGTTCCACATGACACTTCAGATACAACTGCGGAAACAGTGGTGGCAAATTCCTCTATACTGTTTGGGACTAGAAATGGAAAAAGAGAAGGACTAGGTTTGGAGTTGGATCAGACTACACACGTAGTCTGACACTCCTTATTCTTTTAAATTTCTGACTGTAGAAATAATACACTACTCATCAGAAAGGTGTCAAGCAATGCAGTCACTTGAAAGAAGAAAGTAAAAATCCCCTAGAATACACCTCCCACCCCAGAAATAACCACCGATAACCACTGTTAACAATTTGATGTAGAGTCACCGAGATCCTCGATCTCCTCTCTCTCTCATATACATATACACATATATATAAAAATACATATATATATACACATATATATAAAAATACATATATATATGTATATTTCATCTATCTATCTCTATATCTCCTTATATGTGTAATGTCTTGGTCAATAAAGCAGAAAGCCTGTCCTCCGGGTATTTCAAAGCATGGCATCTGAGTCTCCAAAAGCATGGGACTGCCAGTGGGCTCAGCCCCATAGGTGATGTCATGGAGATGATAATCTCCAAATTGCCTCTAATCCTATAATGGCTTCCAAACCACATATTACGCCACACGTGACAACCCAATTACTAATACCACCATTTTCATGTATGCAAAGGACAGCTAGTTTTTCAGCCCTGCGATTAAATGAAAGCACAGCTACAAATTAACTGGCAATTTCAGTGCAATATGAGGAAACAGCCATTCTTATCACATTCCAAGGAAAACCATAACCAAATAGCCATGGTGAAAGCATACCTGTCAATCAGCAAGGAACATGCATCTCCAGGGCCCCAGACTGTGCCCTGAAGGAGGAAAACCCTCTGGTTTTTCATTTATTCAGAAGGCTAGCAGGACCCACAAGCATCAGAATTCCAAGACTGCAAAACTAGCAAAGTACAGAATTTCTGAACCAAATTTTCCCAATTCTGATACTTAGAATAAAAAATATTGGAGGAAAAAAATAAACAATTTGTGTCATTTTCAGAGCCGGGACTCTATGTTAATAGTTAGTCCCTGATGAGTCTTGCAGGTCATCTAGTCCAGCCAAGACCCAGAGACGAGAGGGTGCTCGCATACAGCTGGGAAGAGCCCAGCCTCTGCCGTGACCCTGGACTTATAGGGCATCACCCAGGGGGCTGCCAAGACAGGCCGAGGGCCGGTGATCGGATTTGGAAAAGCAAAGGAAGGAAATGACCTTCCACAGGAGAACAGCTCCTCCAAACTCCTCCTCCACCCCATAGATGTCAGGATGGCCCTCACTTGGCTTTTACCAACCTCCCTTTGCCTGCTTGAATCAACAATTCCCCGGTGAAGGCGCCACTTTCTACTTTTCACCTACATTTGTTCTCATCTTTTACGGCTCCACCATGAAATTGTCCCCTTTGTCATCCCCAGGGAAGCCTGACCATTCCTTCCCCTCCCACCTAGTGCCCTTAAAGAGATGCCTCTCTTCCCTGTGAGATAATCAGCTCTATGACCAGGGCTGTCTTGTGCTTGCCCTTGTGTTCGCACAATCCATGGCACATGGGAGGCGCTCAACAAACATTGTCGTATGAATGAATGGTTGAATGAAGAAGGAAGGAGGGAAAGAAGGACCTAATCTCACATTCCATTTGTGTGTCCTGGCTGGATTAAAAATCAAGTGGACATGACTGCCTTTTCACAGTCATGTTCTAGTCTAGAACTTTCTTCTTCTAGAAGCTTATGCAGATGCTAGACTTCAACATGTTCTTCTCCCTTAGAAAAATATGGTGGCCTTCTGGCTGCAGTAAGGCGCTGTGTTCTTTGCATAGTGGATGTATAAAAATAGATTTAAACTAGAGATGGATGGTCCCAGATGGATGTGGTTGGGGTGAGGAAGAACATCTTGAACTATTTTTCAAACATTTCAGTTTCGGCAAAAACCAAAACATGTTTTGCCAATCACTTTCCCTTAATTTTAAAACCCACGGATTTCAAAGGAAATTTAATCTGAATGTTTCTACTTCATTTACTCTATCTCTTCAAAATGTTCTCCTGAAAAAGTGAACTAGAAGTTTAAAGGACTTTTTATAGTTTGCTGGTTTCTTTTAAGCAAGGAGCCACTTAAAATTTTGGCTAGGGCGGGGGGAGGGGGGTCAAAAGCCCTAAATTTTGAAGTAAAGGAAAAAAAATAGTGCAAGTTGATTTGAATTTGCATGTAGGAAATAAGCAACGTGCTTCTCATGCTGAAACAAAGAAGAAATGGTTAAAGTTAAAAATTAAGGGAAATATAAATCTGTAAAAGGTGGATAAATTCTACATGATCAATCAACAAAAATAAAGCTAGAAATTATTACAGACATTGGTTCATCTGCAATAGAGATTATTACAGGGATTACAGATATTGGTTTATCTATTCACTTTGGCTCATTTGTGATGGAGTTTGAGTGTGTTTTGTTAATAACTCCTTAATCATAAGTGCACATGACCATGACTGTGGTAGACAAATCACGATGAAGCTGAAAAGGGAAGGGACATAGCAGAATGGTAGGTGCATAGCTCCCTAAATGCTTTATAATCTGCCAATTATCCCCTGCCCACCGCCCATAACCTGATCCTTAGTGACACTTGGGCGGGATTTGTCGACAATCTGCTTCCTGGTGTGTTTACACAGGGGCAGCCACTCCCCGCAGACCTTACCTGATAAGCTTTTGTTCCACCAGATCCTTCCACTGTGTAAGTTACAAGCTGGGAACAGCTTGGGCCCCTGGGGCATGCGTCTTAATTCATCGGAGTCACTAGGGGGAATTTAGTGCACAGCAGAAATCTAGTCAACACCCACGCTCCGATAGTTAATATACTGTTTGACACCACTGTGGCCAACAGAAGAATCAGTCCATCTCCCCAGACCACCCACGCGACTAATAGCTAATAACTAACACATGGGGAGACCACAGCTAATGATGTCCCTGGGTTCAGTGGTTCCTTGTGTTGTTATTTCTTTTTTTTTTTTCCCTCTCTTTATTAGCATTCACTCATTCAATTAACAATCATGGCGTGTCCACTGAATGTTAGGTGCTGTGTTGGGCATTTCAGAAGAGATATAAATAGCAGGGAGCT
>CM052446.1:51967763-52011013 GCA_028533085.1 Varecia variegata | reverse complement strand
ACCATGGGGGTGCTGGGGCTATGAAAAAGCCAACATGAATAAGGAAAAACATGAATCATCAGCCCCTCAAAAAGCTGACGAAGTATCTCCAAATGCAAACAGATAATAGAGTTTCCCCCCTCAATCAAGCATCTGTCCTTAGACCAGAAGTCATTGACTCCTAAGCGCTTGCCAATCCTTGTCCCGCCACATTAACTTGCCTCCCAAACAAAGATTCCAAGAACCACACGTTTTTAATTATACAAAGTAAAGGTTGATGAATGATTCATACAACTAATCTAAACTTGGGCCAGGTTAAAATAATACTGTGTAATAACTTATATTTATACAGCTCACAAGAGCACTTTTCCTTGGAGCTTAAAGTAGTTTTCAGATACTATCTCGTCTCTTCTCACAACATCTTTGTGAAACAGACATGGTGCGGGTGTCCTCCTTTTCTTCCACGGACAGGGCAATAAAGGGCCAGAAAATTTCAAACCCGAGTCCAAGATCACACAGGACAGCAGACACAAAGCCAGACCATGTCTGCACTTAGGAGAAACGTTGCCTCCCAAATCTGGAGCCTGCAGGACAGTAGCACTGGCACTTGGACCAGGTCTCGTGTCCCTGAAGGCAGAGGAGGTTGGGATCATCACAGCCCTGGGCCATGGGATTCCCTTTGTCTTAACTTTTCCAGGATTTGAGAAAGGTTTGAGGTACTAAGGACATAAGAAAGCCATTGTGACTCAAACTCCGTGGCCTACCAACTCTAAGATTCGTCCTCTCAACTGCAGAATAAAGGGTGGTTGGATCAGCAAGGGCAGTGCAATAGACATGGGCTCCTTCTCCAGCTCCCTCAGTCTGCTGCTCTCTGTGTCTTGGCTGCGGGCTTTCTCTCGAGTCCTGGAAGGAAGCTGTCTCGCCCACTTCAGGCAGCCCAGAGTGCCTGAAGGTTAACTTCCCCCTGAATAGAATTTCATGCAAGTATCTGAGCCTGCTGTTTGGGTGGAATGACTGGTAGGGAGGTGGCCTGGGGAGTGACCCTAAAGCTTCTCATAATCTCCCCGTGGGATGCATTTCAGGCCCCACTGTTGCTGATGGCTGGATAACACACTTTAGAGTTGCCTTCCCAGCCCTGCCTCACTTCCCACCAGAGGACTAGCCCAGAATTCTTGCCTCCCGTTCTGCTGCTGGGGGAATTCGAGCTATGACAATTACCCTCCCTGACATCATCCTCATCGTCATCAGGGGCCACCATCCATGAACCACACCTCTATAAAAACCCGTATCTGTCCCTCTCTTAGGATGTCAATTTCCCGTTTCTCAACACACCATGGGAAGAAAAGAGTGTCATCAAGTCTGGGACAGGACTTGAGCAAAGAGGAATGAAAATATAACAGAAGTGTGCTCTGAAAGCCTGAAAATCACTTCAGATTTCATTTGGATTTCTTTTTTAAACGTCTAGTGAGGACTGCATCAGGAAGTTAGAAATGAGTGGACTTTTGAAATTCATATCTCCATTCTTTTTAATGTAGTTTAGATGAGTTTTTTATTCTGCTATGGTATGGTCAATGGCACATGTGAGAGCTACGAGACTGTTCGAATTTATTTTTTTAGGTATGTCAACCATATGTGACACACTGGAGACGTGGAAGTCCGTATGATGAGTATATTTGCCCTCTAGTGGCTTAGTGGTTATTTGCAGAATGTAAATTCACTTCATTCATTCATTCCTTGTCAGTCAAGTAATCACAGAGCCCTTACTTTGTTCTAGACGTAGTGTGAAAGGCTAATGACATAAATGGTTTGTCCCTGGCTTCACAGAGCTTACAGTTTGGAGAGGGAGATACATATGAAAGCAAATTAACACTAATAGTCAAATCATTGGCAATTGATTGTGATCAGACCTAGCAAGGAAAGCAACAAGGTGCTTTGAGAGAAGAGCAGGGCATGTCTGATCTGAAGCAGGACAGACTCGGTGAAGATCTCTCTAAAAAGTGATATTTGAGCCAGAATAGGAAGGCTGAACAGTCAGGTACAATGTGGGGTAAGACACTCTTGGCAGAGGGAACAGCATATGCAGAGGTCTTGAGAATGGAAAGAGCTTGAAACACATTCTTGGAGAAAGGACAGCCTAGAGGTTAAGGATCCTGGCAGGCTGGGTCCAGAGCATCCTATCTCTGTTCCTAGTTCTGTGACCCTGGGCAGGAAATTCCATTTTTCTGTGCCTCATCTATAGAATGGGGTTTGCAATGATAGTGTGTTGCAGTGTTCGGCACTCTTCAAGGACTCAAAAACATTTACACTGTTAGAGTTACTTCCCAGAGCAAGCAGGCTGAGTTGGCATAGCACTGGCCAACTCAGTTCTTAGGAGACCAAGGCTTAGGAGACCATCCCCACCACACACACACACACACACACACACACACACACACACTTCGTAATATTCCAATGCTTCACTATCTTGAATGCCCAAACTCAATGTTCTCTAGAGCCTTCTGCTCAGACTGTGGCCCAAGGGCCAGCAGTGCCAGCGCCACCTGAGAGCTTGTTAGAATTGCAGAACTTCGGGTCCCACCTGGACCTTCTGAATCACAACCTGCACTTAGTAAGACCTTAGAAGATTCTTCTAGACATTCAAGTCTGAGAAGCGCTACCCTAGAGGCTTCAAACACCAGGCTGCCCAAGGTCGCAACACCAATACCACATGTCCTTACAGAAAGTGCTACCAGCTGGCATCTCTTCCTTATTTTGATCTGGACACTGTCACCTTGAGCAAACAGATGGAGCCTAAGCTCCAGAGAAGAAAAGTTTCTCCTCCTGTGTACACAGAGGTCAGAAGGCTGGCGACAGGCACTTCACTGGAAAATTTAGGCACTGGATTGTAGAGTAGGCAAGGGGAAAATAGTGATGTGCTGAGAGATAAAAATCTAGGAGTGCAGCTTTTCTTTTTTTATATAACCTCCAATTTTTATGAGAGCTCTCTCTAAAAAGGACTCTTAAAAAGTGACTGAGAGGTCTCCCTTCTCTGATATGTTTGGTCACCACTAAAATGAAAGTTCTCTCCACCCTCACCCATCCAAAACTTGTGATTGACATCACTGTGTTGTGATGTGATCATGTTTCATTATGTTGCTATGAACATATTTATTAAAAGGTGGTGAGCATGTGAAAAAGTAATACCTTCTGTAACAAGACTGAAAAATATAACTTTTTTTAACTCATCTTATTTTTGATCTGTGTCTTATGAAATAATCCATGGCTTTGGGATGCTTCTAATATTATTTACAACACAGAGAACTAAAACACAAAGGCTTATAAGCTGCTCATATTATCTGAACATCAAGCAAGAATTTTTAGCAACCATTTTCCTCTTAAATGTACAATTTAGATTTTGTCATATTCGTAATTACTTTGAACATTTCACACACACGACACAAAAGATTCGGATGCAACATTTCCTTTGATAGCCTATTATGCTCAATGTGAATTCTAAATCAATTCTTGTTACCAAACAATATTGCACATTAGAGGTTTTCAGAGTTTATTTGCAAAAAATAAAAAGGCCCACAATTATCTCAAATGGAAACAAATCAAGGATGCATTCTTAACAAATTTGCATTATGTTTGATCATTTTTGTGATAAGATTTAGGTGCCCTTAGCAGAGAGAAATTGGATGAAAAATAAATTACCAGCTGGACACTCTCTAGTCTTTTAAACAAATGTTCTCAATAACATGCATTTGATGATGGGTCTCTACCTATGTTTAAAGGCCACTCACGGGATGATTGAAGGATTTCTAGTAGGAGCTCTTAAGAAAGGCTCCCTCCATCTCACCAGGAAATAAATTCACATCTCCATGGCAGAAGATGTCGGGAGCTTCCAAATTGTTTAAATTTGAACATACTTGACACTTTTCTCTCCTGATCTCATGCTGGAGTCTTTTGGGGCAGTGCAGAGGATGTGTGCACGAGGAGGGGGCTTGAAGTTTCAGAATTTATTCATTCAAAAACGTGCATCATTCAATTAAGGGAGCTGAAGAAAAAGGTGGGAATTATATTAAAACATAAAATATAACACTGTACAATATTTTAAGAAACTTTAAAAATTGATACAAGGAGATGTTAAGAAACTTCCCCCAAAGTCACACCATCTCATTCAGAGGACCACCTCTCTAACTGTTCATTCCTATAGAACAGTGGCTATTTTACTGGGTTTGCAGTTTTGTGAATGTGCCTGCAGCTCCCTAAGGAAAGATTGCCTTCTCTCATTCATCTTTGTTCTTTTAACATCTGGCTCCAAGTGAGTGGTCAATAGATGCTGATGGATGGATGGATGGATGGATGGACAGGTGCGTGAATTGCAGCCATAGATAGTAATTCCTCTAATGGTTCTGGGCAAAGTCAATCGAAAACCTTTTGAAAAGGACTCACCATTTGAGATGCCATTAAGAACGTTCGTGATTCATTGGAGGAGGTCAAAATAGCAATATTAGCAAGAGTCTGGAAGAAGTTGATTCCAACCTTCATGGATGACTTTGAGGGGTTCAAGAATTCAGTGGAGGAATTAACTGCAGATGTGGTGGAAATAGCAAAAGAACTGGAATTAGAAGTGGAGTCTGAAGACGTGACTGAATTGCTGCAATCCATGGTAGAACTTGAACGGATGAGGAGTTGCTTCTCATGGATGAGCAAAGAAGGTGGTTTCTTGAGATGAAAACTACTCCTGGTGAAGATGCTGTAAACATTGTTTAAATGACAACAAAGGATTTAGAATATTCCATCAATTTACATGATAAAGCAATGGTGGGGTTTGAGAGGATTGACTCCAATTTTGAAAGAAGTCCTACTGTGGGTGATATGCTGTCCAGCAGTATTGCATGCTACAGAGAAATCTTTCATGAAAGGATGAGTCAATGGATGTAGCAAACTTCATCGTTGTCTTATTTTAAGAAATTTCCACAGCCACCCCAACCTTCAGCAACCACTACTCTGATCAGTAAGCAGCCACCCACATGGGGGCAAGACCCTCCATCAGCAAAAAGATTGTGATTCACTAAAGGCTCAGATGATTGTTAGCATTTCTCAGTAATAAAGTATTTTCAGTTAAGGTCTGTATGTTGTTTTTTAGACATAATGCTATCTCACACTTAAGAAACTACAGTATAGTGTAAATATAACTTTTATATGCACTGCAAAACAAACAAAAAAAATTGTATGACTGTTTTTATTGTGATGGAGTGGAACTGAACCCGCAATATCGCCGAGGTATGCCTGTACTGAGTTGGCGAAAATCAGACATTCCTCCACCAGGCTTCCTTCAGCACGTGTTTAAGGCAGCCCCGGAGTGCATGATTTTTCAGCCAGAGACTGAGCCAGGCTCCCTCGCAGGGGACTGCCTTTTGCAGCCAATCACGACAGAGGTTTACTCTGCAGCTGAGTGTAATTTGAATTCTGTTATGGAAATTGTATGAGTACCATGCAATAGAATTCCAAATGTTTTGCTTTGTAGTAGAAAAAAAAAAAAAAAAAAGCACCAGAAAATAAACATGTAGGTTTCTTAGGGAAAACTTCAGATGCCAAAAGAATGGAGACTATTTGAACTTGGGACAAACAATAGTATCTGAGCCCAAGATTCCTCCTGTGGGCAGCATACTCTCCCCCCCAGCCCCAGGAACGTGCCTGGAGGACCTACACCTGTCCTTGCTGTCTGCTGAGACACTTGCTGCACAGCTGGCTGTTAAAGACCCAGGCAATCAACAAAGTCACAGCCACCGCAATCCTCCTCCAAAAGGCCCGGTTTCTCCTTGCACAAGAAAATGTTTCTAATGTCACCAAGTATTCTACCATAAATGATAGATTAATTCCTGAGTCCCTAGCAATTCAAGGATTACTAAAAACTCTGGGGCATCTCTGTAAAGAGGGACACAAGCTCTTAACTGACATTGACATGTATTAGCAAAAAGGCCAAAGCAGGTGTCTTGCCTTTCTGATTCCGCACAAAGGAGAGGATGCGAGCATTATGATAACAGGCCATTCATGCTGCTGTAGGCTATAGCTGTATGTTCACACTTTCATAATAAACCTATTTTCAGGGGCTTATAATTCAACCGTAAAAATCTGCTCCATGCACAAACTTGGCAGAACAAAATCTCAGACTCTGAGCTCAAAATCCCTCCCTTACTTTAAAATATTTTTTAAAGATGTGTTTTGGATGAGTTTAAATTTACAGAGTGCCAAAAAATATTCAGGATTTGAACAGCTATTTTTCTTTAGTTGATATCTAGAGACAACTAATCCATTCCTATGTAAAAAGAGTCCTGGCTTCTTTCTTTTTTTTTTTTTTTTTTATCAGTTTTTCCTGAATGGTTGTCGAGTTGGAAAGAAGTTAAACACCAATCTGAAATGAATTAGAGAGCATTAGACAATAATTAAACTGAAATTAGGGCATCATTTATTCATCAAGTCATCACTAAGAAAAGAATCCAATTCTCATAGATACCTTTAAAATATTTAGATCTTAATCTTAAACACCTTTGCAAGTAGGGAGAGAATGATGGGATTGTTTCTGCTCAGAGGGGTTTGCTGACGACAGCGACTGAATTTTTAATGCTGCTGAACTCTGCGGGGAAAGTGGACAGTGAAGCTGCCCCTCCAAAAGCTGCCTTCCACTTGTGTGGACAAATGGAAATGACGCTGGCAGCAGGAAAAACCTCCCATCTCTCTAGGGTGTCCTTGGTCACATCCCCAGGGTCAGGTGGCACAAAATTAGCAGGTGGGTGACATGTGCCTCTAGTTGCCTCCTATGAAGTCACTGCTGCAGGCAACTGGAGCTTGTCCCACTGGGGTGCCCTGAGGACCCCTCTAGAATGTGCCTCAGAATTGTGTCTCCAAAGGTGGAAAGGCTGAGTCATTCATTCGTTCAGAGCAGGCAACTCATTCTCGTTCCTGAGCCTGGTTTCTCCCTCTGAACAAAGTAGGGGTTTGCAAAGCTCAGATCCCAGGGCTCGGAGAACGCCTCAAGACAGAAAAGAGAGCTGCAAGAGCCCTTGTGGAGGGACCCTGTCAGCACACTGGAACTGTCTGCCACAGCTGCAGCTGAAGTCAGAGACACCCAGAGGGCATATGGCCAGGAGGGTGACCAAGTCGTCCTGGTTTCCCAGGACTTTCCCGAGGTTAGCACTGAAAGTCTCACTTCTAGGAAACCCCTCCATTGTAAGAACACTGGACAGTTGTTCACCCTAGTGATGGAGGGACAATGGTACCTGCTAAAGGGGGCTGAGAGCCCCCAGCACACTTCCCCAGGCCCAGTAGGGGCTTCTGAAACTGTTTTCTAACAAGGATGAGTCCACTTAGCTGCAGGGTTGGCTTTTGTGAGTTGGGGCCAGCCCTAAATTGCTGGGACAATAAAGGTGACAGTACTCGGGCCTAGGGTGTGGTTCCCACCCTGTCTACCTTCCCCTCCTGCAATATTCAACCTCTAATTCGAATGAATGCTTGGAAGATATGAATGACCGTTGGTTTGGAAGAAATGAAATTTTGTCCTGCCCACATTTCCCCATTATCCCTGTCCTGTCTCCTGTGGGGCTCTGCCACCTCTCTTCTGGTACCTCGCCAGCCCACACTGGTCCAGGGCTCAGGCTGCCACCACAGTTCACACTGAACCCTGCCCAGGTCACTCTGCTCCCTGATCTGCACACTCACCTTTCAACTCAGTCACCTCCTCCTTGAAGCCCTCTTGATATGCTCCACCCTGCAAGAACTGGCCACCACCTCTTTTGTGCCCCGCCCCACCGTTATATTGTCCCCTGTCCATTGGAGCCTCCCCACTCTTCTGCCACCTCCAGCAGATGGGAAGCGCCTGGAAGGCAAGGACTGAATCTTAGCTCTTTTCACCAGTTCTGCCTCTTGAGGCGCTCAATATAAATGTGTCAATCAGTGTATGTGTGAACGGCGAGTGCTCCCTTTTCAAACCCATCTTAGACAGTAAGTGTGTATTAGGACAAACGCAGATCAGTGAAGGACAAGGACCTGGATATAATTCTGGAGCCCAAGGGTCTAAGAGAAAACACCAGTGAGACCTCCCTGCAAATCTGCCCTGCATTTCAGTCTTCTTTGGGGGTCTCTAGAAACTGTGGCTCTCCCTCCCAGAAGCTTCATTCATTTTAATGGCTCATCAGAGAGTGAGGGCTGGAGGGGGCCCTGCCCCGCTTTACAAACCCCTCCTTCGTTCAGATGGAGAAACCAAGGCACAGGAACGAGAAATGAGTCGCCTTGGGCACACAGCCAGTGAAGGGAGCACAGCTGCTGCTCGTTTGCTCCCAGACCCCTATTTCTTTCCCCAAAATGATGCTGAATCCCATAGACACTCAGGATCGCAGAGGACTTTAAGTCACCTGGGCCTCGCTCCTCTGAGTGTGCTTCCCAGACCAGCAGCAGCGCCTCACCCTGGAGCTTGTTAGAAATGCAGGATCTCAGGCCCCAGCCAGGAATCTGCATTGTAGCAACACGCCCTGGCACTGTGTCTGCACCCTGAAGAGCGAGAAGCGCTGAGCAGGTCCACCGGGGCTCTCGCGCATCGACGTGCCCACAGGTGATTCCAGGCACCTGAGGAGCTTTTAGAAATACTGATGCCTGAGTGCCTAAGTCTGTCCCAGGCAGGTATGGCCAGGAAATAGGAAGTGCTTTAAAGCTCCCACAGGTTAGTCCAACAGGCAACAAAGTTTCAGAACTACTAATCTGGCCCGTCGTGTCCAGTAAGTGTGTGAACCGGGCCAGTGGCAGCAATGTCACTACTTCCATGGACAGCCCAGTCCATCTTTGGACACTTGGACGTTCTCCCTCCAATAGTAGAAAGGCCTATTTTGGAGGTGATCTAACTGCCTAGCATTCCCTGGCTGACTTCGCAGTCACTTGCTTTGGTCCACGTCACAGAAGAGTCAGTTGCCCACCTGACACAGGTGCACCGCGCTCCAGTTTATCACATACTCGAGTGATGCGACTTGCATGGTCATGCTGTATTTGAGGTACGTGATCTCTGGTTGGAATTATCATTTTTTCTTAGAACACAGTTTTATTTCTAATTCCTTTGCATATGGAATGGCCCTGTCCTGTAGGAACTAACTAGAATAATGGTGGGGGGGGGGGAGCATTTTATCTATGGTTTTAAGGTTAGTGCTGTTTGTGGTTTCTTTGCTTTCAAAAACACTATTTAAAGTAGATGGATTTCCTAAGAGAGTGTTTATTTTTGTGTGCAGTCTTCTCATTATGTCACTTTGCTTTCCTGTTGTTATTAATCATTGATGTGATTAGAGCTTCATGACTTATCTTGAAACTAACTCAAAGAAAAGCTTACGTGATGGAAAATACATACAGTGAGATTCAGTTAGAAGTGAAAGTGGGTAAAAATAGAGCGCTCTCTCTCTCTCTCTCTCTCCCTCGTTCTTTCTTTCTTCATTTAGTGGTTTGCTAGCTGTCTTTCCGTGCTGTCACTTCAGTTGCTGAATTGTACGCGCTTCCTTGTGCAGACGTAAAAAGAGAAGACAGTCCCTTCTGGAGAGCTGAGAAAGTCCCCTCAGATGATTAACAGATGAGAGCTAGAAAGTGTAGCATTTCAAAGCTGCCAAACTTTGCAGAATATTTTACATTTTAGTGGATTCATCTGTTTAGCAGCCATTGTTGCGCTCCCCTTCGGGACATGTGCTTTTGGTTTGGGTCTTTATTGGTTTTGTTCTTTATTTCCACTCTTCCCTTTACACAGGCACATAGGAAATCATGACTGAAATTATATTCATAAAGTGGTGTATGGTGTGAATCGAAACAAATACGCCCTTTCTTCTGAGGAAGAGACAAGTCTAAAAACAGTTCGGGGCGACTGATTGTCACGCTGCGGTGCTGCTCTCCATAGGCGTGGAGGAGGCGGCGGGGACCAGCCCTGATTAAAGACCGTCCTCCCCTGTGCTCCACGAGACCGAGAAGGGTTCCAGAAAGTTTAAACCACAGTAATAGCCATGCAACTGCCGTGAGGGCCACGTTGATAGGTTTTTTTTTTTATTCAACCATAGAGCCAAGAAAAAACTTCTCCATTTCCTCCCCTCAACTTAGAAATGTTTTAGGCCATGTGGAAACTCAACTCTTTAAACATATTCATTTGTGCCGGGCTAGGCATTAGTTTCAGTGGCTCCCGTAGAAAAGTCCAGGCTTGTCCTGTGTGTGCACATGACTTCCATGAACACAGCAGGCGGAGGGAAGGGGCAGGAATTTCTGCTGGCGACAGAGATGTTACAGAGAACTTGGTGAGAGAGATCCCTGATTATGGTGGGAGGAAGTAAATAATATACCTCTGTGAGTGTGTATGTGTGTGAGCAAGAGACAGACAGAGAGAGAGAGAGGGAGACTGGCTATTCGAGATTGTGCACCCGTAAAGAGGACTGGACATTTTTTTTTCATGAGCAGCGATGACAATCATTCAACTACATTAACATCCTATATTGACTGGCTCATTTGGCAGCAACACGAAGTTCACAGGCCAAGGTATACGCTAATCTCCATCTCCACTCCGTACACTCTATCTGTATAAAATAGAGCATTATACCTGCTGCTCATAAAATTAGCTGTCAATGTCCCTATTCCCTGTTCTCCATGAGCACGTCTACCCTGCTCGCTGGGTGGTGTGGGTGTGCTCCCGACTGCAAAGGCAGAGGCTGGATGGCGGGGGGACGGGGCACGAGGACAGGGTGGGGTAGAGTGAGAGGCCCTTTACATGAAGATATGGGGCCCCTATAAAATAAAATAAAATGCAGGGCTTAATCCCCTCGGTTTATGGTATCAGGCATTTCAACAGCTTCTCCTTCATCTCCACACCACCCCAAGCAGGCAAAGATCATACTGAGTTATCATATACAAACACAAGTGCACTGATGATAAATGTATGTTTTGATGACATTTTACACAGGTCTGTCACTTAGATGGTGACATAGATCATGTTCAGCCCTCAAAAGTTTCCCTCGTGCCTCTTCCCAGTCAATACTCCCATCCAGAAGCAAAACACTATTGTGAGATCTGTCACCTCAAATTGATTTTGAAATGACGGAAAGTTAGATAACCTAGACAGAGGCAATCAAAATAAATAAATTCATTAATAATAAGAATAGTAATAGAAACCATTGATTGAGCATTTACCATGTGCAGGCACTGTGCCAAGTGCATTATTTTAATATCATAGTTGATATGTTCATATCGACAGTATGAGGATGGTATTAATATTACCCCCATTTAATAGGTGAGGAAATGTCAGCTCACAGAAATTATGTCATTTACCCAAGATTACATAACAAGTAGGAGGTAGAGCCAAGATTTGAACCTGGGTTTGTTTATCCAAATCTTGAGCCCTGAACCACTATGCTACATCATGAAGAAGCACCATGCTGGGGGGAGTTCAGATGAATATAGGAAAATATTCTATCAAGCCACAGACCTGAAATATTAAATATTATTTTTAAATTCTGGACCAGATATAGATTAGGTTAAACCATATGAAATTATTAACATATGACTGTCTTTTGATCTGTAAAATGGTAATTTCATATGGCTTAACCTCATTCCTTAACAAACATTTCATCAAAATACATAACTAGCCACATTAACTAAAATGTTTGATTTACTTGAATTCTTGTTATTCATTCATTTATTCATTCAATAAATATCTATTTGTCCCCCCACCATACATCAGACATGTGAAAGGCACTGAGGATACAGTAGTACACTAAAAAATTTATAATCCAGTGTATCTACTTTTAATAGACTGGTCAAATGGGAAAAAACTCCTTTGTTAATCAGAAATTTGCTTCTAAAAACCAAATTCTGTTTTCTATACCAAGGCTGTCTTAATTCTGATAATGATGGATCTTCTCAACTGTCAGAGTCTGAGCCTGTGATGCTCATTTTCCTGTACTTCTAAGGTTAGAAAAGTGATTAATACATTTTCTAAAGATTTGTCACAAGTTCTTCAACAAATATATCCCATATGGTAAACCTTCTGGTTATTGGGGGTTTTGTTAAATACAGTAACTCAATGTTTTTTTCAAATAATGCCCCAAGATCTTGACTCCAAACAATGGAGCACTGTTTTGCATATTATTTGCATATTGCTCATATAATACTCCAATTAATTGACCTCAATTTTCCCTACCCCACCACCTACCTTGTACTCTCTGTTCTTTCCATTCTGGTGTTCTCATTCAGCTTGGAAAAAAATATATTATGAATTTGGATTGTTTCCGGTGCATTCAGCTAAGGCTACAGTAGTTCGCCAGATGAATGGAGTTATTTTTTTCAATAGGATTTATTTTTTAGAACAGTTTTAGAAACACAGCAAAATTGAATGGAAAGTACAAAGAGTTCCTATATAACCCCACCCCACACAGGCACAGCCTCCCCAGTGGAGTTTTTTATTTGTAAAGATGTTTGGATATGAAAAAAATTATGATAGGAAGTATTGGAAATGGTATTATTTGAATCAAGATCACAATAAATCTAAACCATAGAAAAAACTCCCAAATCTTATAAAATTGTACTAAAAGAGAAAACTATAGACCCAATTCCCTTGTGGTTACAAATGCAAATTGAATCCAATGATGTATTTTAAAATTAATGCATCATAACTAACTAGGCTTTATTCCAGGAATGGAAAAAGAATCTAATATTAGGAAATATGACAGTATAACTCAGTTCATCAACAAATTAAAGGAGAAAAACATGATTATATTAGCTTTTGATAAATATTAACAGCTATTATGAACAAAAAAAAAATTACTAAAGAAAAAAGAAGGGAATGACAGAAGTCATTGTATCAAATGGCAAAATACAGAAGTCATTCACATGAAATAAACAAGGCAGGATATTTATTTTCCCCTGTGTTATTTCCAATGGTTTTAGAAGTTTAGCTATTGCAATAAGACAAGAAAATAAAATATTACCATAGAGGATGAAAATAAAGAGATAAAGCATCTTTATATACACTTGATATGAGTATATATTAACATATATAGAAAACAGAAATTCTACTAAAAACTTTTTAAATTAATAGGAGCATTTTGTGATATGACTGGATGCAAGATCTGTCAGCAAAAATCTATAACTTTAAAATTAATGGATAAAAGTTTTAGGAGAAATAGGGTGTGCATAGTGTTAAGTATCTTGACCAATATATTTGTTAATACAAACTACAAAGAGAAAGATAGTAATCTTACAGTAGAGGAACCCAGTAGAAATCACTTTAACCAAGTGATTGAGATAAAAATCACCAGTATGGGGCACTGAGAATGACACACAATATCATTTTTCTTGTATTCCTGCCAAAAATTTATAACCTCAAACCAGATGCTTTGTGAGCTTTTGAATAGCAACATTTGGCAGAGACACATCCAAAGGCAGGAAAGGCAAATCCATGCCCAGAATATCTCTCAAACCCCATTAATAACACATTGTTGCCTCCTTAAAGGTAAAAGGGGTCCAATGGAATAAACTTATCACCAAATGGCATGTTTTTCTTCCTCAAGGAATGGTATCATTGTGAGGGTTCTGCAGTTGAGAGATGACACATTTAGCAGTAGCAGCAGTAGATGGATTAGCCATGGGGAAGGAAGCTCCCATCACTGCTCCATTCATGGACCCATTGTGCAAGCACTAGGGTGGCCAAGGTCAGAGGGAAGCAGATATCCACTGCCTGCCTTGTTGTTTTGTGCCTTCTCTGCAACAGATACTCTCTGGGTCACAAAGACCTGCACATTATGTACCTAATCCCTTGCTCCATCCGCATGCTTCTTCCACCACCTCTTTGTCTCTAACTTTCTCATCTTGCTCTTTCCAGATTCTTGACCAACCATCCAGGCCATTCCCTACTTCCTAGGAGTCTGTGTATATCCTTACCTCAGGTCACGTCTCCCTTCACACCAAGTTTGTGACAGGTGTGCTTCTTGAAGCTCTGCCCACCAGGAGGAGTTCCCTTCACGTTATTGTCAGTCTTGTCTGTGAGTGAGAGCATTCATTTTAGCTTGCCATGATCTATTGATATTGGGCTGACTCATCTGTGAGCCCAAGAACTGGGTTTTTCCTCCCCTATCAGTGCCTAGGGAGCTTCCCCTGTGGTCATAGGTGTGAGCTGGGGAGAGGTGAGGTAGCTGGGGGATTTTTACTTCATCTCCCATCAGTTTCCTAGAAAATGTTAATTCCCTGGCACTTCAATGAAAATGACAACCTGGGAGCACTTAAGCAGGGAGGTTGCAGGGATGTGGGCCAGCACAACAGTGTCTGCCACGCTAGCAAAAACCAGCTACAAAATGGAAATGAAAAAAAAAAGTCCTATTCATCATATTAACCAGGAATAAATTTAATAATAAAGGCATAGAGCCTATATAAAGAAAGCTATAAAATCTTATTGAAGATCTTAAAATAAGACCTGAAAAAATGGAGAGACATATTATGTTCCTGGTATAGGAAAACTTCATACTATAAAAACATCGGTCCTCAAATTGACTTAGAAATGAAATGTAATTTAATTCAGCATCCTAATGCCTCTTTTGCAGGGGGCTGGGAATGCATGAAACTATTTTAAAGTTTATAAAGTAATAACTATTTGAAAATGACCAAGACAGGTTCGGGGGTTTCCTTACAAATTATGGAACTCACTATACTATACTACGTATTCTCATATACACATATATACATATATATATAAAACACTGAACTACACTGTAAATAATATGCCACTGACAGAGGAATAAAATAATAGATTGAGAATAAAATATATTCAGAAATAGATCAGTCTATATGGGGTCAAAATACATGTAAAAGGTGGCATTTTGATTCAACACGAAGAGAATCGTTTGTATACTAATTGAGGTCAGAATAACTGGCTGGCTATCGGGGTTGGGGGGAATGCAAGATCTCAAACCTCACGTCATAAACAAAAATAAGTTCCAGATGAAAAACTCAAAAACTATGAGTTTGGAAAAAGTTCACTGCCTCCCACCCGAGAAGTAGGTGTGCTGGGCTCTGTCCTCAGGCAGGGAGTAACAAGGGCCTCATTGCTTCAAGCTTTGAACTTGAAAGCTTGAACTTAAAAGTTTCCCTAGCAAACTCCAAGGACCGGGATGGTGAAGGAACAGGTACTGTGTCCCAAAGCACTTTGCTGAAGTGAGCCAGTCCCTGCCCTGGGACAATGCGTGTTTTTATCCCAGCCTGACCACATTAAACTTTGTGTGCCTTGGCAAGTTACTTAACATCCCCAGACCTCAATTTCCTCACCCATAAAAGACTGTAAAGATTCAATGAGAAGATAAAGGTAACACACTTACAACAGTTCCTGGCACACAGTAAGCACCCAGTAAGCGCTAGCTATTATTATTGTCATTAATGTAGTCCTGTTCTCCTCTCTCAACGTACCAAGTAAAACCAACTGGTCATTACCAGAAAACATCCTCCCCCAACATTCTGGGCATGAACTGCTTCTCATCTAAGCATCACCACACAGGCACTGGCCCCGACAGAAGCAGCTAAGCTAGAGGGTCAAGGCTGCATTCATTCCCAGTAGCACCTGCTTTCTAGTATTTATTATAGTTATTAATTGTTCCACCAACACCGTGACTTTAACACATGGCTATTCATTTTCCTTTATAATTTTCTTCAAAGGCTGTTATCTCACTATTTGTGAAAATCCAACCTAACTAGGTCTACCTGGAGCCTATCATTTGCTAATGGTTTTTATTTATTTTTTTCTGTTAAAGAAATTTTCTCCACTAACTTAGGGAAGAAACAGTGTCTTGGTTGACCCTATCTAGTAAGACTAATCCTTATACCATATCGTTCTCTTTTCATTAAATTTCCCAACAGTTTTCCCAGGTCCAACCTGAGACTCCTCAGGGATCTGTGAGATCTCAAAAAGATTTTTTATATAGTAATCTTAGAAAAGCAGAAATTATAAAACCTTTGCTTTTGCCCTACAACTGCAGACCCGCCCTAGTGGGAGACCAGCTGTGGCCCCTTTTCCATCCCAGACTTCTCCCCACCAGATCTGAGTGGTCATTTCTTAGGCAGTCTGAGTGGTGCCCATTCTTATACTGAAATGGGAATTTTAGATTCTCTTCATTCTCTTAAATGGATAACAGGCTTTCAGCAGAGGAAGCTAACATTTATTAAACACCTACTGTGTGGCCAGGCACTTTGTATATGTTCAGAGAATTAGCTAAGTGTTTGAACTCCCCAGATTTTTAAAAATAACTTTTCATTTTGAAATAGTTTCAGATTCACAAGAAGTTGCAAAAGACAGTGCAGAGAATTCCCACATAGCTTTCACTTAGCTTTCCCCAGTGATAAATCTTCCATAACCATAGCATATTGTGAAAACCAGGAAAGTGACATTGGTATCATACTATAGACTCAGGCTCCATCCTTATTCAGATTCCACCTGAACTGCTTGCATTTGAGTCTGGGTCCACCCCTCATTAGCTATGTGCAACCTTGGGAAGAGATCTAACATCTCTCTGCTTCCATAAAATGGAGACAATGATAGACCCTGCATTACAGGGCTTTTGTGAGAATTTGATAAGGTTAGATGTTACCACTTGTGAATCCTTACAACAACCCTATGAGGTAGATAATGTGGATCCACATGTCTTGTTATGACACTTTGGGTTTCTTCCCACCAAGAGATGGAGTCTCTATTTCCCCACCCTTTGAATCTGAGTTGATCTATGTGATACTTGCTTTGCTGTGCAATTGCTCTGCAATGCAACATGGCAGAAGGGATGATGGGCTAGTTTTGAGTCTATGTCTCTATAGACCTTCTGTTCTCTTTTCTGGTGAATACTGCTTCTGCCATATGAACAAGTCCAGGCTAACCTGCCTTATGAGGAGAGACATGTGACCCAAATCACCTTGTCACTCCAGCAGCCAAACCCAGAGGCAGAGCTGCCTACATTACCTGCAGCTGACTGTAGACATGAAGGAGTCCATCTGAGACCAGAAGAACGGCTCAACTGAGCCCAGCCCACATTGCCAACTCACAGTAAATGAAATGAATGGTTGGTCTTTTAAGCCATTAAGTTTTAGGCCACCAATTTGTTCTTTTAAAACACTAACTGATACAGCTGTAGATAACTGATACAGATAATATCATGAAAACACTATGATAGTAATTAGATAATTGGATTATGATGAGGATTAATGAGATTTTATATATATAATTATTTAGCAGCCAGCTCATGAGAAACTTTGCAAATGTGGTTATTGTCGTTATAATTATCATCCTCCTTATCAGCATCCCATTCCACAAACGAGAAAAGTGAGGTTTAGAGAAGTTTAGAAAATTTGCCAATAAGCACTGGAGCCTGGTTTCAAACACCGATCTGATTCTAAAACTGTGTGCTTTTCCCTGTAGGAAAATTTTTCTGTTTTCTTTGTCCTTGTGTCATTGGTCTACCCAATGCTAAACTCATTCACCAGAATTCAAATAGTAATACTTTGTAAAATGGTTCTCTACCCCTCTTCTCGGTTGAATCTGAACAAAGTTTTAAATTAAAAGTTGATAATACGAATATTTATGTATATTCACATATCCACACACAAAGACATATGCTTGACATAATTATTCATTTAAAATGAAAACACTGAGAATTTTGAAGGAAGCTTCAAATTGTCTTCAAATCCTTATGTATTAAAATGTTCTAATAGCAACTGGTTCCCATCTCAAGGTAGGAACAAGTGTCCCAGCAACTCTGCACGACTGTTACCTTTGAAATAGTCACGTTGCTTGCAATGCTGGGCAGACGTCAATCAACTGTTGCCAGGAAAAAAAAATAAAAGGAAAGAAAATCTTAAAGGTTCTCAATAATTGTGAGTCCTGCAACACCATGATACTTTTTTCTAGGTGACGGCGGCCATGGAATCAGCTCATCATCAGCACATGAATGAGTTGACATCAACATATTAATGTAAACCCATAGGCAGAATCGCATTAAAGACTCTGGAAGAGCAAAACACATGAATACGCTGCACTGCTGTGTACCTTTATCAAGAAAGCAGACACTATGAGCAAAACGTTTGGGAAAGGGACACAAGTGACTCGAATGTGTTCATTTTCCATTTTGATGAAAATGTCATGATCTTTATACTACCATAGATCAAGTGGAATCATAGCTAAAATGTCAAATTTACATCGTTGTGTTCATTCTTCTTTTGACTATTCAACCATGCAGCTATGTTTATGGCCATTTTGTAAGTTATCACTACATTTCCAGAGGAATGAGAAATGTGTCCCTCACTATGCCACACAAGCTTATGTTCCAGGGAAGAAACTGGAAGGCAAAAGTCAGACTGATAGGTAAAGGGTCCTTTAACTGCAGTGGGAATTAATGGAATTCTTTTCCAGAATGAATGACAATGTTATTTTTCAGGGCAGAGGCTGCTGGTGGTTCACCCAATATTTACCCTTTCCCTTTTCATACTAATAGGACTTTATTTCTCAGCCTTCCCTGCAGCCAGGAGTGGCCATGTGACTAAACATTTTTAAGTGTATGTAGGCAGAAGTTATTAGGTGAGGCTTTTGTCCTTCTTTCTCCTTTTTTTTTCCTGGAATACAGATGTGATGGTTGGAACTATAGCAGCCAGTTTGCAATTATTTACTATCTGAGCATTTTGAATCTCAGCCCAAGTTCCCTCACTTATTAGTTGAGCAGTTAATCTAAATTTACTGTGCCTCGATTTTGTAGAAGTAGTAGGGTTACAGGTAATAATAGTAGCCAGAGTAATTCTATTAGCAGTAACAATTATAAAAATCAAGTGAGCTGAGGGCAAAACTAGAAAGCACTTAAATGCTATTATGAGGAGTTTGGATTTTATTCCACGAAAAGAACATGTTGAATAGTCTTAAGCAAAAGAGAGGCATTACTCCATCCAAGTTATAAGAAAGCTCTGGATGGATTCAGTGTTGGAGATGGAATTAACTTCACTTGATACCAACTGTTATATTGAGGGGCAAAGAGCATTAAATGAAAGGAAGGATGACTATTTGTTCAGAAATTAACTAATGTCCTCAGTAACCCTTACCAAAAGGGTAAAATGGGGTGGCAGAGGTTTTTTGTCTTTTTCTGAATTACTCTGTCCCCAAGAGGTTGATTATGCCTTGAGTGGGGGTTCTATTGCACTTGTCCTTGATATTCCTTTGCAGGGTGCTCTGGGCTTGGCTCTCTTTGAAACCCCCTAAAGCAGGGTTTTCCTGCACTTTCAGTATAAACATAGATAGCAATTTTTTTAAAAAAACTCTCTAGTTGGCCACTAGCTTACCTTAATATTCTGAAAAATTTTCAAATTCCAACTACAGCAACTGCAACTGATTTAGACATCAAATTACTTGGGTTATTGGCATTAATGAAAAAAATATTATTTTATAGTCATCTTTGGCTTCAAAACAGGGGACTATAAATTGCTCCCAATTTAGAAACTGCTGCATATTCCACCTTCCAGGAAATGGTGTGTGTGTGATTTGCTGTGGAAATGTTCTATATAAAGACTGTAAGGCCTTGATAGACCTTCCCAAGTTAAACTGCATAAAAACTGTTATTGGGCGGGAGTGTTTTTTTTCCATACTTATTTTGATATAATCAGAAATCCCAAATTACTATTATTATTAATTAAAGATTGCCCCAGCTGATAAAAAGCCTAAAGAAGGATTTCAGCAAATCACCAAATAACACATGCTGCCTTTGCAAATTCGTGTGTTTTCTGACGTTTGTGCTTAGACCACTTTCAGCCACTGGGGCACCATATGCTCAACTCCTTCTTCCATTCTGAGGGGCCGTCCTACCCGATTCTCCCCGTGGCAGAGTAAACCAATTAGGTGCACTCCAAAGGCTCACTCCTAAGGCCTGTGATTACAGAAACCAGAAAAGGGGAAACAGAGTCAGTAAAGGTTTATACATGGACCAACACTGGCCAACTAGCAGTGTCTTTCGGGAAGCCCCTGCTGAGAATTCTGAGACTGTGTGTGGATTCAGAGGGGTGACAGATCTGATGGGTGAGTGGTGTCTGCCATGGGCCCAGGAGTGGGGAACAACCCCTTGAAGGCCAGGATTACTGTGCCTGAGGACCCTGAATCTCAGAGGAAGGCAGCAGGAAGTGGAAAGGCTATCAAATCAGCTATTCATAACTGATCTTGTTCCAAAGAAGGTTTAAGGCAACTTACAAAGATATGCATTAAATACATGTTAGAACCCAGGACTGTTAGATCCTGGGGCACTCCATGCTCAGGTGTTTACTATCCTTTCTTCTATAAAATATTGGAGGGGATGAATGTTGTTCATTACAAAATAAAGAGTGACAAACCCTATTTGGTAACCTGAATGTTTTTTTAAAAATCCACAAACATAAGAATCATAGTCCTAGAAAATATATTTAAATATTTCAGTGGATACCTACTCCTCCCCCAACCCTACCACTACCCCCACCCCTCCTTAAATTAAAACAAAAATTGGCCTCACTCAGTAAGGTACATCGTGAGTCAGAACTCAGGAAGTGAATCCAGCCTTGGATCCATGCATTTTGATAAAAGGTAGACAGTCATGGAGTCAGGTTAAATAACACAGGGTGTCCCATTATATAATGTGCTAATTTTTTTTTAAACAAATGATGATATTCATGATTAACAACCCAAACTGGCCATATACAGAAGCGTTTCTTGGACACGTGCTAGACATGTGATTCTCAAATTTTAGCATGCCTTAGAATCACTTAGAGGACTTGTTAAAACCTAGATTACTGTCTTAGCCCTAGAGTATGTGATTCAGTAGGTCTGAGGTGGGGCCTGAGAAATTTGCATTTCTAACCAACTCCCAGGAGAAGCTGATGTTGCTTGCCCAGGACCACAACTTGAGAGCTACTATTATAGATAGAAATTGCTAGAGAAAATGTGAGTCACAAAACATTTCTTGCAAAGAAAGAAAACGTATGTTAGGTTTAGTTTGTCTAGAGAGTATGTGTACCTCCAGCACGAATAAATCATTTGAAAAGAATGATTTGCAGTGATCCTATAAAATAATTTTTTTTTAAACATCATATTAGCTGAGAATCCTTGGGTGGGAAGGGGACTCCCTTATGCTGGAGCTTGATGACTAATTCCACAGCGTAGTGGTCCCTCTCCCACTCCATTAGGGCCTCTGATTCACAGAGCAGCTCTAATATAAGATGCGACCTTCCCAAAGGTTGTCCCTCCAGGTCGCGCTGTCCGGTGCTGGCGACAGGCCCACTGCAATGAGCGGAAGTGGACAAACCCGACGCAGCCCCACTTCGGGGCACATCTGCAACCCACCGGCCAGCCCACCAGCCTCCCAGCGGTTCTTGGAAAAATTAGGCTATCTTTCATTAGCTATCTATCATGCGGCCTCCACCGGGCTGCAGGATATGAGGGCCATTTAATTAGGCCCTGCACCACTCCTGGGTGTGAAAAGGCTCTCAAACGCTTTGATTCCCCACTGCTTCGCAGCAGGAAGTTGTTGGCGATAATTGACATAGGATTTCCTTGTTAACCAGCAGCAGACATGCCGGATTAAAGCGACAGAGATCTCGAGAAGAAAGTGAAAGAGATAAGAAGCTCGGGAAGACTTCTGCTTATTTGGCACTTGAGGATGGGAGGAAACAGCAATAAACCACTCCAGTGGCGACTCCGGAGTGGAAGGGCGTCCCCTTATCAGACCCATTTCAGCTTGGCTGATCAAAGATTGACTCCCCGCAAAATCACACAGGCCTGGGGTTTGTTAGTTTATTAAGCGGCAGGTTTTAGAAATTATCACAGGTTTAAAGATGGATTGCAGTGGATGTGGAGGGGGAGAGGATCATCGGGTTTTCATCTTAACAATTATAAAATATCACAGCTGAAAGCGTGCTTGCAAATGACATAATTTTCCACTGCCAACTAAACAGGTCATTGTGAGGCTGCATGTACGCGCACTGGAGGAGGAAGGAAATACAGGCAAATGAACTCTGGCGAGGACGGAGCACCAGGGGCCTCGGAACGCCTTGTTCCACTTCGGGAGCCGGTGTGATCTCATTTGCCCTGTGCGATTCCGTAGGTAATTACATTTAATTTCTTACCGGGGCCGTTTAGGTCGCCTTGCATTAAGAGAGAGGGATGAGAGAAGCAACCCACTGAGATGATTCCTAAAATGCGGCTGTGATAAATGATACCGAGATAGAGCCACGTGAGTGGAGTGAAATAAATGTCTACTTTGGAGTAGAGACAATTATTATATATCACTTAATAACCTAACCTTACAAGAACACATGTGGCATTCATAAAAGGCTGGGAGCTGTAAAAGCATGTTATGGGACTTGCTTTTGACAACTATGTGCAGGTCTTGGGATACTGCGAGGCAGGTATGCCATTCTGCTTCCCTGGGGGGGGTCCGTGCTTCAGGTAAATACATCATCACGAGGGCTTGTGTCCTTGCTGGTTTAAAAAAAAAGAAGCACTTACTTGGTTTTTTTTTTTTTTTTTTTTGGTTGTTTTTATTAAAGAAATAGGTGTTTGTGGCAGAAAATTTAGGAACTACAGCAAAATATTTAGAATGAATAAAAATAATCTCCCCCCTCCACCCAGTGGTAAGCATTGGTAAAGCCTTGCCGGTTTTGTTACACATACACAAACATGTCATTTCTTGTAAAATCAGGCTCACTCTTTGTATTTTTAAAAAATATATAGTTTACTTAATAAACCATAAATTTTTCCTACATTTAGGAAACAGTATGTGAAGGTATAATTTTAAGTCATGGCATTATGTATGATGATATAATTTACTTAGATAATCCCCAGTAGTTGGTCATTTAGATTATCATCAATTTTCTCTACTATATTCAAAGCTGAAATGATCAGCTTTGAACATAACTCTTTACTTGTTTTACTGCTTCCTTGACAGAGTTAGAATTAAACATAGAATTTCTGGCTTACAAAGCATGGGCATTTTTAAGGACACTGATCCCCACTCAAATTTGCAGATTTTCATTATAGCTTGAAAATAGTTTTCCTGGTGTTGAAGTCAGAAGCATTTTGTGTCATCCGTCCTGAAATGAGAGCAAATGACTGCAGCTATTTTATTTAAAGACAATCAGTCATTCTGTCTGCATCACTTGGGTTCTTTCGTTCTGATCTGACCTTTTGCAGTTAAGCACTGTGACAATGACAATAAACAGTGGCTCAATAATCAAGTTAATAGGGCCAAGCTCTGAAGATAATCATGTCAATGTTAACGACTTTAAACATCGAACACATCTTTTATCCCAGAAGTTCAAGTTCCTCTAAGAGCACCAATTCATTATCATTCACAAGTGCAAAGAGAATTGGTTGAAAAAACAACAAAAACAAAAACCTTTAAAGCAAGCTGAAAAGGAGGCAGAGAGAGAAAGGGGGAGAGGTGGTTCTGAACCAAGCTTTTAAAATAAAATAACCCTCAGGGCCTGATATAGTATAGAGAAAATGGGTTTTTGGTTTTGTTTTTAATTTGTATTTATTTATTATTCTGGTTTGCTGCAAAAGGCTGGGGCCTGCAGCTATCAACTCTTTGAGAATCCCTCTTGAAAACAACAAAGCAAACATCATCTTTGCTTTCCATGCCTGTAACATCACTCTCGCTCAAGTGGGGTTTCAGGTGTAAAAGTCCAATTGCTACTCTTAGATAATGCTGGAAAATGTTCAGCATGCAGGTGGCAAAGATGCTCTGGACATTGCATTGTTCCTGAAGGAAAGGAAGTTGTCTGCAGAGGTAAAAGTTTATGCTGCTAAAGGATTTTTCTGCATAATTTGCTCATAGAGAGAATGTGAAAAAGATGCTCTTAATTAACTGTAGTTCCTTGGAAAATATATATGTATATCTATGATAAAAATACTCTTTTCTATATGTCTATAAATATAGCCCTATCTATATACCTATGAAAAAGATTAATTGACCTATAGTTCATCTTAAAATGTATATTTATCTATGAAATTAATTTTTAAAAACTCAGTGCAAACATTGTTTATCTGATGACATACTACAAGCAATATTTATTTAACTATTCATTATTTTGAAGCCATTTATATTTCTCCTTCTATGAGCAAAGTTATGAAATGGTTGCTTACCTCTCAGCACTAGAAACTAAAGCTCACTATATTGAAATCACATTGAGCATGAACACAGGGGTACCACATGCCAGAAATTAGCCTATTCTTGCCTGGGGAGAAATAAACTGTCATGAACTTATTTGTCCCAAATTTTCTTTTCTTGTCCTTTTTATTTTGAGTAATCCCTAATTATTTTGTAAGGCAAAATGCAATGAAGTCTTTATCCACCGTGTAACTCAGCAGTCTGAAGGTGTTTATAAATTCTGCTTCTACAATGGTAACCCCAACTTTCAACACTTTTCTTCATCGAAAGGGCTGAAGAGTAACCAGCCTCCTTGCCTCCCAGTCCTGCTGATGGGAGAGACTTAGAAATCATTTCAGCAGCCAGGGCTGCTTTGCTCAGAGAAACATCTGTCCAAGGGAGGCAGGCAAACCGGGGAGTGTCAGTAACTGAAATAAAATACAGCAAGGACATCACCTTCTCGATCTGTTCCCGGATTGTGCCTGGGGAAGGATTGTCCAGGACCCCTTGTAATTTAAGGTACAGAAATCAGAGTCAAAAGGATCTTGTTGTAATAGTTTTCTCATTACCATCTTGGGAAATTTCCAACAAAGGTCTGGGAAAATAACACGATGCCCCTGATGCTAGTAATATAGTCTGACTCGTGATTCCAGCTTTTGTAGCACTGTGCACATGAAAACAAATTTCTAAGCTCAAGATTGAAACTATCTACAAAGGATATCCACAGAGAATGTCAGAGAGCTCTTTCTAAATATCAATGGTCAACCTGCTTTCTCAAATAAAGAAGAGGGAAGAGTTTGTACTTCCAATCTTATACACAAAAGAACCCCAGTGCTTAAATCCTTATAACTTTCCTTTGGGGCCTAACAAAATAAGATTTGTTTTAAAAAATCCTTCCGTCAAGGAGAACCTAAGGCTTGCTTTTATTTATTATTAAATTGCAAATCCTTTATCCACAGAAGAAGGGGGCATTATATATAATATATGGTCTATATATAGAATCAGTATATCAGATGGTATATATGACATAATGATATGTTATAATGATGATATATATAGCAAAAGAAGAACCAAAAAAAGTGATATGTATGGGAATTTTATAAATTGTTATTTCTGAATTTTTTAAAAATTCTTCTGTGGAAGATATCCTGCTAGAAGATTCATCTGGGAGGCTGCAGGTACGTCTCCAGCAGACTAAGCCAAGAGAGCTCTCTTAAAGGTGAGCTGATTTTGTTAACACCTGTAATGAAAGTCAGGCACTCGAATATATCAGGGCCTTCCTATGTTATGTCAGGCATGGTTTTAAGTGCTTTGTGTATATGATCTCATTTAATCCTCACACCACCCTACGTGCAAAACAAATTTCCAAAACTAGACCTCTACATTTACTCATTTCTTTTGAAATAAGCACTTGTTAAGTGTCTACTATTGGTCAGGCTGTGCACTGAGCATTGTGGATTTGGAGGTAAAGATGTTGAGTACCTGTGGGGAAAAGAGGCCCATAAACAAGTAGCATGACCAGAGAACAGCCAGGAGGGGCAGGATGCAGAGCAGTTGGCGCAGTGGCTTCTGATTCAAAGGGGCTAGAGGTTGGGTCCCGGCTTCATCATTTCTACTGAGTGTCCTTGGACAAACCATGTGATTTCTCTAGGCCTCGGGTGCCTAATCCATAAAGGGGCAGTAACAATACTGATTTCACAGGTTGTCGCAAGGGTTAAAAGACACTCACACGTCACCCACACAGTAAGGAGCTGACGTCTAATATGTACTTCATAAACAGTCCACCTACTCATTATTACTGTTAGTGCTGGAACAATTTAGCTACGTGTTATAGAATTACAAAAAATTTCAGAACAAGAAATTTCCATCTCTAACATCAATCTGGCACCTCACAGATTCTACCAGATTTCCCAGTGGTTCTTAAGGATTGTGTGCAGACCAGCGCTGACAAGTGACTGCAGCTTCTTCAGTCTGTGGAGAGAGCAACCTCATGCCTTTTCTCCTAGGAAGTCATGCACTTTTTTTCCCCCTGAAATTATGTCCTTTTTTGAATTTTTTATATTCTTTTTAAGTTGCATGTTTGTGTTAAAATACCCTTTCTTCATAGAATGATGAAGACAGTACATAAATTTATGGAGAGATCTTAATGAGTTCATTTGGCAAAATAAAGAATTGTCAATCGTATGTAGAGCTCTCCCTCCCCCAATTTTTAAAAATAATTGTATCACATCACAAAGTCTGGGAACCACTGAATTATACGAAGTGTCTCTTTTAGCAAAAGCAAAAGCCAACTTTTGTTCTAGGAAAAAAAATGCATTTTGGGGGTCTGTTTTCATTTTTCGGTGGCAAGTAGGGCTTTTGTGATGCCTCTTTGAATAAAAGACTCATTTTTCTAAGTGATGCATCTGCTTTTAATGTCTTAAATGCTGGGATAGAACAGACATATTCCTGGTCTGGGTTTTCTTAAATAGCCAGAAGTCTTCATGATAAAGACAAGCAAGCATCTAATAGAGAAATAACTCCAAGACAAAGTGCTGTGGCTGCATGATGTCACCTCCCTGACAACCTATAAATGGAACATATTGATGAAGTGAACGGGACTCTCTCTGGTCATTTTCAACTAGAAACTAATAACCCCCGTCATGATATCAGGCATGCAATAACCTCGGTTAAAACTAGGTTCATCAAATAAATCACTCAGGAATTTTTCTATTTCTTTCTCTGGACACGTTGCACATCTGCTCAATGAAAGGAAGAAAGAAGCAATATTTCTTTGATCAGGATTTTTTTTTTTAATATTCTTGCATCTGTCCCTTGGGATGCTATCTTTTCAGGTGGGTGCAGATAATACATCACTTTCTAATGAATGTGCAGAATTTATGAATTTAAGCTATAAAACCAAATATGAAGGATTTTAGTTTATCTCAATCTATATTTTACATTGTCATGAAAAAGTAAGGTGGACCACAAAGCTGTATTGTGCCCAGTTCACTAAATCTCCTGATCTCTCGTGACCTTTTCAGCGTGTTCCATTTGCGGCCACATGTGGGAGAGGATACAAACAGATGATTGCTTTGTACTTTTCCCCCAATATGTCTAAATACATGTTACACTTTTCATACCCTCTCTGTCGTGAACAGTAAGGGCCTGGCCAGAGCATAAGACATCAGCCTCTGCTGATATTGTCATATGTTAACATCTTACTGACTCTGGTAATGCTTTGTAGGTATTGGATGAATTTTGAAATTTGTAGAGTGATATGCTTGTCATTCTGTGTCCTGAGGATCTTGAAAGCCCTAGGTCAGCTCCCTGAGTCTTAAGGAATTATGGATAGAAGATGTCTTTTCTGCATGTAAAATAGAAAATAGTAGAAACTGTACTAAGCTAAGCTGTCCTGAATATAGAACAAAAAGTGAATGAAAAGGCAGAGCCTCCAGTCTGTTCTTGCTGGCCTATTCTAGCAGTCAGTCTTAAGCCAATTATGGGTAAAGGGAACAGGACTTGAGTCCCATAGACCCAGTTCAAGCCCCAGCTCTGCCATCTGTCCACTGTGTGGCAGAACAATTACCTGAACCTTGAGTTCCTCATTGGTGAATTGGGGATAATGATACTGATCCAGTAGAATGGTTGTAAGGAATTCAATGAGTTAAGGAGCCATCTGACACCTTCTGCATATTTTCTTTTCTTGGGTTCAAAGCCCAGCCTTGCAACTTGCTAGCTGTGTGATCCTGAGCATTTTGCTTAACCTCTCTGACCCTCGGCTTCCTCCTCTGTAAGATAAAGCCTATGATAAAATGTATTTTGTAGGATTGTTATGAATGGGCATAAAGCACCTAGGACAGTGCCTGAGATGCAGTAGATATTTGTTACTATGACATTTTTTTACTCTTATTGTTATTCCTGTTATTTTAGCTTTACTATTATTTTTCTTCTTCTTGGTTCTTTTTTCTTGGGCTTCTGTTTCTTCATCTGGAAAATGAGGCGATTGGGCCAGATAAGCTTCCATCCCTTCTAGCTCTAAACTGCTAGGATTTGGTCTGTGAAATAACATTTGTAGGAGCCATTTACCATCTGTGAATTGCTCTGCAATGTAAGATGGCAGGTTAATACTTTGCTTTTCCTACCTATGTTTTTTTCCTCAAAAGAATAACAGTAGTCATTATTTATTGTCTACTATGTACCTGGCATACTTATTCTTTAAAATAATTTTTTAGTTTGAAATAATTATAGTTCACAGAGAAGTTGTAAAGAGAGGACAAAGTTCTTGTATAACTCTTCACCCTGTTTCATTTTTCATCCGTTACCATTTTGTGTTACCAGGGCACGTTGGTCTAAACTAAGAAACCATCACTGATGTATTACTATTAGCTAAACTCCAGATTTTATTTGGATTCAGCTAGTTTTTTCACTAATGTCCTTTTTCTGTTCCAGAGAAACTGTGACCATTTCTCAGTCTTTTCTCAGTTTTTCATGGCCGTTAGTCTTGAGCAGCACTCCAAGCACTGTCAGGTGTTTTGTAGAATATCTCTCAATTTGGGCTTGTCGGATAGTTTCCCCTTGATTAGACTATAGGTTTGGGGAGAATACCAGAGAGGTGAAGTGTCCTTATCACATAGTGGACACTTCATGATGTGATGGGACATGATGAGTGACATTACCTGGTATACCTTTAATGTAGCCCAATGCATGGATCTAGCACAGGTTATCCATCCCACAGTTGAGGGATATTTGAGTTGTTTCCAGCTTCTGGCGATTATGAATAAATCCTCTATAAACATTTACATACAGGTTTTGTGAGAACATGTGACCAGTATGTGTTTAAAATAACAAGAAACCACCAAACTGTTTTCAAAAGTGGATGTACCATCTTGTATTCCAACTAGCAATGCACAGGAGTTCCAGTTCTCCGTATGTCTGCCAACACTGGGTATTATCGTTTTTTTCTTTTTAACCATTTTAAGAAGTGTATCTAAATTTTAGTTTTAATTGGCATTTCCATAATGGATAATGATGTTGAACATCTTTTATAACCTTATTTGCACTGTATATCTTCTTTGGTGAAATTTCTATTCAAATATTTTGCACATTTAAAAAAATTTTTTTTCTTATAATTGAGATTTGAGAGTTCCTTGTATATATTATATATTCTGCATACAACTCTGTTATTTGATATGTAATTTGAAAATATTTTTTCATAATGTGTGGTGTTTTTTTTTTTTCCATTCTCTCAACTGTCTTTTAAAGAGCAGAAGTTCTTCATTTTGATGAAATCAAATTTATGAATTCTTTTTTGTATGGATCACACTTTTGGTGTTGTATCTAAAAAAAATATTTGCTACCCAATGTCACAAATGTGTTCTTACAATGTCTTTTAACAGTCTTATAGCTTTACATTTTATATTTAGATCTATGATTCATTTTGAGTTAATCTTCATATAGAATGTGAGGTCTAGATTGAGGCTATCGAATTGTTCCAGCACCATTCATTGAAGAGACCATCCTCTCATCACTGAATTGCCTTTGCTCCTTTGTCCAAAAAAAAATAATAATTGGCCATATATGCGTGAGTCTGTCTGCACTTTTTATTCCGTCCCATTGATCTATATCTCTGTCCTTTCTCTCTCATTATTTTTGTTTTGTTTTGCTTTGCTTTGTTTGCACTTGGGCCAGGCTTACTGGCCTATTTACAGACAAGCAAACCTGTCTCTAAACAAGCTGCTTCCACTCATTAGCCAGAACCCACATGTGAATCTCACTCAGTCACTCTCCGCCAGTGGGGAAATTAATCTAAGTTTCAGTTAAACTAAGCAATCTCATCACTGAAGTTCTAAAGAAATCCCATTGCTTTTAAAAACACAAAAAAGCCCAGAATGTTTTTGATAATGTAGTCCCATGGTGGAGCAGAGTGGAAAGCGGGTAGGGCTGGAGTGTGGAGTCTGCAGTGTCCATTTCCTCTGGCCTGATTGCTTCCTGCCTCCTTCCTGCCTCCTTCCTGCCTCTTCCTGCCTCTTAAAGACCTGACTTCTTTCTGCTTTCTTCCTGCCTCTTCCTGACTTCTTCCTGCCTCCTTCCTGCCTCTTCCTGACTTCTTCCTGCCTCCTTCCTGCCTCTTCCTGACTTCTTCCTGACCTCTTCCTGCCTCTTCCTGCCCTCTTTCTGCCTCCTTCCTGCCTCTTCCTGACTTCTTCCTGACCTCTTCCTGCCTCTTCCTGACTTCTTCCTGACCTCTTCCTGCCTCTTCCTGCCCTCTTCCTGCCTCCTTCCTGCCTTCCTTCTGAATACCATAAAGGCAGACGCCACATATTCTCCCTGCAATGAAACAGGGATGTAAGAGCCGTGACCCTGCAAGGGTTAACCGTGATGGCCATACCGTTCCCTTTGTAACCATCAAGAAAGAATCTTGAGCAGGACTTCATAAGGAAGGAGTGTTGGAAGAAATACCCACAAGGACCTCAAAACTCTCCTTTTGGCACCATTATTGCATTCAGAAAATTGTGCCTTTTAAATGTAAATATTGTGGCCCATATAGATTCATTTGAATCGATCTGGCTGGACCATGTGTAGAAGCATTCAAGTTCATTACATGTTTATATTTTAAAAGTAATATTTGTAGGTATAGTTATTGTTTTCCACCACAAAGGTATTATTCTACAATTTAACAGAAACCTCATATTCATATTTTTTTTCATGCAAAGCAGCTGCACCAGATAACTTCCAGTAAACAATTTAGAATATAATTTTAGACCTCAAAATCCAGTCTATGGTTAAGAGCTTTCACCCAAATGAGCCCATTCTAAAGGGGAAATCTTGCCACGTCCAAAGAAACAACAGTTTTTTTTAAAAATTGTTAAACATTCAAACCTCTCCAATTTGGACGAATGTTAAGGAAAGATACATTTTATCCTTTCGAGTCAGGGGGGCCCTGTGACAACATCTCTTTGCTTCATATGGATTCGGCTATAGTGTGAGGCCAAGCGTGTTTTCTGAAATTTAAGCATTTTCAATAAGAACCTGATATGGCCCAGCTGAGCTCTAAAACACCTGTTAGGCCTGTCCCCCAACACCAGGATGACAAAGGAGGTCTGCCAAACACAGAGGGCCTAGAATTAGTCCAATAGAACACACCTTTGTGGGGGCCCCTGGGGACTCTGGCTTAATGAATAAAAAGGAGTGATTTATGATGAGCCCAGCAATTGTGCTGAATGGGTGTTTGCAGCGTGATTGAAATGTATGCCTAAACCAAGTTGGAAATTGCTTATAATTCTAATTACCTGGGTTTTTTTTTTTTTTTTTTTTTTCCTGCTTGGAAAACCTTTTTCTACAGACAAAAGGAAAGGGAGTGGAAAACGGCTATTTCTTAAGAACCTACTACGTGTTCAGCATGTAGTGTTCATTGCCTCACCTTAACCGCACAGAACATTCGAGAGGTAGGTAGGAAATTCCAAACGGGTGGGGCTCAACATGAGGTTTACTATATTTTTATTTCTCCTGGAAAAATGATGGCATTCCCTAGGATCTCTACCTGCCTCACAGGGTCCTTACAGCCCATGGTACGTGCTAGTCAAGTGTTAATTAACAGACACACCCTGGAACTTCAGCACTGTGAGTCTCCATCCAAGTTTGGTAGCCCAGCTGTCCCCACCTCACCCAGGCCCTTTGCCCTCCGCTGGATGAGATCAGATGTTTTTGTGATATTCCAACTGAAATCTGGCCCAATGGTCTTAACATCCCACAAATTTAACAAGTAGGTTCCAAAGAGCCACCTCCAGAGAGTGATGAATTTCCATCCTGTTGCCTACCAGCAGCTGTACCTGCCCATGGACGCCCATGTCACCCCCACTTAGAATCCCACCTGGCTGCCCCATCCCCACTGAGAATGGCGCACAGCCCCTCTGCCGTGGCCTCCCAGGCCCTGTGTGGTTTCGCCTCATTCTCCTCTGCCCCCCACTGCCCCAGCACACCAGCCGCTTCCCTGCCCCGGGGCCTTGGCACACTCTTCCTTCCGCTCTGTCCTTTTTTCCCACCACACTTCCCTTCTTACCCATTAGCTCTCAGCTTAAATGTCACCTTGTCCAAGAGTCCTTCCTTGGCGACTTCAAATAGGAGCCACTCTTGTTACAGTTTCACACCCTGTTTCCCTTGTAGCATTTATTACTATTTGCAATTATATAGTTATATGTTTGTATACTTACTGGTGTTTTTGGTCAGTCTCTTCCCATGAGACGGAAACCTCCATGGATCAGGATGTCTGTTTTAATCCCTGGTTTATTTCCACTACCTAGGGCACCTGGCACACAGCAGACTCCGATAAACATGTCAGTGAATAAAAAAGAGAACCGGCGTGCTGATGTTGCCTCGGGACAGAGGCGTCCCGCAACAGAGCGTCCAGCACCAGAGAAGGGCTCCACTTTCCCTGGGAGTTTCTGTGCTGCCCCTCATGGGTGTAACTGCAAATCGTTCCAAGTTGAGTATGTCACCTTCTTGCATCACTGCAGGCTCTGGCCGCAAGCATCCCTCCCTGGGATGGGGGCTCCGTGGCTGTGACAGCTGCAACTTCTCTCTGATGGGGAAGGGAGCGTCTCGCCACCCAAGATGCAGCCCCTGTTTGCACTTGATTTCCTGCTTTCAGATCCAAGGAGCTCCGTGCCCAGCTCCGTGCCCAGCCACGAGAAACCACCTCATGTCAGCGGAAAAGGGCGCAGTAACCAGATGCCCAAGGAAAGACACCCCAGGAGCCTATTGAAAAGAAAGGGGAAGGGAGCCTTCTAGAAAGAAGGAGGAGAAAGAGAAGATGGAGGAGGAGGAGGAAGGGGGGAGGGTAAGAGAGGGGAGGAAGAAGAGAGGCGCTACCACACTGCATGCTTTCTATGTTCAGTGCACCATGCCAGAAACTGACATACATATTTCATGTATGTTCCCCAACCTGCTATGAGTTAAGAGGAAACCGAGGCTGACAGAATTGATCTAAGGTGCCTGAAGTCACCCAGTTACTAAGTAGCAGAGCCAAGATCAGATGTATTTAAGATAATACAATTTTTCAAAGCAAATCCCTCTTGGCTGAGAAGCCAGCAAAGCCGTTTGCATACTGTGCTGCATCCTCTCAGCTCTGCCTTCTCACGCACGGCCTTTTGTGGAGCACACCCAGTCCGCCCTGTAACTGCAGAAAGAGCTGGAGAGAAGACACAGGCACTGAGGTGCTATGGGGCTGAAGAGGCCCAGTGGGGGAAATCGAGGCCAAGATATATTCTGCGGCAACTTAGCCTCCCTACTCCTGCCAGGAGGCTGGCTGCAAAAATGATAATAATGAGCGATTGTGATAATGCTTTAATTTAATCAGTATTCATGCTGATTAGTATACATGCTAAGCCCTGGCAGTGGAAGCTACTAGTATTGGCCCCATTTTATGGATACAGAAACTGAGGCATGGAGAATCAAACAGCTAGAAAGCGAGGCAGGCTTAGCACCTGCTCAGTCTACCTATAGTAGGAACTCAAATCACCACCCCACAATGCACCAGGGGAGTTTTCAAAAGGAAGACTTGTGACACTGACAATTGTGGTTGTTGCCTAAGTGTCCCCTTTCTCTGGACATGGGTCCTCCAAGGTGCAGCATTCAGGAGCCAGTGGTCCCAGGCTACATGCAACCCCTGGAGCAGCTGCCACCTACTCTTGGAAGCTTTCCCAGAGCCCCTGCTGGAATTAACTCCTCTCTTCTTTGGGCCCAAAGCAAGGGGCGACTTGCTCCAGTCTACTCATGTTTCTCTGTCATCTCCTACTCCAGCCCACAATCTGGTGGAGGACACAGGCCATGTTGTTTTCACTTCGATATGCCCTGCTTATGCCATGGCACACAATGGATATTAAAAATAAAAAAATAACCTCTGTGTGGACTGGGCTCAGGAAGGGATTGAGACACAGCACCTCTCCAGAGTGAGTGGCAGCCATTTTGCTGCCCAGTGGTACAAAGTTGTTTCTCTATGATGATCATGTCCATGGGCAGTCGAAGCACCAGTGGGTTGGCTAATAGCATGTGTCCCCTTCAGTGGGGCCATGTGGTATGACTTTGTATGTCACCCACCCCTTCACTGGGACCCTGTGGCATGGATTTTCATGTGATCCAGCTAGACTTGGACCCTACTCTACCCCTTCCTGGCTTATTGGCCCCAGATAGGTCATTTACCTTTTGCATCTCAGTTTCTTCACCTGCAAAAATGGACAGCATGATACTTCCTTTGTAGGTGTTGTGAGGATAAAGTAAGGCCATGTATGTGCAGCAAGAGCAGCACCTGGCTCATAGTCTGAGCTATTGACATTATCTACATCTGGAGCCACACCAACCATTCCGTCCCAGGAAAACCTGAAGGGCTGGGTGGCCACCCCCACTAGGAAACCTGACCCAACACCGAGCTCCCTCCATACCCTGTGGCCCACAGCAATGGCTGTCACTCACCTTGCCAGGCTCACAAGCCCTGTGTTGTTCTGGTTTTGATTCCCAGACCAGGAGTGAGGCTGCCCGCCCTGCCCAGGGGGAGAGGCTGCTGCCAGTCTGGGCTGCAGGAGTGGGAAGAGGAGGCTGCTGCTGAGTGAAACGCCTGTGGGACCCACCCTGGGGGAATTCCAAGAGTGAATTTGGGCTGACACTTTTTGCAATGGGGGTTTGGGAGTTGGGGTTAAATGGCAGATCAAACCAGACAGAAGGTGAGGAGGAGGCTGAACTTTGTTCCTGGGTAACTTTCGACACCATCTGCAGTAGATTCATTCATTCGTGTCCGGAGCCTTTCTCAGGCTGTTACCGGCCATGTGCCAAGTAACCCCCCATTCAGAAGGGGAGAAAGGCAAGCAACAAACAACTGCAATCATGTAGAGAGGTGAGAATGATTTAACCGATGGGGCAGGAAGAAGGCAAGTGTGAGAGTGGGCTTCCAGGGGAGGTGCCTCCAAGGGTGCAGCTGATTCACGCACAGGGAACAAGGAGAGCCACCCCTGGTTGGTCCCACCCACCTGACCACAGGGTTTTTGCAAGGCGTTAAGTACCAGGGGTCTGGAGTCAGGCACACCAAGTTGAAATCCCTGTTCCACTGCTTCCCAGTTCTGTGACCTTGGCCAAGCAGCTTGGCCTTTCTGAGATTCCGTGCTGTCGTTTATAAAATTGGGACAATGGTAGTGCCTGCCATGCTACTACTTGAAATAATGCCGGCAGCGTGCAGGCACATACTAAAGGCTCAATAAATGTACGCAATTATTATTAGGAGCAGCAAGCCAGCCCTTTACGGCTTTAAAAAGGTTGGGCGAGACCCAAACAGTGGACTTCCACCAGCAAAGCTGTGGGACCCAGCAGGCCAGCTGAGCCCAGGGAGGGGCAGCGCAGCTGGAAGCGCTGGAAGGAAGACCCCGCACCTTCCAGGGGGTGGGAGAGAAAGGCTTACGGAGGCCAGATTGGAAATGATGGAGTGAGTGAGAGAAGACAAGAAGGGGAAAAAGAGGAAACTCCAGAAAGAAAGCTGGAGTGAGTCGGGGAAAGCACAGTGCGTGGAGACAGGGGTGGACGGATGAAGTGTGATAAGAAGATTATGGGCTGCTGAGAGCCGGAGTGGGCAGTGAGGAGGGAGACGGTGTTGAAGAGAGGTAAGAACTTTGCTGCGATAACCAGCTGGATCAAAGGTAATGAAGTGCCAAGGGGGGGGTGTGGATGTGTGGGGAGTGAGAGAGAAATCCCGGCCGTGCTGGCCAGTGTGTCCCGAGATGTCCTGCAAAGACTCTGGTGCATGTGTGCTGGCACATTTATAAGTGTGCATGTGTTAATACATGCAAGCAGTTCTCAACCACAGGACCTGGTGCATATCATCTCAGGCGTCCAAGAGTGACTCGTGCTTTTGCATATAACAAATATGATAATAACAGCAGCAACAATAACTATCGTTACTAATCACGTATGCACAGTGAACTTTAAATGCACCATCTCAAACTTCGCAACCACCAGGTGGAGTTGGCACTATTATTTTCCCATTTTAGAGATAGGAATCAAGGCTCAGGGAACTTAAGTTATGTGCTCAAGGTCACATAGCTGTAAGAGGCTGTGCCAGAATTCAATACTACATCTGACTGAATACATAGCTGGTGACAATATTAAAAAAAAAATCCCAGGTGACAGGCATTTAACCAGGAGTCCAAACTCCCTTTAGTTGATATTCTTTGAAATAATTTCTTAGTGGGAAAGTAAATAGAGCTGGTGAGTGCAAGAGGTGAACAGGCTGGCCAAGGTTTTGCAAGTGAGGACCAATGTTCTGCTTGGTCCCTGTGGAGCTCCATGGTCTGAAAGTGAGTGACGTCATTTACGGACATTTACACCATGCAGCGGATAAGGGCAGCAGCCAGGTCCGAGGCTGTTCTTCCAACATTAAAGAGTGAAGCCATTGAGGCATCAACCAGTTCACAGGCTGCCCTCTGCCTGTCTTGGTGGCTACTGGCAATATATATTTTAATGCAAATGTAGTTATACCCATTAAGCATAAGAAAAAAACAGGTTTTAATGATGCAATGCTGCTTTGTCTGAAAGGGCATCAAAGGAGGTGCTTATAGGATTTATTTTATTCCGGGGGCTGTAGAAAGAGCTATTCTAAGCCCAGTGTTAGATAGCAGAAAATTGTTTGAAGCAACCTTGGAAAATCACAGCTTTTCTGTCCTGAATCACATTCTGATTGCACCTGCTGATGGTGGCTCTTTCTTTCACAATCTGCACCTTCTATCTCCACCACTGTCTGGCACTTTGCCCAGTGGCACCCAAGCTCTTCCACATGCACACTGGTGTCTCTTGGTGTAGGGGTGAAGTATGGATGGGTCAGATCCCAAAATCATAACGATCACGAATATCTTTTAAGCACCAGCCATGAGTCAGCTGTGCTGAGTTTGCCACATGGATTGTCCCTTTCTGCCCTCTTCTCAATTTCCCAGATGCATGGGGTCCTGGCTCACTGTTTGACCTTGTCCTTGGGGGGCCATAATTATCCTCTGAGACAGCAGGGCCCATGGAATAATTGGCATTTGGAAGGTTGGGAGCAGAGATTCTCTGGGGCATCTGGACTTTATGGTATATCTTTGGGCAAACTGACAAATGGGGACAATAAAGATACCAGCCTCACAGGGCCACTGAGGGCTTGTATGAGACAGTCTATGGCAAGGGTCCATCACAGAGCCCTGCGATGGTTACTTGGTCAACAAACGGTGTGCATGTGAGGAGGGTCATCATAATTTGCTTCCTGATGGTGGTTTTGGTGTGTTCTTGGCCAAGGCTGTATATTGAACTCACTTCTAATTAAAAATGTGCCAGTATTTTGATTTCATTATGCTGTTATGGTCAAGCAATTGGGCCAGAGGTGCTAAGGACATGGAATATGCCTTTAAAAAGGTCAGTTCTGATCATGGGAAAATCTTGACAAATAGCTATAAAATGGAGCTGCGAGAACATTACAGAGTGGAACTGGGGTCCATCGGAGGGAAAGACAACTTCTGCACCAGACAGTCAGGGAAAGCTTGACCAGAAAGAATAAACAATGTTGCCATGAATGGAGGCTGCAGTGAGGGGAGGAATTCCAGGACTAGGAATGAAATGACCAAAGGCACAGAGGCAGGAATCCCCTGGTTACTCAGAGAAGTCCAAGGATTCTGCCCATGAATGACTATTCAGAGAATCCGATTTGTTCTGCCTTCTCCATAGAGTTTTTCTCAAAATGGATTCCTGGTGCACCTATATTACTTGGGATAGGTGAGTCACCGTGTAACAGCCAACCTCACAAATCTTAGTGGCTTAATACAACTAAGTTTGATTTCTTGTTCTGTCACAGCCTGGGGGGAGGGGAGGGTCCTCTGTCTAGTGGCTTTATTATTGTTCCCCAGAGTCCAGAGAATTCCACTGGACTGCATCTGGCTGACTAATGGAAGAAAATGGTATGTGGAGTCCACACAGGAAGTGTCAGGGGCCGGGTCTGGAAGAGGTCAGTCACATGGCCCCACCTAGCTGCAAGGGAGGCTGGGAAGTGGAGACCCAGAAGGAAAATAAAACATGCTTGCTGAGCACATGGTATTCTCTCTCCCTGACAGTTATCTCTATAGATAACTTGGATCCATCAAGCAACTTGCAGATGAGAATAATAAATCCTTGAGTTCATTTGAGCATTCGTTTGAGTTTACAAAGTGACTTTGCTGTATGTTATATTCTCATGAGAGAGAGAGCCCCATATGTCTTGTGTATCAACTGTATACAAGCCCTGTGCAGACTCATTACAGAACATCTGTCATTTAATTTCCTGAGATGTAGATAGGACAGGAGTTAATACCAACCCTACTGAACCACTGGGGAAGCTGGGGCAGAAGTTAAGCCCTGGTCTCAGGACTGATCCCACCCTACCCATCCCAATAAGGAAAGGTGGCCAGGGAGGGGATCCCATCCCAGTCTGGGATCTGCCTTTAGAGCGACGGTTCTCAAATGGGGACATCTGGCAATGTCTGGTGACATTTTTGGTTGTCCAAAATGGATAAGGCTGCTCCTGGCATCTGATAGGTAGAGTCCAGAGATGCTGCAAAACATCCTACAATGCACAGAACATGCACAACTAAGAATGACCCCAAATATCAATAGTGCTGAGAAACCCTGCTTTCAAGATGGCTCAGAGAGAGACAAAGTGAAGTACCAGAGACTTAAAAATGTTTCACATTCCAGCTGATTTTCAAAGAAAGGCAAAGGCCAAAAGAGATGTCTACAGCCAGGGGATGGTGCGGGAACTGCAGCCAGAGCTTTGACTGTTAGGGCTCGATCAGTGCCTGGCTGTCACGGTGGGAGCAGTCAGCGTCTGCCGCCAAAATGCTTTGTCAGACGCCCACACAGCAGGATTAGAGTCCCTACTGCCAAAGCAAACATGTTAGTAAGCAAGTCAGACCTCTCGGATGATGTGCGTCCCTGACCGCAGACGTGCTCAGGATGTGTCATGCAGCTCGCAGCGAGCAGGTTGTACGGAACCTTCTAACTTCTGTAAAGATGCAAGGAAAGAAGACTTGGAGGCCATGAGTTGTTAAGCTTGGTTGTCTCCGAAGGATGAGATGGTGGGTGATTTTATTTTGGCTGCCACGTGCTTTTCCGAATTTTCCAAAATCACTAAAATGAGTCTGTATTTTTTTAACTTTTTATTTTAATGTAATTGCAAACTTACAGAAAAGTTGTTAGGATAGTACAAGAAAGTCCCATCAGCCCACTAACTCTGGACCCAGATCCACCCGTTGAGTATATTCGTCCCCATTTGCTCTGTTATTTCTTCCTTCCTTCCCTCCCTTTCTCTCTCTTTCTCTCGCACTCTCTCATTAGAGAGTAAATTGAAGACATTGTACCTCCTTGCCCCTAAATATGTGAATGACACACTTATCGAAATCACGAATTTCAATATGCGTAGTTCCCTTTAACCTAGAACAGTTCCTTGGCCTTTTTTGTGTTTCTTGACTTTGACATTTTTGGAGATTATATGCCAGTTGTTTTGCAAAATGTCTCTCAATTTGCATTTGTCTGAGGTTTCCTCATGGTTAGATTCAGGTTACGCATGTTTGGCAGGAATACCACATAAGTGATATTCTGCACTTGTAAGATGCACTATGTTTAAGTAAAAAAGAAAACAGCATGGGAATGGCTTGATCAATGGATCTAGTCCTGCACCCCTCTAGCAAATCCCCACTCCCTACCTCCCCCAAGGACAGGGGCCGTGGCGTGTCTTACTCCTCTTGACGTTCTTTCGTGCTTAGCGTTCATCTCTTTGCCATTTCATCTCCTTCATGTGCTGAACCTTTCTAGAGCACAAGCTCTGCAGTGAGCTGGGCCCGGACTGCGCCCTGAGCACAGTAGGCAATCGAATACTTGCTGAATTGAATCGTGGTTTCTTGCCTTATCCTAGCCAATGTGTGCAGCCATCTAGGGTGTTTCTCCCTCTTCAGTGGCCCCACGGCTATGCTTTCCTACCTCTGTCAAGTGCTTATGACATGCAGTGAAAATGATCTGTCTGACTTGTGTCTGAGCTGCCAGAGGAGGGAAACCACATCGGGTTCATCTCCAGCTCCGGGAGCCTCTCCCAATGTACCTGGCCAGTGTTGGATACACATTTCCGGGATATGTGGCATCTAGAGAACCACCCAGTAGGCATAGGTGACTTTTCACCTGAGAGCATTGACTGAGCATCCTCATTCTGTTTAGCTAACGATCCTTAAATTATAAAGAGACCAACAGCCACCAAAACAGCTGAAACCAATACACACACACACACACACACACACACACACACACACATTTGTTCTTTCAGGGGGGGGGGGTCTTTTGGAGTTACTATCCAGTTCAAGGTGTATTTCTTGAATCAAATTCACCAAATTGTGCCCCAAACTGGCCAATTCTGTGCTTCAGATAGCTGGGAAATGGAGCATCCTATTGTGTTACTGCAGCAGATTGACTGACAGTAGCAGCCCCCAGCTGTGCCAGCACGCAGAGCCTGCGGTCTTCATGTTGTGAGTAGCAGTTGTCCTGGTAACTTTCTTTGCTTTTTACTCTAAAACCATGAAAAGTAAATGGGAACGAGCCACTTTAAATTAAATGCGAGAAACAATTACATTTTGACAGTTTAATTGCATTCTTTCTTCCAGTCTAACTTTCTAAACAAGATACTGAACATATCAAGTATGCCAATTGTATTTTTAGATTCTTTTGCAATTAAGGAAGTACCCCTAAAAGAGATGAAATAATTGGTGGACCAAATGGTTATTTCTTGAGGGAACTATATTAAGGAATGAACGCTGAGCCATTGCGTCCATAGTAATTAGCTTTTAAACCGCTGCAGACAGACGGAAACTCCTCCTCGAAGACAGGATCCTAGTCTTCAAGCTGTCCCTCTTGCTCCAGTTGCTGACCCAGTCACCTGTCAAGAACTGCCTTGGCTGGCCAGGGTCGGGTGGGCTCATTGCCCAATGGTCTGGGCAAGTGCCCCAAGGTGGGCTCCAGAGGTGGCCAAATCAGTGTGACCACCCAGACAGAAAAGCTATCCAGAAATGACTGCATCTGAGAACCATGAATACCTGTGGAATATGATAGGGCCACTGTTAAGATTAAAAAAAAAATTCAAAATATACAGTAGGACGGGAGAGGGGTATATACAGTTAAACTACCAAAAAAAGGCATGCTAGTAATTGATACAACCTCAGTTGGTACCACTGAGGTGCACCTATGTGGAAGAGAGACTGCAAGGTCCATGTGCATGCAAGCATTAACCACTGGGTCCTGGGCTCAATGGTGAGATTCACTTCCTTATTCTTTTGTTTTTATAATCAGAAAAAACTAGGTATTTCACGTATCTCTATAGGGTAGAGTTGAATAGTGTATAGTTGAAACCAAATTTGGAATGGTAATTATAAGAATGCTGATATTTGATGGCATATGTTATAGGCTCATTTATGTCCCCCCAAATCCCTATGTTGATGTCCCAACACTCACTACCTCAGAGATGACCTTATTTGGAGACAGAGTCTTTCGAGAGGTAATTGAGATAAAATGAGGTCATGTGGGTGGGCCCACATCTATCATGCCTGGTGTCCTTATAAAGAAGAGGATATTTGAACACAAACACACAGAGGGAAAACCGTGTGAAGACACAAGGAGACAATGGCCATCCAAGGCAAGAAGAGAGGCCTGGAACAGATTCTCCCCACAGCCCTCAGAAGGAACCAACCCTGTCCACATCCTGATCTTGAACTTGCAGCCTCCAGGACTGCGAGACAATCAATTTCGGTTCAAACCACTTGGTTTGCAGTGCTTTATTACGGCAGCCCTGGGACACACACACAGTACGCTCAGTCACAGAGTTCGGTGTATTCAGGGCATTCCTCCGCTGTTGCTGTCTTAAAATTTTTAAGTTTTGAACAAGTTGCCCGACGTTTGCATTTTGCACTGGGCCTGTAAATCATTTAGTCAGTCTCGATTGTACCATAAATTCATGTATGTCTCCACTCTCCAAGGTAGGCTGATACTCACCTATGTACTAAGCATTTATTGAGCACCTGCTGTGTACTGGGTACTTTGCTCTGAGACAGAGAAGAATTAAGATCAGATCTTGCCCCCTAAGAGCCTGGGTTGAAGAGGGAAAAAAAAGACTTGAGGACAGTGCCCATGGGAGGAGGACACCAAGAGTCATGGGAACAGCAAGGACGGCAGGACATCCTCAATTCAGATGTCTCCCACCAGCCTCAGTCGCAGATTCTGCCCTACACCCAATCTAGAGACAAGGAAGTTGGGGCTGACTTGCCCAAGTTCAGCCACCTGGTCAGTGACAGGCTTGAACCCCAGTCTCAAATCCTCCCAGAAGTGCTCCATATGATTTCCCGTATAGTTAACACAAACACCAAGGGAATATCAAGCAGGTGCATGGTATAGTCACACCTGAGGATTAGCAGAGGCTGCAGGCGCTTTGTGAAGTAATTTTAAAGGCTTATGTTTTCAGCATGGGGTTCCTGAATCACACAGGGTAGAAGCAGCATGTGAGTGTATCGCCCAGTGTGGGACAGAGCCTGAAGCCGGGGGCAGAGATTCCTAAAAGGGAGTTTGCGTTGGTCCTGGATATTTTAAACTGTTTTAGAAGCGACAGTGTACGGATCTGTTCCTGGGGTCACAGGGGCCCCTTTTTGGGGAGTAATGAAGCCCACTCTCTCTACCAACTCTTAAAGTATCAGCTTACTCATTTCCCACTGTTGGCAAAATAACTGATAAAAAGAAATTCTGTGCCCAGAAATTATAAATGAAGGCAATGTAAAGTCTGCATTATCAGCAAACATAAAGTAGATGGTATTATTTCCATGAAATAGAAGACCCTGTTTACCATGACCCCCTCTGCTCCCCAGTCTGATGGGTTTTTTTCAACATCTGAGAATGTCTTTTTCATTCGGCTCAGAGAAGTCCTGCCATTCCAATAACCTAATTATTTAAGATGCCCATTATTTTTAAATATGGTTAAGAGATGGGTAAGATTATTTCTTTTCCAAACTTTCAAGCAAGTGAAAACGTCATCATTTCTTAAAGCAGGGCTGAAAAACC
>CM052446.1:51867827-51967263 GCA_028533085.1 Varecia variegata | reverse complement strand
ACTCTGCAGGGGCCAAGCCTCCTGCAAGTCCTCTGGTTGACAATCCAGGCATTGTCGACACTCCGACAGGATGCTATAGGAGGAAAATGTCCTTTGCAAAGGCAGCTAACCCTGCTAGGGGCCTGCTGGGGCCAGAGCTGCAGGCCCACATAAGGCACACATTGTCCGGTCCATCCACCCATGGCAGAACTGGCGGCATAATTCAGAGAAGGCTGACCCGGGCTCAGGACGCCCCCTCTGTCCCAGAGGGAAGGACCAGGACAGCCCTGGGGCCAGACTGTGGCTGCTCTGTCTCTTCTGTAACATGGGGAAGGTCCTGCTTCCCTCAGGTGTGGTCAGGGCTCAGATCATCTGCCTAGAGCAGGTGGCCGAGGGCCAGGCCCAGAGGAGGTACCTGGGACCCAACCCTCTCCAGATCTCTAGGCACATGAGTCCCGATGATTGTGACTCCCACATCACCCGGAGTCACTCTACAAACGCTTTTTCCCACTGTCTGTCTGTCCTAGGCTTTTCTGAGAGAGAGGCAGAGGAGATGGAGAAGAGGAGGAACGAAGCTTCGTTGTCACATCAGGTCTCAGGAAACAGGAGACCTGGGGGCCAGGTGGGGCTGGCCCCTGCCCGAGCTCTGCCCACTCGCCCGGCTCCTGCCTGGGTTGGCCGACGTGGACGTGGGAGGCTGGGGGCTGGGAAGGTGGGAGGTGGAAGGTCATGTCCAGCCTCCCCCACTGCCCTTTAGCCCAACGCTCCTTCAAGTTTGTTATGAGCAAGAGATCCAAGGCCGCATATTAATAAAACAATGGAATTTTTATTTCTTTTTCTCATAAATTACATAATTCAAACCTTAAAACACCTTTAATGAACAGTGACTGGGCATGTGACACTTAATAAAACTGGGCTCAGTTCAGTTTCTGCTTGACAGGCTACCAGCCGAGAATGTGCCTTACGAGTCAATGATTAAGAGGCGGAGATCTTTCCTGGGCTCTACTATTAAACACTTCAAAGGTTTCCAAAGTCAGATAAAATGAAAAGCAAATGTGTTTCACTGCCTCTCAAATGCCTCAAATGTTTTAGCAGGTGCAAGCAATGAAACCTTCCATGGTGACAGCATTTTAGGGTCTGCAAAGTGCACCAGGCTGAATTCTGGGAAATCTAGGCTGGCTTCATAAAAATTCATGATTTTCAAGGAGGGAAGATGGTCATCTTCAGAGCCCATCTACATATGTGGCACAGAAGGAAAATATCACGGAGTCCTCTGGGTCACAGGTCAGCTTAACCCTTTTTGTTCTGGAAGAGACCCCTGCGTGGAGCGCTGGAGGACCCCAGCCGGCATGATCAGCTTTGTGCTGGCAAAATGGGGCCAAATCTCTGGGTTGGCCTAGATTTTCTGATGGCACATTAATGGTCAGGTCAAACCCAAGTCCTGTTTTGGGGGACATGGGTACATTTTTATGTGACCTAGGAACACATCATAGACAGTAAGAGCCAGCAGGCTTGGCACATATAGATGCTATGGTTTTGTGCAAATTATTTAGCCTCTCTGTGCCCTGGTTTTCTCATCTGTGAGCTGGGGATAATCTTAGCACCTACCTCACAGTTTTGTGAGGATCAGATGGGTTAACATCATAGAAGCACTTAACGTGCTATAGCAGAATTCAGTACATGTTCGTGGTTCTTGTTATTGTATTGTCCCATTAGGAAAAATGAGTATAAAAAGTTAGCATTCTACAGCTTAGCCATTTGGGCTTTTCATTTAAAATTTGCTATAACTTAGGTTTATAAGTCATAGTAATCTCTCACATAGACATATAATATTTTATAGTTTACAAAGGACATTCTGAGACATTACCTCATTCCAACCTTCCGACAGTGAAGCGAGTAAGGCAGGAACTGGTCATCCGTGGACAAAGGATGAGCGTCCAGCTCTGCTGCAGCTCTGTATGGGGTTGGACCCGTTGCCTGCACCTCTGTGTCCCGAGGGCCCCTGTCTGTGAAATGGGTACAGACAGGCTCCCTCGGCATCACAGCACAAGCCGCCTTGAGAACCAGTGCCACCCGCCTCTGCCAGGCATCAGAGCTCACTGGCCCCATTCTCACCCCACATTTTTTTTCTAAATTCATGAAGGCACTCAGATGCTCTTTGCATATTATCTCAGCAATCTTGCAAGCACTTGTTTATGAGACCTGGATTTTTATTCTTCCCCTTTCTAATGAGGTGGGCAATGAAATGGCATTCCAAGAGTCAACGAAGGAGAACCTCTTAGTTCTTTCCTCGGGGAATAGCTGAGCCGCGATTGTTATCAGAGAACATTCTCTTGATTTCCAGGCAACACCAGATTACTCACCTCCCCCTTGACAACACAACACTGGCTACTCTATGCACGTCTCTGAAAGCTTTTGCGGGCTCTGGAGCCCTCGAAATTGGGACACGTCTCATGAGCTCTTCCCCCCATGGTAGGTCCAGAGGACACTATTATGAGTGTCTCACTGACCAGCTCACTCTCTGGCCAGTGAGCGCAGAGGCAGCAGAGAAGGCTGAGGCAGAATCCCTCCTCTCCACACACCTGAAAAACATGCCAACATGGCCTCTTAGCACACACCACCCGTTTATAACTTTCTAACCATCACAATTAAAGACGTAATTTTAAGATGTGTACGAAGAGGGTAATTACCAGGATGGTCATCACAGCATTATTTATAACAATGGAAAATACAAAACATTGTAAATGTGTAGCATTAATAAAATGTGGAGCACTCATAGAGTGAAGAACTTGGAAGGTATTTTATACAAGGTTGATAGTGACATGAAAAAATGCACATGGCATATTAAGTTAAAAATAAGTATACTGTAATGCTCTATGTCTAGTATGGTTTCCTGTCTACTAGAAGTACATATTTTATACATAGATACTAAGAGATATGTATGCCTATTTTAAAAGGCCTAAGAGGCTATGCCTACTATTCAGAAATATGATTCTGGATTTAATGTTTTTTCAATTTTATTTCTTTGACCTACCTGTATTTCCTGATTTTGGTATAAGAAACATGATTGCTTTTATTATGTTAAAAATTTTATTTTTCATTTAAAAAAAAGTTGGAGTTTCATAGCTGAGACTGGCTATGGAAGCCACCTAGTGTCACGGCTCTCATTTCCAGGCAGGTAAACTGAGGCCCAGAGAAGTGACATGCCTGCCTGAAGGTCCTCAAGCTATTTATTTGGTGGCAGAGCCATGATGAGACCTGGGTGCTCTCACTTATCCCTGTTCTTTCCATGACATTCTGGGATGTCTTTGAGACTTTTTATAAATGTGCCAGAGACCTTTGCCATGGAACTGACTGTGCGGAACCACCTTTCCTCTCCGTGAAGCTAAGCATTCCTCAGTTGGCTCAAAAGCCAGAGTGCCTCATCCTGCCCATCTCTGCCCTTTCCCCCAGGTTACAGCGAGCAGGTTAAAACCCAGTGGCATCCAGTGCAGTGTCTGTGCCAGGATGCGGGCGAAGGGTTATGTCATAGTTCATCACATTATTCTTGTCCAAGCTTCCATTCTTGCTATGGTCTCAATGTTTGTGTCCCCCCAAAATTCATACGTTAAAATCCTAACTCCCCAAGGGGATGATATTTAGAGGCGGGGTCTTCAGGAAGTGATTAGGTCACAGGGGCAGAGTCCTCATGAATGGGATTAGAGACCTCATACCAGAAACCCCCGACGGCTCCTTTGCCCCTTCCTCCATGTGAGGACACAGCAAGAAGGGGCCATCTATGAACCAGAAAGCGGACCCTCTCCAGACACCGCCCGCCCCTTGATCTTGGACTCCCCAGCGTCCAGAACTGTGGGAAAGAAATGTTTGTTATTTATAAACTAAAGAATGAACCAAGACAATTGCACATGCGGGACAAGCAATTGGACACTGGCCTGTCCTCACTCTGCCCCACCCCTTGGCTCCTCCTGGTGCAGCTCCGTGGTTAATGAACAACATCGCCCTAGTGAATGGGCTGAGATTGTAGCAGCCTGCTTTAAACGAAGATTTAGTTTTTCTAAGGCACCCTGAGCATTTATGGGTTTTCCTTCTCGTCCATCTGGACTCGTTCACTTGATGATGCTAAAATGGAAGGTGGCTGTTCTGCTCAATTGCAGTAATTTTTTTCCATCAAGGAAAAGTGAGAACCTGTGTTTCAAGTAGTCACGTTAAGCGAAGCTAAATATGCCGGTGAGGACACAGCTGTACGTATGGATAGGAGACAAGGCCTGAGCAGGAGCTGAGCTTCTGCAAGGCCACTGAGAGAGCAGTTTCGAACTGGTGCAGACAGCGTCCGTCCAGCCCTTGCCAGGACATGGTGGTTTGTAGCCTCCCAAAGCTCCACCTCCTCACGGTCTCATGGGATCCCGCCGTGGCCCTCTGTGGCAGACCTGCCGGATTCCCTTGTGGATGATGGGCAAAGATAGGCAGAGAAGCTGGACGACTTTTCAAGGAAGAGTCCCTATCTCCTCCTGCGGTATTTGTTGTCCCTACATGAGCCTCAGTGAGAATGTGAGGAGTTGTGGGTCCCCACTGCTCTGACTATGGGAGACAGAAGGGACACTTTGAACCATTTAGGAATGAGGGTAGAAAAATGAAATCATGGACAATGTCCCAACTTTAGAAGCTCGAAGTTTAGGGCTTGCATCACAATCATGATTTGTTCTCCTTTGCTCTTTTTTTCCTTAAATTTTTAAGCCTTAAATTATCCCAAAGTTTCAGAATTTTTACTCCTGGGAATCTATTCCATGGAAGTAGGAACACAATTACCTCAAGACGTTGAATCTACATATAAACACATAAGGGTGTTTAGCACAGTACTGTTTGTGGTGGCCAAAAAATAAAATTAATGCTCTGAGTGGGAGAATGTTCAGATACATCAGCATTCATTCCCAGCACGAGAGCATGAGAGCGCCATTATTTGACTTAAGGGGATTTGCGTGACGTGTTGGTGAGTGAGAAAAGCAAGATGTAGTAGTGCATATAAAGTCTGTGTATGTCTTAGCTGTGTGTTATATTTGTATGTCTGTATATGATTATATGAGCATAGCGTAAGGCACAGAAAGACACAAAACAGGTTGCGAACATGAATTAGAGGTGGGGGGGAAAGAGTTGGGGGGAAGCAAGTTTGAAAAAAAGGCTACACTTAAAAACAGCATATGTAATAAGATCTTAAAGGTGCAAATTATGTGTGTGGGCACGTATAAACGTCAACAATAACAAAAAGATTGAAGTAGATTCGGATTCATTGACTTAGAGCCATCAAGTAAGTACCCAAAGCAAGACAGGTTCAGAGAAATTTACAAAGTAGGATTCCTCCTCCATGAAAAAAAGTCAAATTCCCAAGCATGTGTGCATATGTTAGAGCCCTGCGGGAGGCCCCGCGCCTGTCCAGCCCTGGATGCTTAAGGAGAGGGTGTGGGGTTGATGGTGACGGTCAGCTTTTCCTCTACACATCTTTATTTTGTCTCACTTAATGCTTTAAAAACCAATTTCTGCCCTGGAGAGGCATTCCGAAAAGTATCAAATTGACACAATTTTTAATGCTCCAATGTGCTTATTCTCTGGTGATTTGAAGTGAAGCATCAAGTGATTCTCTGTTGCCCAAACAGGTGGCCTTCTGAGCTGCCGGCTGTCCTTGCGTGTGGGGAAGGCCCAAGCTGGGCACTTTCTCATGATCCCAGGCCAGGCAGCTGGGACCCGCCTCGGGTGGCCGGGGTGAGGGGCCGCAGGTGTCTCCTGTCAGGGGCTAGGTGAGGCCCGGATGCGGTGCTGGCGGAAATGCATTCCTCGTGCAGGCCCGGGGAAGGCAATATGCCCTTTGGGGACCTCTGATGGCTCGACAAGGCCAGTGTGGCCCATTCCCCCCACTCTGGCCACCTGGAGCCACGCGGCTGGCATGCCCAAGTCTTGGGGCTACGGAAGGCCCAGTCTGAGGCGCCGTCTTCTGAGGAGCAGAGTCGGGGTTCTGAGTGGGCGACTCAGCGCACCGTGCGGGGACGTGGGTCTCTGCCAGTCGGCCTGGGTGGCTGTAGCTGTGACACCTGCGGAGCAGGCGAGAAAGTGGGCAAAAACGAAGAGCTCACGTTCGTCCGAGTTCCTGGGAAGTCCTCACGCAGAAGAAAAAGCGTGAAGTAAAATTCTCCAGACCCCACTCGGGTAGAAATGGGACAGGAGAAAGGTTGTCTGTCCCTAACTGTCGTCTCAGAGGGAAGATGTATGGCCATCACAGGACTTGGAGCTCCCATCACAGGGACTTGGGAGCCCCTGCCCGGCCCCCGCCACTCTCTGCCAAGCGCCTCCCCGGCACCTGCCACCACCGGACCCGCCACGTGTCTTACTTGGTTATGGCCTGTTTGCTCTTTACTGAGTGGGAAGCTCCCTGAGGTCGTGGGTGTTTGTCTGTTCCCTGCCGTGGTGTCATTGCCTAGAACAGTGCACAGGGTACTGCCCAACAGTCACCTAACAAATGAATAAACAAACAGTGAGTGAGTGAGGATGAAGAGGACCAGCAGTTCAGTGAAAAACTAAAACTGTAAAGGTTCCAAAGAGGGGGTAGGGACATTATAAATAAAGTGTGGTACAGCCACTTAAAGGAAATTAAACAGCCATCACGAACGTTCTGGATGATGGGATGTGCCCCAAACGACCCACAGCGATTACCTCCAGGGGTGGGTTTAGGGGAGGGGCAGTGCCTGCACTTCTCCCTATTATGTAGTTCTGAAATATTTCAATTTTGTGTCACTTTGTACAGTATTTCAGTTGTAAACAGAAACAGAAAAACATGTTATTTGATGTCAAAAAAGGTTTGAAGATTTTTGTAATGACATGAAAAATTGATTTTGCAGTGGGATTAAGTTAAAAAAATCAAGGTACAAACCTTTATACAGAAAAATTCTATATATTAATATTTGTGTACAGAAAAGAAAGAGTAGGAAGAAACTTAAAGAGTGATTATCTCCATTTTTTTCTTTTGCTTTACACTTTTATGTATTTTTCAAATTACCTGCAATAAGCATATCACCAGAAAAGAAACTTTATTTAAAAGTAAAAATTTATCACTATATACAGAAATTAACTCAAAATGGATTAAAGACTTAAATGTAAGCCCTGAAACCATCAAAATTCTATAGTAAAACCTAGGAAAAGCTATTCTTAATGTTGGCCTAGGCAAAGAATTTATGACCCCAAAAGCAAATACAACAAAAACAAAAATAAATAAATAGGACTTAAAACATTTCTGCACAGCAAAAGAAATAATCAACAGAGCAAGTAACCTACAGAATTGGAGAAAATATTTGCAAACATTTGCAAACTATACATCTGACAAAGAACTCATATCCAGAATCTATAAGAAATTCAGAAAAAATCAGCAACCCCCCCAAATAATCTCATTAAAAAACATCAACATTTTTCAAAAGAAGATACACAAAAAGGGCCAAGAAACATGAAAAAATACTCAATATCACTAATCATCAGGGACGTGCAAATTAAAACCACAGTGAGATACTACCTTAACTCTGTCAGAATAGCCATTACTAAAAAGTAAAAAAAAAAAAAAAAAAATAGATGTTGGCGAGGATGTGGTGAAAAGGGAACACTTCCACTCTGTTGGTGGGAATGTACATTAGTACAACCTCTGTGGAAAACAGTGTGGCGATTCGTCACAAAACTAAAAGTAGACCTACCATTCAATCTAGCAATCCCACAACTGGGTATCTACCCAAAGGAAAAGAAGTAGTTTTATCAAAAAGACACCTGCACTCGTATGTTTATCGTAGCACAATTCACAATTGCAAAGATATGGATTCAACCTATGTGTCCATTAACTGATGAGTGAACAAAGAAAATGTAGTATATATACCACGGAATACTACGTAGCCATGAAAAAGAACGAAACAATGTCTCTTGCAGCAACTTAGGTGGAATTGGAAGCCATTATCCTAAGTGTAATAGCTCAGGGACAGAAAAGCAAATACTACCTGTTCCCACTCATAAGTGGGAGCTCAGCTACGGGTACAGGGTACACATGGTCATACAGAGTGTCATAATATGCATTCGGATTCAAAAGGGGGAGGGGAGGGGGGGTTAGGGATAAAATGTTACCTATTGGGCACAATGTACACTATTGAGGTGACGGGCACACTAAAAGTCCAGACTTTGCCACTGTGAAATAAATAAAATAAATAAATAAGAGTAAAACTTTAGTATAGTTGTACTTGACTATGAGAAATGTGAATATGTAGAGATATAAGATAGGCAACAAGAAGAGAGGGTTTTTGTTTTTATTAATTGTCCGATCAGACTGTTTCCGGTCTGCAGTGAGGGCGTCACTCACTATTCAGAAGAAAGATCCCTAAGGGTTCTCAGGAAGGGACAGATTCTACAACCTCAGTCAGAGGATCATTGCCATAATAAATAGTCTTTACTTCAAGACAGCCTTCCTCAGATCTAACTTAATTTCCTCCTGCTTCAAATAAAATAAAATAAAATAAGCCCACCGTTATTATCTGTGGAAATGAGTCTGGGGAGCCGCGTGCTTATTATAAAAACCCTCCGCATACTTGAACGTGGTTACTTACTAAGTCTTTCTCCATCGATCCGCATCTCCGCCCTCCCCTCCCCTCCCTCCCACAAAGTGCAAAATACTTCCAGCTCCTTTGAGTCTGTTTTGCAACAGTCCCACGTGATTGTCACCTTCCTCTGGCCTCTTTCCAGGATTTCTGCATCATTCTCCAAACAGGGCGCCTGCGACAGAAGTCAAGAACGGAGCTGGCTGATGTGGAAATGGCTAAGTAGTTTACTTTGTGGGTCTTGCAAAGTCCCCTCCTGTGGATCTGTTCCCATGTCACTGGCTCAAAAGAAAACAGCACTTCACTGTCCACAGGACCACTTCCAGATTCTCCAGATAGCCTGGCATTTGGGGATTGCCTCAGTGTACCTCCTTAGCGAGGCCTCAGAAGTCTGATTCCTGGGTCTCTTTGCCTTCTGGGGTTTAGGATGGCTGCATTCACATGGTCCCTGTCCCATGGTCACTGCTTGCCATGGTCTCAGCCACGAATTCTGCCCCTGAGCCTTCGGGCATATCCAGGGGTCCCATCCCGCTGGCCCAGGAGGGTCACACACTGGGCAGCTGCGCCAGGGCTGCCGCTCCCCTGGGCAGACGACTGACACTGACATTGAAAACAGCGTTTCTTTGGGCGGGCAGGTGGGCACCATTCAATGCAGAGCAGCTTGTTTCTGAGTGGTGATGCTGAATTGTGTGTGTGCGCACATGCACACACACACACTGCTTATTGCTGCGTTCAGAAACAAATTTAAAACACATTTCTGGAGTTAACAGACTGTGAGAGTTCTTTTTGTTTTAATAAAATTAATTTGTAAAGGTTTCAAGATGTTAACAAATGACCAATGAGACTGTTTCATAATTGATTTTAAAACTTCATTAAGTACACAGGGTGGCTTTCTTATTAACTTCTATTTTGGCTTCCAGTTGGACTTTCGCTACACTCAAGTAGATCCAGGGAGAGGAATTTCTGCGGTTGCCCAGGTTCGAGCCTCACCCCGGAGCCCCACACTTTGCTTCGAGGTTTTGGGCCAGGACGCCGATCCAGGATCAGGCTTTGCTGCCCTTCATGCCAGTGAGGAAGTGGGGTTGGTGGTACCAGGAGACACAGGGAGTCCTTTAGGTGCCACCTGAACCTGTCTCATTCCCAGCATGTCCCTCATGGGCAGCAGGCAGATTTCAGGGTGAGGCCCTCACACTGCCAAAGCCCACCTCCTTGCTCTAGATGGGGGCAAGGCTGCCCTCAGCCTCCAGCCCACCCCAAACCTCCCAATGACACCTTTGCATCCATTCATTCATGTGTGCAAACATCTAATAATCATTGGCTGCCCCTACGTGCCAGGCACTTTGCTGGATACTGAGAATCTCACTCCCTGTTTCCCTCTCTTGAAGCAGGAGCCCAAGGGTCTCCATAAACAGTGGGCTGCTAGCTGGTGACCATTAAGTACCTGGACTGCCTGCCCTTTGGAAAAAAATTCTGGGAGACAGTCTGCAGGCTCCTTGGAGGTCCTGGTGATGGAGCCCCCACTGCCCATCACTCTCCCCCCTGCCACCGTGCTTTATTTTTCTTCATAGCACTTATTAACCCTGACATGTTCTACATTTAGTTGATTTCTTATTTATCATCTCTCTCCCCACCCCATCAACATGTAAGCTCCAAGCTCCATACATGTAGAGATTTTGTTTTGTTCACTGCAACTCCCCTAGTGGCCGCATCGGTGCCTAGCACACGGTTGGCAATTAAAAATATTTGTTCTGGGTGGATGGATGGATGGATGGGTAGGGGGTGGATGATGCTGGATGGGTGGATAGATGGGTGGATAATGGGTAGGTGGGTGGATGGATGGATGGATGGATGGGTGGAAAAACAGACATGGTTCCTTCCCTCGTGGCATTTTTAGTTTTATAAAGGAGACTATGAATTAAAGAGTCATGAAAAACTACGTAAAATTACAATTACGATTGTGTCAAATGCCACAAAGGAGAAGCACTCGGTGTCAGCAAAGACCCTCACAAAAGGCCTGATCTTGCTGGGGGAAAGGGAGCCCACCTAAAGGACGTGAGGACTGAGCTGAGATCGGGTCGTGAGGAGGAATCATTTGCAGACACAAACTGTCCCTCCCCATAGTTTCATTGCTCCCCACGTCTCCCTCTGCCTATGTCTCCCCAGGAAGGGGTCCTGAGCAGGAACTCGGGCTTCTCAGGAGGACGTGGGCTGCCAGCTGGTGGTTACACCTCCCAGAGCAGAGACAGGAGCTCACACTTTCCCCCTCCCCCACCGATTGCCCAGATATGACAGATCACAGCGGGTCACAAAACAAAATTGAGAATATAACGGCCAGATGGTGCCAGCCGAGTTCTCTAGAGCTGCAGCTCCCAACCTCTGGGCCCCAGACCAGGACCAGTCAATGGCCTGTTAGGAACTGGGTTGCACAGAACGAGGTAAGTGGGGGGCAAGTGAGTGAGCGAAGCTTCATCTGTATTTACAGCCGCTCCCCATCGCTCGCATCACCGCCTGAGCTCCGCCTCCTGCCAGATCGGTAGTGGTGGCATTAGAGTCTCATAGGAGCACAAACCCTACTGTAAACTGTACATACAAGGGATCTAGGTTGTGTGCTCTTTATGAGAATCTAACACCTGATGATCTGAGGTGGAGCTGAGGTGGTGACGCTAGTGCTGGGGAGCAGCTGCAAATACAGATTATTGTTAGCAGAGAGGTTTGACTGCACAATAAATGTAATGTGCTTGAATCATCTCGAAACCATAGTCCGTGGAAAAACTGTCTTCCATGAAACCCATCCCTGGTGCCAAAAAAGTTGGGGACCACTGCTCTAGAGACTTGAACAGAGCTGTTGGGCGCCTTAAAATCAGTTGAGCATCTTGTCTTCTGGCTCTGCCTTGATGCATCCTGGGAGAGGGAAGAGCATTGAACATGGAGTCAGCACCCCTTTGTTCAAATCCTTATTCTGCCACTTCCCAGCTGTGCAACCTTGGGATAGTTATTTTACCTCCTTGGTCTCAGTTTTCCATCAGTGGAATGGGAGTGAAAACGCCATCTAACACAAGCCAGTAAGAACTTGATAAATATTTACTGTTCGTATTTTTAATGGTCAAGGATCTTTGCAAAATAAAAAAAGAAAAGAAAACTGGATAGTTCCACTGGTGCCAGTTAAAATATGTTTGTCCTTTCACTCAAAAAATGTAACTGTCTGGTGTTTTCTGTGTTCAAGGACTGTGCCAGGCATAGTGGGGCCACAAAGATGAGTCTGGTGTGAGTCCTGCCTTCAACTATATGACAACCTCGTAAGGGAAATTCATGGGCAGTCATGGGCAGAGCAGGTAGCTCTATTTGGGGACAGAAAGAGAGTTCAGAGGGAAGTTAGAAGAAGACAAGAATATTTCAGCAGAGGAAATCCCAGGGGGCTACTTGGAGAAGGTGACATCAGAATTTACCTCCTGTTGAATCTGAAGTAGCTCCTTTCTCAGACTTCTATGGTCTGCGTCCTCAGTACTGTGTGACTTCGTCCCCCAGGGCTCCTCTCAAAATGCAAACTGGGAGGAGGGGGGCTGTCACCAAAAGTAGCGGGTAGGTCTCTGCATGCTGGCAGGGGCCCATCTCGAGGGCATGCTGCATGTCTCCACCTTTTCTGCTTTAGAACCTTCTCCAAAATCAGGTCATCTCATTGAACCCACCTGCAAGTGCAACATGGAACTGTGGGAGAGTAAGCCCAGCTGAGGCAACCCCGGAGCAACAGAGGATGGAGCCAGTGGATAGTGCTCTGGTGTCCTGTCCTTTGGCCAGAAAATTCTGGAAGGCAGTCTGCAGGCTTCCCCGAGGTTCAGGCAGTTGAGCCCCAATGGCCTACAGCAGCGACCTCAATAACACACCTTCATGCTGGCTGCTTCCCTATTTCACTTGCCCACATCCTCACTCCTGCCTCTGAGGAAGCACTCATAACTGTTCATTTTAATCACCATCGTTATAATATTTTAATTTGTACAAGACGTTATAATTTGTACAATGCTGTCAAAACAAAACACAACAAGATCTCAGTGGCTGAGCACATCAGACGTTTATTTCTAGCTCCTATTCCATGTCTGTCTGGTTTGGGGGTGTCTGTTCTGTGTTCCTTTCCCTGGGGGACCCAGAACAACAGAGCTGCACTTGGGAACATACCCAGGGAGAGGGAATCCTGGTGAATCGGCACCAGATCTTCAAGCTTCTGCCAGGAAGTAACCCCACCACTCCTGGCCACATCCCACTGGCCAAGCAAGTCATTTGCTCATGCCCAACTTCATCAGGGAGAGAAAGGCATCTCAACCTTGTGCTTAGAAGGAAGAAAACAGGAATGCAGGTCAATGGTCCTCAGGACCAGCACATTACTCTCCCTGAAATGCCAGCTCTGTGCCCCGAACTGTGCCTGGAGTCCTGGATGTTGGGGTGAAGGGGGACGCGGAAAGCACGGCTCAGTGTAATGAAGCAGCATAGGGCCTGAGCTCTGTCCTCAGGAGCTGCCAGAGCCCGGTTCCTCTTTCTGCCTCAGGGCCTGTGCCTGCTGTCCCAGTCCCACCTGCCTGGACCTCTCCGCTGGCCCACTCGTGACCCTGACTTTCATTCATTCTGCACATCTCAGGCCAAATCTCACATCGTCAGAGAGCTCTAGCTGCCCTCCCCTCCACAACTGCTCAAACACAGATCTCCCCTCTTCCTCTCTCGCGCTCTCCATTTGTTCCCATCATAAGACTAATCACATTTGTAACCGTATACTTATTGTGGCAGTTTGTGGGTAGGCAGCCCACTAGACTGGAAACTCCAGAAGAGCTGAGATTGCACCCGTTTTTTCATGATTGTATCCCCAGCACCTAGCACAGGTTTACGCACATAGTAGGTGCTCAACAAATATTTATCAAAAGAATGAACTCATTTGGGAGCCAAGAAATACATGGCATGAGCAAAAAAGAATTTAAGGGAATATAATACCTTATATTAATATTTTTTGTGTCATGCTTTTGATTCACATGGTGCCTTTTGCTAAAACACAAAGGTAGATGTGGAAACTCGCTAGAAATTGGAAACTGTACAGCTTTCATGTAAGTAGTTAATTATTATTCTTTCCCATAGTTTTACTTCTCCCAACATCCCTGATATGACAATAAGAACTTTTATCCTCATTGTAGAGATGAGTCTCAGAGAGGGGCGTGACTACTTACGTCTTCCGACTTGGGGTCGTATTCTGATTTCAGATCCTAAGCTTTTCCCTCCGCATAACCCTTCCAAAGTCAGGCCGTACCCAGATGCTTGGAACCTGGTTGGTTGGTTAAGTGTGGCCACTGCTAAGTTTGAGTCCAAAGGTCAATCGGAAAGGCTAAGGCACATTGCAAATGAATTGCGTTCATGAACTGGGTTGATTTTCTCAGCAGGCTCGTCTCTTGCTTCCTCTAGAAAAGCAGGGATATTTGGCAAAGGGCGCGGGGTCCTCAGGGAGGGAAGGCCCTGAGTGCCTGCAGCGTTTGCCACCACCAGCCCTTCCACGTGGTTTCATCTTCATTGTGGAATTTGGTCAGTAGTGCATCGTCGACACACCTGATCTGTGTAAGGGCAGGTGGGCAGGGACTGTGGCAATGCTGGCATGGTGGTCAATTTCCTGGTTTCTCTTTAATTATACCCATTACCATTTATTAAATGTCTACCGATTACCCTTCTGTAGAACAATAAATACTCACAACCACCCTCTGAGCTACTGTGTCGGTGGCCAGCAACAGAAACTCAACTCAAACTGGCTTACGGGGAGAATAAAAGGGAAATCTGGGCTCATGTCACTGAAAAGTCCCCAAGTAAGGCTGGACCTGGCTCCTCAGGAATCTGCCTCTCCCCCTCAGCTCTGTTTTGTCTGCGACAGGAAGGCCATCTTCACGCCGTACCCTGCACCAGACCGACATCCTTCCAGGGTCACGTCCCCTGCAAAGGAAATGTGTCTTCCTAGATGGCTCTGGCCAGAGCCCCAGGATTTGCTCTGACTGGTTCTGATCAGGAGCCCATTTGTGGCTGGAGAGATGTGATGCTCTGACTGGCCAGGCCTGGGTCAGACGCTCACCCCAGACACTGCTCAACTCCCACCAAAGCCTGGGAACCGAGAGCCAGGGAGTAATGCTTGCTTCTGCACGGAAAATTGGAGGCTGTTACTGAAAGAATGGAACTGGCTATTCAGTCGGACAAAGCAAATGTTCTCTGTCGAGAGCCCTTATTCTTATCCTGCTTTAAAAAATGAGAAAACTGAGATCCAGAGAGATTAAGCCACTTCCCCCAAATCACACAGAGAGTTGGGGAGAAATTTCCTGCATTGCTTAACCATTGTGCTCCACGTAGTACCACGAAGCGTGGGTCACCTGCTGTTGTGTCCTGAAAAAAAAAATCACCATTTCAGTCTGCATTCTCAGAGATGAGGCTCCAAGAAGGATGTTTGTAACTAAGTAGGCTTTAGTCTGCGTAACCACGCCATCTGCCTTGCAGGCTAAAGAAAGCTCGACATCCTTCTCCCTGAATAGAGCTCGGAGTCATCCTCTCGCTCCCCTTTTATTCTTTTTACTTTTACTGGGTTGGAATTGAAACATTATTGTAGCAACTATTAGTTTCAAGGAAAAATTGTAATTGCTTCTAGATCCACTCACTGGTTTCAAGAGCGCTTTAACCTTTAACTTTCTGAGTACAAAGGGAGGCTGGCTGCGCAGTGAATCTAACAAGACCATCATTTATCGCCAGCAGAGTTCATTAGTCAATCGTAACAGTTTAATTATTAGCATTTTAATGCATGAGCATTTAACTAGACAGAACAACAAGCTTTGGCGTACAGAACAAGACTTCTTCAATGGGGCTGAATTAACCCGCACGATTGTTTGTATTGTGGTGTGCTGTTAAAATGGAGTGATTAAAATGCAAGAAACAAATGGATCCATATATTTAGCCAACAAACCAGCATTTGGCTTTCTGGTATTAAGAACATGGCTTTTTTTTAAGCTTTAATTTTGGTTTTAAAATCTTTGTTTTATTTGGCCTGCTCCAAATTATGAATTAAAATGCTATACAGAGGATCCACGTTGATCTACTGATCGTAAGAGGCAGCTTTAGTAAAAAATAGGGAGACCCCAAAGGAGAAAGACCCCAAATGGTCCTGAGTGCCAGCTGGGGAGGCCTGTGGCTGTGGGCTCCCTGGCCCCCGTGCTGGCTGCACAGAGGAATCCCTGGGGAGTTTTGTTAGACTGCCCCATCCAAGCAGCACCTCCAGAGAATCTGACATTCCGCTAGTCCAGAGTGGTGCCCAGGTGTGCTTTTCGTCTGTGTAACTCCCCAAGACATTCTTACTTGCAGTCCGGGTTGGGAACCACTGCTCTATTTCCATGTGGAAGGCGGATCCCTTAACAACATGTGTCAAAAAAGAATCAGGCTGACCAATGTTCATAGCAGCACTATTCATAAGAGCCAAAAAGTAGGAAAAAACCAAATGTCCATTAGCAGATGAATGGCTAAACAAAATGACATGTATACTTATAATGACATATTATTTAGCCTTAAAAAGGAATGAAATTCTGACATATGCTACAACATGGATGAATCTTGAACAAGTGATTCAAGAATCTTGAACTTCACATTATACAAGTGAAAGAAGCCAAACCCCAAAGGACAATTATTGTATGATTTCATTTCTGTGAGGTACCTAGAACAGTGAAATTTCTGTTTAGGATGATGAAAAAGTTCTGGAAATCAATAGTGGTGATGGCTGCACGACATTTTGAGTGTACTTATGCTACTGAATTGTACACTTAAAAATGGTAAAAATTGGGCCAGGCATGGTGGCTCATTCCTGTAATCCTAGCACTCTGGGAGGCCAAGGCAGGAGGATTGTTTGAAGTCAGGAGTTCGATACCAGCCTGAGCAAGAGCGAGACCCTGTCTCTCCTAAAAAAACTAGAAAAAAAAATATCAGGTCATCTAAAAATAGAAAAAATTAGCTGGGTGTAGGGAAGGCACGTGCCTGTAGTCCCAGCTACTCAGGAGGCTGAGGCAGGAGGATCGCTTGAGCCCAGGAGTTTGAGGTTGCTGTGAGCTAGGCTGATGCCACAGCACTCTAGCCCTGGCAACAGAGCAAGGCTCTGTCTCAAAGAAAAAAAAAAAAAAGGTAAAAATTGTACATTTTGTGTTATGTATATTTTTTTCACAATTACAGAAACCAAAAAGAATAAGTCTTGCCATATTAACTTCATAGAATCAGTGTGCATATCAAATGAGATTGTGGATAGAAGCCCTTTGTAAGCTTAAAATGATGTACATATTTAAGGTGGTAGTAATATTCTTTAATTATTTGTTTTAATCATATTGTTTTAATAAGAGGCTACAATATAAACAGCTGAGAAGGTTAATTAATAATGTCAAACCTAAACAAGTATAATTAATGTCACTCAGCAAAAGGCCTTCACTAGACTCAAAACATATTTTCTCTCTGGGGTAATCTTGGCCTGATTTTTCTAAACATTTCCTCCTTTGACTGAGAGGTAGAAATTCTTAGAGAGGCTGGGAAGAGATGGAAAGTCTTATAGTTTTCATTTGAGGCTAAATAATCACAGTGTGCTCTTCCATGATGTCAGAGGCACCCACATGCTGGCCTCTGAGATTTGGGTAGAAAAGGAGATTTCCGAGTCCTGGAATGGTTTCTCCCAGGAGAGACGCTGAAATGGACAAAGCACAACAAGAAATAATCGTAAGAGCCAGCATTGATTGAATATTTCCTAAACACCAAGCTTCTGATGGAAATACTCATTGGGGTGGTGAGAAAGATGCACTACCAGAGAAGAAGTGGGAGACCTCAGTCCATCCCAGGGGCAGGCAGGAACAAATTCAGAAGCCCAAAGAATATTCTGTTCATTCTTTACTTCTGATTAAAGCAATATAATCCAACCATAGAGAGTCTACGGGTTGGTAGGAATTTGGGGCTGATTCCTAGACTATGAAGAGTTGTCACTTGCCCCTCAGTGAACAGAGAGAGTCCCCCTTGTTCCTGGGAGTGAGGCCTTGGTGGGCAGGAGCGGGCAGCCCATTCTGCCATGCTTTATTTATTTTGATTAATTTAAATGGTACCTTGCTGCCTTCTTCCCTAAAGAGTTTTAATGCAGCTTGCAAAAGTGGATACACTACAACAAGATAAAATACTTTAAGTAAGAAAATGAGGAGAGCTATAGTGCAGGGGTAAAGCAAATACCCCAACATCACACCATATGGGATAACAAAAGGGGGTATTTACAAACTGAGGATCAACAAGGAGAGGTTCGGTCTCCTCTGCTCTTGTCATTCCATCTAGAAGCGTGCAGGGCCTGGGCAAGGCTGCTGAGCCCACCGCAGGTCTGTGTTCTGGGTGAGGGTGGTCTGCCTTCTCACCGTGGAAGTGTGGGAATGGTCATGTAGAGCTTGGGGATACACAGGCTACGTACATGACTGAGCTTAGGTTTCAACTGCTTATATTAACAGCAATTGCTGAGACATGTCCCTCCCAGCACTTGGGGGCTGGGGGGGCCTGTGGGCAATTGCAGCCCCCTTGGATGGAGGACTGAAATTTGGGGGGTGCCAAATCTCTGCCAGCTCACTGCCAGACCATCTGAGATGTCCCTTCACTTAGAGAGACATTAAGACTGAGTCAAGAATGAAGTGAAAACATAAAAAGGACGCTGGAGAGCCCTCCAGAGTAACAAAGGGGGGTCTCAGATTTGGATCAGAATCTTCCATCACCTGATAACAGACAGAGAATATGATGATACCCTAATCCCAACATCCTTGAAGTAAAAATCTGCCAAAGTTTTCCTCTTTTCATGATATTATCAGTATAACAACCATAAGGGTAGAAAGAAGCAGGTACTTTTATGTGCTACTAATGGAAGTATAAATTGGTATAAACTTACTAGAGGGCAAGTTGGCAAAAGATCTAAAAATGTACATGTTAAATTTTGGGGATTACCTAAGATGGATGGTAAATGTATACTTTAGTGATTTATATATTTGTGAATTTTCTGCTTAGGCTCTTTGGTCATTCAAGAAACTTCAATGTGATATACTTAAAAATGTACATTATTTTGTAAAAATCTAACTATTATGTACTTAGTAATTTCAAAAAATGAAAACTATTTGTTAATTTTAAAGTTAACTAACCTTTTAAAAAAAGGTACATGTTAAGTCCACTAGGAAGTCTGCTTCCAGAAATTTATTTTAAAGAATCTATCATCAATGTAGCATGGATTTAGCTACTAGGATGTTCACTGTAAAATTGTCTATGATAAAAGATACTGAAATCTACCTAATAGTAGGAAATTATATAATAAAATAAACTCTGATATATAGCAATAAAATACTGTCAACCATTAAAAATCATGATATAGAAGAAAAATTAATGATATGGGAAAGTATTCTCAATATAATATTTAGCAAAAAAAGTAGTCTATGATATTGATCATTCAAGAAGATTCCAGTTTAAATTTTTTATTTAAATTTATACATATACTAATTGAGAAAAAATTGGAAGGATATACAACTAAATGTCAGCAATGACTATTTTTGTGTAATGAAATAGATGATGGGTGATATTTTCATTTCTTCTTCCTGTGCCTCTAATTTTTCTAATGTTTAACAATGGATCTGAATTACTTTTATACTAATAAAAATAATATATTAAGAAATTATAAGAAGAGAATAATGTACACAACCGTATTCTAATACATTTGAAAATCTCCATGGATAAACCTGTTTTCTTGGAAAGAAATTGCAACTGACTAAAGAAAAAGTATATACTTATAGAAAAACATACCCATCTTGGTTTGTTTGTTTTTTTGTGGACGATTTTTATTTTCTTTCTTAACCTCCATCTTTAATTTTCAAGCTTTCTCCAGTAAATATTCATCTGTTTTATAATCAGAAAAAAAGTCAGGATAACAGAAAGGAAAACTAGGGAAAACAGCCATAGTTTCCCGTGCTGTTGGAAGGTTGAGCCCTGTGTACTCTGAGAGAGATCTTGCAGAACTCTGGACACCAATGGAGAATCACTGTCTTTACCCAGCCGAGCTTGGCCCTGATATCTACACTGTCTGCCAACAGCTTCCACCTTCGCTCATGTAAACTTCACAGCAGCCCACTGAGGTCGGCGTTACTCTTTGTATTTTTACAGGCAAAGGAACTCAGAGAGGGTGGCCACTTACTTAAAGAGGCCCAGGGAATTTAAAGGGAAGGAGAGATTTGAACCCAGGTCAGCCTGCTTTCAAAGCCCATGCCCTTTTCACTACATGAGTATTTTTTTATTCTCATATTACAACCAAGACCACCAAAAAGCTGTTATAAACTCGTAACTCACAGCGCAGAGGGCCTCCTTCAAGATAAACACAATCTGTTTGGAATGCACCAACTTTATTGAAAAATATTACTGAAATCAAAGCATTTTGTACTACTTTATTCATTATTTTTATGGTACTCCAGGATTTTTGTGGGATTTGTTTTTCATTTCACTTCTGTAAGCCTGCCAATGCTGTAAAGCAATATTTCAATTGGGGGAAAAAAGTAGTTTTCCTAGCAGAAATTCAACAATGCTTTCCATCCTTTTCTGGTACGGTTTTGAGAAATTCTCCCCTCCTACTTCCCCTCTCTCTCCTCCCCAACTCCCATAAAGCACAAATTTAATACTCAAGCTACTGTTTAAATATCCCCTAATGTTCAAAAGAAATTAAATTTGCAATGGCAAAGTTCTGAAGTGTCAATTATATCACCAGCAGTTCCACCTGAGAAGTCACAAATCATCCTGGGACAAAGGCAGGCAACGAAAGCACAAGCTCTGTACCCCGGAGCAGTCTGGGACCCTGTCACCTTACAGGGTGATGAACGACTGCAGGTAAGCATGCTCGAGGACTGGAGAAGCCTGATCTCTGAAGCCTGATCTCTGACATAAAAACAAACTGTTTAGCTCATCCATTCACTCAACAGACACTTGTGTTTTCAGCAGGTGCCGGTACTACTTGCTCTTGAGAAGTTTACCATCCAGGTTTGGTTTGGGGCAGGTAGATTTTAGAAAGTGATCTTAATTCTGCAGATGTGGAGCAATCCTACGATACTGTGGTTTCAAACTGTTCTCTGGACCTCTAGGGATGCCTCGGAAGTGCCTTGGGGCTGTGGAAACGAGGAGAGGGAGAGGTGGGAATCCTAGGTCTGCAACCCCACCCCTCACTGCAACCGCAGGAGCTTGCAATGATCTATTTCATGTATTTGGGCTCCCCATCCGTTTTTTTTGTTTGTTTGTTTTTTTTCGAGACAGAGTCTCACTCTGTTGCCCGGGCTAGAGTGAGTGCCGTGGCGTCAGCCTAGTTCACAGCAACCTCAAACTCCTGGGCTCAAGCAATCCTCCTGCCTCAGCCTCCCGAGTAGCTGGGACTACAGGCATGCGCCACCATGCCCGGCTAATTTTTTCTGTATATATTTTTAGTTGGCCAGATAATTTCTTTCTATTTTTTAGTAGAGACAGGGTCTCGCTCTTGCTCAGGCTGGTCTCGAACTCCTGACCTTGAGCAATCCACCCGCCTCGGCCTCCCAGAGTGCTAGGATTACAGGAGTGAGCCACCGCGCCCGGCCCATTTTATTTTGAACAAAGGAAAATGTTGCTTGAAATTGAAATCTGGAAAAAAAAAATCCCTCCTTTAATGCATTGAGAAAGAGCATGAATGCAAAGAGAAGACCTCGTGCTCATCAGATCATTGAGAGAATGAAAGCGTTTTCAATCTACAAGTGTCCAGAACGACCATCTTGAGTCTAAACTCCTCCTCTCACAGCTGAGCAAACTGCAGACCAGACCAAGGGAGGACATGCTCAGAGTCACAGAGATGTTTTCAGCAAGAGCCACAGCAAAATTAGGAAGTATCAGTGTTGCTTTTCTAGCCCAAAAACTCAGCCACGGGATTTTTTGTAAGAAAATCACATTTCTAAAACACCATTTATTTACTTAAATACTGCTTTTTTCAAAACATATAAATAGGAGAGTTATGGAGAGCTACTGCTCTGCAACTTGAAAGCTAATATTATTATTATTATATGTTGCAATTAATTTTGAGCTTCCTGCCAATCAAGGTAAAAAGAACAACCTGCTATGGCCCATAGTTCTCATGGATGGGGGAACACCAATTCTTTTTAAGGGAGATTATTTCACAAAGGAATGTCCTCACATAACCTCACAGAGGAAAGAAATTGCCATCTTTTTTCTGATGGAAGATGCCAATAAGTCCAAAGATACTAACTTTCCCATCTAGACTGACTCACTCGGACAGTTTGCACGTTAATGTGTGGACTCACCCCTGGCTGCTTCCACTGACATTGTAAATGAAATCATTGGTTTTGTATTAATAACAAATTGAGAAATTGAAAACTCATGTTTTTCCTTTTCTTGTTTGTTACTCCAAACTTTGCATTCTGTGTAAATTATATTTGCAAAAGGGAATATAAACTCCATAGAGGGAAGAAAAGAGCAGAGGAGGAAAGAACACAATTATTTGTTACTCGGAACACCCACTGCTCCACATGCCATCTCATGATATTAACACCAATTCCATACCCGCTTGGTGTCCCTAACTTCCTTTACTCAGGGAACGCCACACCATATCTCAGTTAATCCTTACCACAGCCCTTTAAAGTGGCTTTTCCTTAAATATAAGAAAGCTGAGGACCCCCAGGTGCAGAAGCTTGCCCTGGTTGCGGAGAGAGATTCATGCGAACACTCGAGCCACCTGCCGTGAGCCACACCCTGTTCAAGGCACTCCTGTTCCCTAAATAACATCCTTTAAGCTCCTGCCTTCAGTGGCCAGAGACAGCCAGCAGTCAACAAACAAGAAAGAACAAAAAACAAACAGAAACAAACAAGAAAATCACAGACAGTGCCCGCCATGTGCCAGGAAAGAATCAGCCTGGGGAAAGCCATGGGAGGTAATTTGAGGTGGGAGGAGAAGGCAGGGTACTTTATGCAGGTGCACAGGTAAGGGCTCTGTGAGGAGGTGACAGTTGAGTTGAAAGATGTAGAATGAGGAGGAAGCACCAGGGAGCTGAGGGCCAGGTGGAACCAGCAGAGCCTGGATCTGCGCCAAGCAGTCTAGGAGGTCTGGGCTGCCTCCTGGTACTAGCTCTGACAGCCCTGCAAGGCTGGCATCGTTTTCCATTGCACAGACATGCACGCTGGGGTTCAGAGAGGTTGAGTGACTGGGTGAAGACCACACAGCCAAGACCAGTGGAGCAGGATTTGAATCCAGGAACATCTGGCCCCAAACTTGTGGGCCAGTTAACTAGTTAGTTAACTAGTTAACAGTTAGTTAACTAGTTAGATGTCTACCTATATGTTTTTATTCATACTCAGCCTCATTCCAAAAAGGGTTTGAACCCCCAGATTCTCTGTACTTACTAGAGTTTTCTTCAAATAGAGCCCCCCACTCCAACTGGATTGGTGGCACAGAAATCCTATGGTAATGTCTTCACATTCTTCAAGAAATTCTCGCAGACAAGGGTGCCCAACTACACGGTCCTAATCCTTGTCCTGGAAGTGTGTGGGAACCTTGCTGTCCTCTGCTGGGAGCTGGGGGCCTCCCCAGAGCAGGAGCTTCACGACACTGTGTTGTTGTGAATCTTCCAAAGGTTCTACATACACCTGGAAACTCAAGCTTTCCTTCACCGAGTCAAAAACAAAGCAAACGGAAACCCTCCCACGTCCTCCAGTGCTGTAGCCAAGGTCCCCTGGGGAGTCGAGCGAAGAATGTGTGGTCTGCCACCCCACCTGTCTCCATCGCCATCATTCTGAACACGATGTCATCCCGGAAACTCCCCGACACTGACACAAGCTGCAGAGCGGTGACAGTGGTCCAGTGGGGCAGGAAAAGCTCCCTCTAACCCTGTGGCTCGTTTCCAAGCCTGCTGGTTGATGAAACCCGTTGCAATGACCTCCGTGAAGTGCAGGAAAATGGGTCACTCCCTGAATTGCCAAGTCTGCCAAAAATAGGTGTGTTACATCATCACCACACAGGACCTGACTCTTACTCCATGTGCAGTTTTGGGGGTTTTCTGAGTAATTTGCCAGCTGAAAAAAGAGACTGCCATTCAGGGAGCCCTTGTTAGCTCAGAACAACAGCCGGCACGTGTTCAGCCTTCCCACGTGCCCAGAGCTATTCTTGGCCCTTTACCCCATTAACTCACTAATTCTCACAACAACTCTGTGGAGGCGGATTTTGTTATTATCATCACTATTTTACAGATAAGGAATCCAAGGCACAAAGAGCTCGTATCACTTATCTGAGGTCACCCAGCTAGAAAGGAGTAGGGCTGAATTCAAGCTCCTAACTGCTCAACATGCAGGGTCTCATGCAGTCATCTGAGAAGGTTGTCAGCCTATTACTCACCAAAAATCGGAACCTGCTATCCAGTTGTCATTATGGACAAACGAGGGAAAATGGAAATGGTAGAGATGACATTAACAGATTATGTTCAGTTTCCAGTTGCACTATTATGCAAGCAAAAAAGCATGCATTGCAAAAAGCATGCATTGCAAAAAGCATGCATTGCAAAAAGCATGCATTACAAAAAGCATGAATTGCAGAGAAAGTAGAGGGCTGGACCTGGGTAACAGAGAATAGAGATGATGTTGGAAGCCTGCATATCTGGGGCTTGAATTAGCAACTGCCTGTACCATGTTCATCCCCTGGCTCTGACTGTCCCATGGTTCGCAGGGCGACAGGTCTGTTTCCCAGACCCTCAGGTGAATTCCAGTCTGGTTCCCTGGGAGACCTTCCAGGAGACAGCACTGCGTCCATGGGCATTGCCAGGGCCTCTGCCCCCTGGGTTCCTAAACACTCAATCCCCAAAGGAGCCCCCCCAGCAGCCATCTTTATTTGGGGTGATGATATGTAAATCCCATTCCTCTCAGCGAGGAGCTCTGTGCTGAAGACAAAGTTTGCTTTCTCCTAGAGAGGCAGTTTTGAGGTGAAAATTGATTACCCCTTTAGTGACACAACTTTTTGTCTCCTGTTTACTTCTGAGACAGAAGGAGGAAGAAAGAGAAGCAGAGACAAACACACAAGCTCCATCCTCACCCCTGGCCCAGGCAAACAGGAGGCTAGAGAGAACCTCATGCCTCTGTCCCTCCCTCTCTGCTTGCTGCCTTTAGCTGCGACAAGGAAACAAGCCACAAACATTCCCCAGGGGATGCCCACATGGATGGGCATGGACAGCAGCTTAGAGTTTGCACAGGGTGCTCATGTTTAGAAGGGACTGGAAGATGACCTAGCTCAGCACTGTCCAACAGAGATGGAATGTGAGCCATATAGGTCACTGTAAGTTTCCTAGTAGCCACAGCAAAAAAAGAAACAAGAAAAACAGTAAAAACAAACAGATGAAATTAGTTTTAATATTTTATTTAGCTTCATATATTCAAAATATTATTCAGCATGTAATCATTATGAAAATTATTGGGATATTTTGCATTCTTTTTGTTATACTGTTTGTGCATTTCACACTCATAGAATATCTCGGTTTGGACTCAATTAGCCTCTTTACAAATGCTCAATGTCACCTGTGGTGACTGGCCACTGCATAGGACAACGAAGGTCTAACACATTGCTCCATCAGATGGATTATCACAGACCTTCTTCAACATCCCCTCAAGGAATCAGCCAGCTCCCTGCTACTGAAGTGTGGCTGATTGGCATGTGCGGCATTGGCATTGTCTGGTCCTGCTAGAAATTCAGAATCTCAAGCCCCACCCAGGACTTGTTTGAATCAGAATCTGACTTTTAACACTATCCCCAGGTGATGCCTCTGCACAAGAAACTGAGCATCCTGTTGCCTCCTCTCAAACACTTCCAGTGGCAGGGAACTCGCCACCCCATCCCCAAGGAAGCCCATGCCATCCTTGAATGGGTTTAGTTAAGAGAAAAGCATTTATCCTTCGTTTATTGAGCGCTCCCTGTGAGCCCAAGACCGTGCTGAGCACGTCCCGTGAATGATCTTCAACCCAGCACAGCCCTACTCGAGAGGGGCTAGTTTTGGCTCCTTTTTTGTAGATGAGAAAATGGAGACCTCCACAAACCTAGATAACTTGCCCCCAGCCACGTGGCTGGCCAAGAGTCTGTCTCGGAGCCTGTTTTCTCAGCCACTCACTGCGCCAGGACCTGCCTGCCCCTACCCGAGGCCATTCAGGGCCCAGGATTCTTCTCCAGCCTCACAGAAAGTGTCACTGGTACTCAGTAAAGATGGTGTTCAATACCGGACTTTATGTTTTTGTCGATTTCATTTATGACTGATTTCATTCTTCCATTTATTTTCATTCCATGTTTCATTCATTGTCCGAGCACGCTCTGTTGGTCCCTGCCTGCTCGGCATGTGCTTTCCTCATCAAGGTCTAGAGCGAGTTTAGAAATTGGCAACTAAGCAAATAGGCAGAAATGAGTAAAAGTCATAGGATGTCATTAGACAGCTCAAAGTTCTGGTTTCCAATTAAAGAAGGTACATGGCTAGAAAAATTAGGTAAGTTACACACACCATGTGAGGGACCCCAATTATGTAAGATTCACATGTAGGCACCAGCCTTGAGGAAGATATTGAGCATGCCCCAAAATGTCACAAGATAGCAAGCTCTGGGACCCGATGGAAGTACAGTCAGATGGAAAATGAAAGTAAAGAGATATAAGCAGGCTCTTAAAGAGTGTTACTCCTTAACCGTTATATGCCAGTAAAACCCCTAGACAACCAGATCGTTGCTTTCCGTCTGTCTGTCCACTTGTGGCATGGAATTGCTGACTGCCCCGTAGAGGGGTGAGCATTTAGGTGGAACTTATACTGTTGTTTTGGAAATGAATTATATTCTCTATTCAAAAGAAAAGTCTTTTGTCTTGAATAATAATGGAAATCACTGGTAAAGACACTCCGCCTTTTGGTATAGAATCTTGTAATTTTTAAATAACTGCCATGTTCTTCAACTTTCCAGGAAGTCAAGAATCACTATGCATTTGAGGGGGAGTGAGTGGACCATGGAAGTAGAAGAGAGGAAAGGAATAAATGAGGGAAAGGATAAATTAGAAGCAAAAAACAAAAAAATAACTGGCACCAACTGGAAGCCCCACATGGCCAATCTCCATCAAATACCGTTCCGCCCGTTTGTCTCCGTGTTACATGAAATGCCTTCCTTGATTTTCTCAAAATTTAGAAAATATATTCAGGATAGCCAAACTTAAGATAGAGACTACATGGCACACACCATATTCACTTGGGCGGGGAGTGGTCATGGGGATCCCAAAGAAATAGACAGTCATCCTCTTCAGCAGCTGATGACAAGGAGAGACCTTCGTCAATATCAATTAAGAAATGCCAAACATATTGAGATGCCACAAACATAGAAAATAAGCAGTAGTTTCAAATATGAGTCCCCACGTGAAGTCCTAACAGCAGACCATCCGAATTGCAGCCCGTGATTTACGATCTTGATACTCCTAACATGGGCATTTCTATCTGACTCTCTGACCTTTAGTTCTGTCTTACACACAAGGGAACTATGGCGCGAAAAGATTCAGTATCATGTCCATTGTCCGCCTGCCAGTGGGTGGCAGAGTCAGGATCCTTGTCTCCAACCATCTCACTATGATGCCTCATTCTTATTTTCATTCTGTGCACCCAGAAGCCCACAGTAACCCCAAATTCTCCTCTGAGGAAAGGGAAAGAAAGGTCATTCTGCAGCAGGGACTGCCACCTTTCACATGACCCTGCAGCACCTCCATTCGAGGGAAACACGTTCGCTCATTCTGACATTTGAAAGACTTTTTTAGTCTTTCGTGGCCCTGTGCCAGGACCTGGAGACACAGGGATAAATAGGTGGTGGTTCCCGCACAGGCTGGTCTAGGGGGCATGGGTAGACTCTTTAGAAGGACAATACAATGTGTCACTGAAATAAACTTCTACTGAACTCCGCCAAGCTGGCATCACCGAGTGAGGCACAGGACGAGGTGCAGGAATATTGCAGACCCTGTCTGCCTCTGGAAGCTGGGCAGTCCACAGCTCAGCCCAACTGCGTGGTCAAGACCAAATGTGAGGTGGGCAGAGGGGCTGAGATCATGGCAGGTTGAGGTCATTGGCACTTCCAGGAGAAGAAAGCAAAAACTGTCCCAACAGATGCACCTGGAGTGTCCCTGTCATTTCTAAGTATGTTCAGGTTGGCATATTCCCTGAAGATGGTTATTAAGGAGGGCCAGGATAATAACACTTGCATGGGCACAGCTGTACAGCATCCCTAGGCTGAGGGATCCCTCATGGCTGCCTTCAAGTTTCCATAGTTCCACTTTGGTTAGAAAACCTCAGGAGAATATTCCCTTGGTCAAGAATGCACAGGGCAGGACAGCGGTGGGGGGTGCTGTGGCTCAGCAGGGTTGAATAAGACTCCTGCCTTGGCTCTGGCTCTGAACAACATGTCCGAGCTGTTTTAACACCGCAAAGGGTGGCTTCTAGCGCAAACAGCCTGGAGAGCTTTCTCCAGAAGGGCCACGCGGGCACATCCACTTCTCAGATCTCTGACCAGGGCTCTGGGGAATTCTCCCAGCCTTCACTGTACCAATTTTCCAAAGTGCTGTGTAATTAATGCCTCCCAGAAGAAATCCTTTCCTGTCACCAAGAAGGGAAAAACTAAAAAGCATTCCTGCAACTGTTTTATACCTTGGGCAGAGCAGATTCATTTTTAGCCAGTTCAAATAAAGTGCTATGATGTGTGTAATAGTAGAGCCTGATATTTTACAGGAAAGCTTGTCAAAGGCCCTTCAAGCATGTTCATCACTTTGAAAATGCAAAAATAGAGTTGACATAGAGTTTGTAGGAGATGTTGTCGCTATTAATAGAACGGTTTGGTTTTTTTCCTATGGAATTTCTGCAGGAAAATAGCTAGTTAATCTGTGTGACACCTGGCATGGAGACTTAAGTATAATTTGTTTCTACACAAGACATGGATCTGTTTGCTCACCAAGTATTTATTAAGCACCTACTGAATGCAAGACATTTGGATAGATGCTAGAGAAAAAGACAAAGTCCCCATCCTTATGGAGCTTGCATTCCTGTGGGGGAGATGGACATTAATAAAACAATAAGATATAGCTGTTAAATATGATTTGCAATAGATGCAGTACAAAAAATAGAAAGAAGTGACTAATATTGAGGGAAAGGTAGATTTGGGTTCAAGAAAGGCCTCCCGATGAAGATAACCTTTATATTGAGATAACCTCTATATTGAGTTCAGAAAAGAGCCAGACTTGCAAAGGCAGGGGAAAACCTTTAAGATATGAGAAATAGCTTGTGAAAATGTCCTGGGGCAGGGCAGATTTGGCTGAATTGGAGAAGCTGAGAGAGAAGCGGTGGGGCTGGAGTACACTGAGTGAGGAGGAAGAGACTGAAGTGGGCCAAGCTCTGAAGGTGGCCTCTCTCTCTTCTCCAATCTTCTGCCCGGCTTTACTTAGCAACTTATTGCCACAGACCAGTGCCTGATTCCTTCTTCTTCCCCCACTTAGCACCCCAGGAGCACTTTCTTGAGGCTTAAAAAGAAAAACCAACACACTCTGGCCTCCCTCTGCTTCCTTCCAGCAGCTTCCGTAGGGATGAGGAAGCAGGCTCCGTAAAAGGGCGTGGGTGATGTTCCCCCAGCGAACACATCCTTCCCACCCCAGCCAGCCAGCCCGGGGCGGCTGCACTGGGTATGCTGCTGCGGTCGTTGATAATAATTGTTGCATTAATTGGTGCTGTCCGGACCAGACAGAATGTAAAAGATCCCACTGTGTCCAATAATTAATGTTTTTCCCTCACTGCAATGCCATTAATAAGGGGCTCTTCCAAGAAACGAGTAATTGGCTGGTTGGGCGTCATTAGGGTATTTATAGATAAGCTTTGGTCTGGAGACATAGAAGAAAGCTGATTATGTTTATTTAGACTCTATTATCTATCGCTAATGTGTTATCCTGCGTTCCGATCGTCCCCATTCTCTGGGTCGTAATGATATGGGGCACACGCACAATGTGATATCAGTGACCTGCAACACAGCTTTCTCTCTGTTGCAGAGGAAGGGGGGACTGAGGAGAGGCTGTTCACAGGTTCTGCTCCCTCCCACTCATCCACCGTGAACCTTCCCTTTCCTCTGAGAAATTTAGAGCAGGGCTCTCGGAAATACCAGAAAGACAGTTTCTCCTAATTAAACCTCAGAGGAGTGGAAGTTTCTTGGGTTTGTGATTATCTGAAGGGTTTTTGAAAATGTATTGTAAATCTGGTTGGGGAAACATTGCTTTGAAAAATACAGGGAGGAAGAGGCAGCTTGGATTTGAGAGGATCCTTCTGTGGCAGCAAGCAATGAGGTCTCAGGAACTAATGAAATCTGCCAGAAATGCACATCCTCCTGGACAAGCTCTCTGGACCCTGGGAAGTGGATGGAGGTGGCACATGTGGCTATTTTTTCTCCCAAAACCCTTTGATCCAATTGTTCTTTGCTAGGATTTTCAGAAGAGATTTCTTATGTTTTTTTAAAAAATGTATATCTGAACAGCAATGTGAGTGTACTAAACACCACTGGATTGTACAGTTAAAAATTATAATATTAAAATGGTAAATTTTATGTTATGTATATATTTCACCACAATAAAAAAACTAATAGGACAATCAGTAGATTAATATAATTTATAAGCTGAATTTCAAAACATAAGGAATAGGGTTTTAACTTTGTAACTGTAACACAGTCTAAGATTAATTTTAGAAACCAAATAAACTTCTAAATTATCTCTTATGCATGCAAAACTACCCTCAAGTTAATTTTTAAAAACCCTTGCATTAGCAACAGTAATTCAAGAAAATTATTTTGTCAATTGAATGAGCTGGCCTCCGTGAGGTTGCAGAGTGAAATTATTCATTTTTACCACTCCCATTCAACTTGTTCTGTGAATAGTTCTTTATCCACTCCTGGATATAATCTCGCAGGGGTTACACAGCTTTATCGGTCATTCTCACAAAATAAAGAACCAAGGCCCAGCTAATAGTAATTTTGTAGAAAGTATAGCTAGATGGTACGTGCATGTATGTGTATTCTATACACATCACCCCGTTCACATCTCTCACTGCGTTGTATGGTGGGAAAACCATGAGATTCGGCGTCCAGAGACCTCAGTCCAAGCTCAAGCTCTGCCTTGTGTCACATGGTGTGCGAGGGGCGTGGAAGACATGTGACCTTATCAGGCCTCAGCTTTCACACCTGTAAGATGAGGTGTTGTTAATGCACACCTCGAAGGTCTGTCTGGTCTTGGAAAGAAATGCCATGATATGTGTGCAGGGGCCTGGCGCGTGCAGAGAAGGGGCCCCAGGAATGTCCATCATTCCTCATCCCTGAAACGGGGGGAGAGTGTTGGCCTTGCAGGTGCGAAAGCATCTGACAGGCACGGTCCTCCACAGCCTCCCCCGCCTTCTCTGCAAAGGACACACTCAGGATCCTTGACCTGGCTGTATTTTTGAAATAAGCTCCCAGAAAGTTGACCTGTGCACGAATGTGTGATGTAACTTTGCAAATTAAGTGTGTAATGCTTTTAGAAAAATGATGCCCTTTCCTCTCCTGCTCCCCACCACTGGGACCAGGTAATTTGCAGGCACACCTGTTGTAGGTGTTGGGGAATACTCTCAGAGATATTCTTAGATCCTGGCCTGAGGTCTACAGGTAAAGAGGCTGGCTCCTGGGACTCAGTGATGCCTGCAGCGTTGGTCGTGCAACAGAAGTCAGGTGGGAGGTTCTGTGAGCAGGGCTGGGCTGGGGCAAGTGGCTGAAGGTTGGCGATAGATCAGCAAGCAGAGAACCCAGAAAGAAACAGGACTGACTGCTGTCAAGGGCAATTAAAAGAGGGAGCACCCCCCACCCAAACACACACACACACACACACACTCCCCATTGCTTAGTAGATATCACTTACCAGATATTACCTAGCCGAGGCAAAGAACTTACCCCTCTGCGCCTCAGTGATCTCATTTGCAAAGGAGGAAACTGACCTGCTTAGCTCATCAGCTGAGTTTGTCCTGGCTGTTAGCACTTTGATTTACAGAATGTCTTCCAGGTACCCAGCTTTGTGCCAGGCGCCGGAGGGAGAGGGATGGAGAATGAAAGAGAAAAATAGGAGGTGTAATCACCACCCTTGCCTGAAAGAATCCACCTCTCTTCTGCAAATCTTGCCAGAGTTCTTCACTGTTCTTAGAACAAAATCCAAACTCCTTATCAAGATCTACACAAAACTTTAGGATCCAGCCTTGGTGATTCTATTAGACAATATTTTGTAATGTCCCTTTGATATCCTGAACCAAAATTCAAAGATGAAATAACTTACCTACACACAAGATGTTTTAATCAATGCCTTAGCTAGAATATAAAAAGAAAAAGAAGTAATGTGTAATAAAGCAACATGCATTGCAATAGTCCGACATAACTTCATTAGTGAGCACAAGAAAGTAGTCAGGTGCTCGCATTTGGGTGTAAAATCACAGCGAACGCCACAGCTATGAATACAGACTGACAACAAGCGTGTTGTTTTGGAGATTCAAATACCAAGGGTGATGTTACCATGGGTGACATGATTTTCCCAACATGGTGAACACCGCTTGGGAACGTTCCAAACAAAACACAGTGCAATCTTCCCTTAATTTACACAGTAGTTGCATTCCTAGACAATTTAATGTATAATTGAAACCATGCTAAAATTACTTTCTGTTTATATGAATAAGAGAGTTAAATCCAGACTGAGATTTTTATTAATAGGCCTTTTACCCACATGAATACCCATCAGGACACCCTAAAGCCACACAGGACCCAGGCCAGTCCACTGTTTCGTGGAACTGTTGCATACAATGCTTGAAGCCTGGCATCCTTAGGACCTGCTCACTGAATTGATGGTACCCTCCTCCCCCACTGCCCCCCAAATATCCCAGTGAACTTTAAAGGGCAATATCACCCCTGTCGGGAATCCTTGAGCTAGCTCCTGCCCACTTCTCCAACACTGGATCTGTCCTATTCTCCCCTTGTTCATTATATTCCCAGACATACAAGCTTTTCTCCATTTCTCCAACGCACCAAAGGGCCTTTGCACATGCTGTTCCCTCCACCAGGAATACTCTTCCCTGTACACACACATGGTGACCTTCTCAGTCTTCATGTCTCAGTTCACATAATGTTTCCATGACAGTGGCCTTCCCTGAGCACCCTATCTGTAGTAACACACACATCCCCACACTGCTAGTCTGAAACATATCACCCAGTTCTTGTCCCTCATGGCACGAGTCATAGCTATAGTGACTATCCACCTCTAGCTCGTCTTCCCCACTAGACTGGGGAAACTTTTCTGTAAAGGACCAGATAAAAAACATTTCAGGCTTTGTGGACCGTATAATCTCAGTCTTAACAACTCACCTTTGCCACTGTAGCTTGAAAGCAGCCATAGACAATGTGTAAACAAATGGGCGTGGCTGTGTTCCAATAAAACTTTATTTACAAAAACAAGAGTCAGGCTGGATTCATCCCATAGGCAGTAATTCACCAGCCCCTGCACTAGACTACAGGCTACATGGCTGTCTGGTTTTCTTTTGAATGCTTTGGGTCTAGCACAGTGCAGGGCAGAAGGTGAGCACTGAATACATGCTTGGTGAAGAAAGGAGTGTGTTGTCCAGCTGGAATGGGCAACAGAAAACATGAGAAAGAGGTACCTATTCCTAGCACTAGGAAGCATTTCCATGTTAGTTGCACATTCAGCACTGCAAGAGTCCTGAGGAGAGAAGGGCAGGAGAATTCAGGGAGGGCTTCCTGGAGGAAATGGCCCTGAACAAGACCTAAAGGAAGGACGGGATTTGAAACATGATAATCATGGCACTTACTTCTTCAATCATTAATTCCTTCACTCATTCAGGGACTTTTTTCAAGTGTCTATCAGGTGTTGACAAAGCAAAGATGAACACGCAGTGTGCTTTCAGGGAAGGAGAAGCCTTTAAGCTTGTTGCCAGGACACTGGGGGGGTCCAAGGATTCTGTGGCCCAGACACACTTCTGGGTGCCTGATGCACAGGAGAGATGAGGGTCACATCTGGGCATGGCTCAGTAGTGCCATGATTGGACCTTGGTCCCACCAGCCATCCACAGTTTCCAACCAGCACCACGCCATGCTTGTGCAATTAGCATACGCTTGTTCTCAGCATCGCCCAAACCCTCACCCTCCACCTCACCCAGTCCCATGGCCCCAGCCCTCTGCCTGCTCTTGGATCCTCCATTCACCAGTAGCACGGTCATCTTCCCAGGAAGGAGGTGCAGTGATGATGAGAATTCAGACAGATGCCTGAGTGGGTTTTAAGTTCAGCTGCCCCTGGGCCATCAGGGCATCATGACACACCTGCCAGGAACTTTTAACTAACTGCGAAAGGACATTTCACCACCAGGATGGGTAACTCGAGACCATAAGTGACAATTCTTTCATCTTTTAAGGAGTTATTTGAAGTTATTTTTTAAAAAGAGTCAAGGGTATCCCCCATTTTCCTTCTTGTTTTTTCTTCTTGCCAAAGCTCAAGACCTTGCACCTCCTAAGACCCTCATAACAGCTTTTTCTTTCTCTCTTTGCTTTGGCTTCTCAGAAACTCAGAGCCAAGTGCATGGCTCACAGCCTTTCAGTGGTGCACGTGTGTGTCACAAGTCCTCACTTGAGCCTATTTTGCTGCTTATTCCCCCTGCGTCGGCTGCTGTAATGGATGCACCTCTGCAGGCAACTCAGCCCTTTCAGGGATAGTCAGGTGTCTTTTGTGTAAAAAAAAAAAAACGTTGCAGAATGGTCTCCCTGTCCTCCCACCTCCAACACTGAACACATTTCATTAATATTGAGCTTAATTATTTTGAACGTTAATTTAATTTAACCAAACCAACTTATTACTAGCATTTCATAAACAATACATTTTATACCTGCTAACGACAGGTAAAAATAGATAAACTAATTCCTTAACACAGTATTGATACTGTGTCATGAAAACATTCCATGCAGGAAACTGTGTGCCACAGCCTTCTTCCTGTCCTAATTTTGGCTCTGTGCCCTTGTGGTGGCCCTGACCTAGCGTGCTCTGCAGGGCAGCCCATAGCATTTCTGCAGGAACACCTGGGGAGCTGGGGGCTGCAGGCCAGGAGCCACTAAGGTTCACAAATGAAAAAAATCTCCAAAGGGCTGTTCTTAGTGGAGTGACAAAAGAGCCAGGGCTTTGGGATCAGAGAACCCCTCATGCATTCCTTTGTTTCTTGGCCGTTCACTAAATGGCGTGCCTTTGGGGGCCACCACCGGGGAAACAGATGAACAATGCAAGGAAAGCTCGTGCCCTCAAGGACCTAACCTTATAGTGTGGGGAGACCACAACAAACAAGGGAGCTGCGGAGTAAACCAGATCATTGCAAACTGTGCTAATGTGACAGCGGGCTGTGGGGAGGGGCTGCTGGAATGGCCTCTGGGAGGAGGTGGCGTCTGAGCCATCTGGGAAGAGGAAGAAGATGCAAAAGTCAAGGAAAGCCACAGCAGACGTCTAGAGCAGGAAGAACTTGGCACGCAGGAGACGCAGAGGCCTGCAGGCCAGTGGGGCCTCTCCCCGGAGGTTTCAGGGAGGATGCCTGGTGAAACTGCCCAGAGCCTCCTCAAATGCATCTACGGGGACAAGATAATGTCACTCCCCTCACAAAACACTGATCCTAGCAATAGGAGAATAGAAACAGAGAGCAAACCAAAGTGTGGGTAAAAAAGTGATCAGAGACTCCTTCCCTCTAAAATAAGCCAGCAGCCCTCAAGCACGTGGGGATACAAAAATCCTGCAAGAGTCTGGTCCCTTCCAGACCTTCCTGAGGACGCCAGGCGTCCCCCCAGAGACCGAGCCTGGTGGCTCTGTGTGGTTTGCGGGGCTGTCGAGAGGACTACAAAGCTGTGCTGAGAATCGCCGTGATCTGTTATTAGCTGACAAGCTAAAGCTCTCTTCTCTCTGCATTTACCTTGAGATGATGCCATCCCGGGCCCACCTAGGAAGAGAGACAAATCTACTTGACAAACAGCGTGGGCTGCTCGCCCCGTCAGTGAGTGGGCGACGCTTTCGAACCCTTCCGAAAACAGTCACCCACGCCAGCAATCTAGGGGCGTTCATTTGAGGCCCTCTGGCGACGTCTGAGCACCAGGATCCCACAGCGACAAGCGGGGAAGGCACGAAACTCTACCTCGCCACCTTTTTAATGAGTAAAATCGTCTGGCTGCTGCCGGGGCCCTCAGAGACCGGCTATTAATGAGTGCTCAGAATAGACTGCGCCGGTTTTATACGCGTACGGTGGCCCGGGAGAGACACTTCAATTTCCATTTTACATCTGCTGCCATGTTCAAGTGTCTCCTCAAGGGCAGGAAAACACTTTGCGAATTTGGTCTTTAAAGAGACATGTTCAAAGAGAGCATTCCCTCCCCACAGCCACATTCTATATGTGAGCGCTTTTCAATTTTCAAAGTATATATTTAGATTACGTATGGCAAAACCCGAGAGTGCCGGCAGGCAGCGGGCCTCAGCTGCGCGCGCGCCTTCCTTCCCGCCTCTCCGGGTCTGTCCTCGGACCCTGCGGCTTCGCTCACTGAGATGGGATGGGTGCAGGGGACCGGGACAGCCCGTGTTCTGTTCCTATTTACAGACCTTGGTCCTAGCCCAGCAGGCGACGTGGGTCATAGCTTGAGCACCACGGTTTCCTCAGAGACTTCACCTCCAGCCCCGCTGCGGGAGCCCCAGGGGCCGGGAGGGAGGGTGCAGGCAGGAGGACGGCGGGCCGGGAAGCAGGCGTGAGTGGCCGCCGCCCACAAGGGAGGGCACGGGTTGGGGCTCTCTAAGGCTGCAACTTTCCAGGAGTCTTGCCAAGATTACAGGAGGGTCCAGAGTGGAAAAGAAAGAAGGAGATGGAGACAAGAGAGGGCTTTAGAAGAAAGCACAGCCTTGGAGGCCTCAGGAATGCCCCTGTTGTCACACGGGACCATTGTGGGCCATGAGGGGTGAGGGTGAAGACAGCGAATGCGCTGAGGGGCTGTGCGGTGTGGTGGGAAGCTCAGCCTCCAGCTCTGGCATTTACTAGCTGTGTGATCTTAGGCAAGTTGCCTAACCTTTCTGATCCTCCACTTTGCACTTATAAAATGGAATCCTCTGCCTGAAAGCTTGCTGTGAGGATGACATTCCCTGGCACATGTACAGTGCCTGGTGTATGGGTGGTGTGGCTTGGTGACATTTGTGTTTGTGTCTCTAGCTCAATAATCCTCAGAAAAGCCCCCGGGATAGGAAGAGCCGCAGGATAAATGTGTCATGAAGAGGAGAAAAAATACAAGAGCAGCAAAACTTACCCATATTTCAAAAGAGGACTATGCAGAGTGAAAGCCACTGACAGTGTGAATTACCGGTGGTTTCATCATCATTGTTGCCTTCTCTGGAACAGGCAACCCCAGAAAGCACAGGGGTTCCAACCCTAAGCTTGTGGCATCACAGAGCATTTCTAATTATCTCAAAGTGTGTCACAAAACTCTCATCAAACCTGAGTTTTCTCTAATACAAAATGCCAGCATTTTCAATCACCAGCACTTTGGCAAGAGGGAGAGGTGGCACAGAATCACGTGTCACAGAGCCTGCCTGCAGCCCCCTCAGGCCCCATTCTCCCATTCTTCCTCCCTCGAGAGCACCTGTATTCCAGAGGCAGAGATGTGCCCAAAGACTCTACTGCCCAACCCCTCCCACAGCCAGCTGTGGCCGTATGATTAAGAGAAACTGTGGCCAATGAAACAAGAGAAACTAGTAGATTAGGACTTCTGGGAAGGTTCTTTAAAAGGGAGAAAAGGCAACTGAAGAAATCCCTTTTTGCTTTACCTTCTTGCACCTTTGCACTGTCTGGGATGTGGATGTGATGACTGGGGCTGTGGCAAGCATCTTGAAACACTGAGGACAAAAGCCATATGTTGGGAATGGCAGAGCAGGAGGAGAGACACAGTCCTCAGATGATTGTGAAGCCACCACACCAGCCTACTAAGGACTTCATCAACATTGGAGGAAAAGCCTTTATGTGTTTAAGCCACTGTTATTTGGGTTTTCTTTTATGTGCAGGTAACCTAATCCTAATATCCACACTTGGTTACTAGAGGCTGTTGGTTGTGTAAAACAGGAGCTCTGGGCTGCTTCTCATTCTTGGCAAGGGACACTGTAGGGGTTAGGGAGGAAGAGGGTAGAATGTCATGGTTCAGGATGAGGGTCTGATGGTACCTTCTGCCTAGTGCCTATCAATCTTGGCTGAGTGATCCCAGGTGAGTGATCCATCTTCCTCTATTTCACCTTCTAGAAACCTCCATTCCTTGCAGCCTAAAACCAAAATCTAAGGGAGACAGGTGCCACAGGAAAAGGACATAAGTAAAAATGAACTCAGGTTAAAGTCCCACCTCTAACTCTTACCTGTATGACTTTGGGCAAAGCCACTTAACCCTTAAGCCTCGGTTTTCTCCTCTGTAAAATGGGAATCATAGTGCCTACTTCAAAGGGCTACATGGATAATATCAATCAAGTGCCTAGAAGTCAGCCCTCAAAAACGGTAGCTCTTATTATAACAGATTAGCTATGTATTGACATAATTATTTTCAGAGAGAGGTCTTGGGGCCAGGCACATCCTCTCTGTAAGTGCAAGAGATGGCCATGCTTTGGCCAGATGGTATTGCTGTTTCTTCCAGAAAAGGTGGAATCAGCTCTAGGGCCATGAAGGTCTGTCCCCAATTGTCTGAGAACTGGAAAGAGGACAGGACCAGGAGCAGGAAGACCCAGCTCCTGTCACTGGTTTTGCCATTAACTATCTGTGTGACTTCAGGCAAGTCACCTCCTCTTCTGAGCCTCAGTTTCCCCAACTATGCTACCCATGAAATGAGGGTGCCAGACTCCATCCTTGAGCCTCCTTCTAGTATAAAAGTACAGCAATTCCATGATTATAGGGAGCCCGGAGATCCAGGATCAAAGCAGTCAATCCACCTGCTCTCACTTTTAGCTATGTCAGTTTCAGTTTTGTTCCCAGCCTCCTCCCACCTGCCATTCATTCTCAGACTTTCTTTCCTGCTGTATTCCGATCGTATCAAGGCTCTGATTCAGCAAGAAGTGTCATTTCTGCAGACACTAAGGCTTGATCTAAGGACTGGGGCAAGAGGAGATTTAGGAGAGCAGTTTGTCTCACTTCATAAAATTTGATGTAAAAATTCAGATGTGCAAACCCAATACATTGGAAGACTGTTGGTTTCTAACAGAATCATCTAGAAACATAATTTGCCCATCTGAAAGTCCCCCACATGGATGATGGGAAGGAAATTATACTGAGTGCTTGGCTACCACGCTTCAGGTCCTGAACTAAATTTAACATATGTCATTTAATTTAATTCTTTCCATAAGAATCCATCAGGTAAGCGATATCATCTCCATTCTGCCAATAAGGTCAAAAACTGTACAATATGGGAAGATGCCGGGCCAGGTATCAGAACAGAATTTTGTCCTAGAATCAGCTTCCCCAGGCTGCTGGCTTCCTGAGTTTTCTCACAAGTCAAAGGTGGGTGTTGGAGTAGATCTCCAGGCTGCCACGATGCCCCCATCCCACCCTGTACTCAGTGCATACCAGGGCCACTAAAGGGAGGGCAGGTAGCCATGGAAACAATGCCCTCATGCCTGTTCTGCTTGGGAACCTCCTGAAGGGAAAATCTTCTCCCCGGCAGAAGGCTGGGGACCTTGACCCCACACATCTGCCCTTCCCTGCCCCTCTCTGACCACCTCTAGAACCCCACACATCTCCACTCGACTTCCAAACTCGGGCAGACCAGCTTCCAAACCTGAATGTGCAACATTGACTCTTTGGGATCATTGAGGGCCTCTCTGAAAGTTCACCTCAATCCCCATTCTATTTAGACACTCTCTTTGCCCAGTAGCTTCATCAGAAGTGGGGTCCCTCACTTGCATTACATTTACCTGCATCAGCCATGCAGTGCCAAATGATGGAACTGCTTCCTGACATCCTGTGAGAGTTTTGCAACATGTAGATGGTGTTGCCGTAAAAAATTTAACAGAATTACAATTGACATCCGGACGCTTCTAGATTCGCCAATGAATCTGATGCCCATGTGTTGCCAAAACCATTTATTGTCTCATAATTTGATTTACTTTTTTCCATGCTGCTCCCAATGCCTGCAAGTAGGGGCAAAATGGCTGAGGCCTCCAGATGCCACGGAGGCTAATAAAGCTCGCTGTGCTCCCAGCATGCTCTCTGCTGTCAGAAACCGGCAATTAACTTAATAGGGTTCTTGAAATGGAGTCGATCCGGGAAATGTGGCATGTGTTGACACTCTCCCGCTGATCCAAGCAGCCTCCCACCATTGACTTGCAGGGTCTGTTTGCTATTTGAATTATTTAGGAGCTTGTTATGTGAATTAAAAAGCAGCACTTTGCAGCATTAAGTCTAATATTTTATGATCTTCAATTGATTAGGTGGGCTTTCAGGATTACATGGAAAGGTTAAGATAAAACACGCCTCAGACAGACGGCTCTCGCCAGTCTGTTTTGCTTTTCAAAAACCTAGATGAAAACCCAAAAGGGGCCTGCCTCCCTCTTCCTTCCTACGCTAGTCTTCCGGAACCAGCTTTTGGGTCATTGCAGAGCTTCTTCACCCTGAGGACGAAGCTCAGGGTGAGCTTCACCCAGAAGTCCTGGGTTCTCAGGACCAAAAGGAGGCTGTTCCCCTATTTCGAGACCTTTCTTTTGTCTCATTCTTGGCACAAAGGTATCACTGCTCATGTGATGGCCAGAGGGACCACACTCCAGGCCTGAGCCTGCAAAGGGAAAGCCCTGCAGTGGGTGCCAGCCCCTCCCTGGGACCTGCGGTGGGCATCCCTGTCATGCCTGCCTTTGGCCAAGGCTGTGTGCAGCGCACGCCCCATGAGGCATGATCTTTACAGACCACCAAGCTCCAGAGGGCCTCCCTCTGCCATGAGTGCCAATTCATGCCCTCCTTGCCCTGCCAATTGCCACCATCTTCTCCCCTGGCCAATGACAACAGTTTTCCACTGGGCTTCTCCCATTATTACCATTCCAATCTACCCTACACTCTGCAGCCAGAGGAATCTTTCTAAAACCCAGCTCTGGCCATGACACTCCCCCTGCTCAAAAACCTTCTATGGCTCCCCATTGCCTGATGAGTATGTGCAACTCAACGTGGCCCCACCTCTCTTTCTAGCCTCATCTTCTATTGCTCCCATATGAACCAGCCAGACCGAGATACTTGTTATTCTCAAAACACATTTTATGTTTTCTCAACTCTGAAGAGCTGTTTGTGGCATTCATTTAGTGCCTTAGGCCTCCCTTCTTCGCCTATTGAAATTCTACAAGTCCTTGATAATAACAAAGAATAAATAAAGATGTAATATAGGGCTTACCATGTTCTACACACTTTATATATTGATTTATTTAATTCTCATAACAATCCTATAAGGTAGGTGCCTTGATTATCTCCATTTTATAGATGGCAAAACTGAGACTCAGAGAGGTTAGGTAAGTTCCACAAGGTCACTCAGCTAGCAAGTGGCAGAGCTGGAATTCAAACCCAAATAGGCAAGGCTCATTTCAATTCTATTTCCTGGGTAAAGCCATCTCTGCCCCTACCTGTGTGGCCTCTTTGTCCTCTGAGGTTGGCAGCATCCACCTTGCCATGACACTGACTTCTCTGGGCTGGAAGGAGAGGTACACAGCCCTCTTCTCTACTGCTATGCCAATGCCTTGGGACAGTCCGGGCCTCCTTGTATCATCACAGGGCTTAGGGCCACAGTGTGCACATTGGAGATGTTAATTCAAGCAGGGTGATTCAACTTGACCATAGGGCCGTGCCCACTTAAACGTCATTGGCCCTGGAAGAGCACTTCCCTGGTCCTCACTGCAGTTTCTGAGCGGCCGAAGGAGGCATTACAGGGAGTGAAAATACAAGCTTTAAAGAAAGGGGCCTTGAATTGGGATCTGGGCTCCATCTCTTTTAACCGTGAAAACCTGGGGGGACTAATGAAGTAAGAGAAGGACCTGGATATATTAAAGTCATTATTATTTTCTATTAATATGAACTTCACCCAAATTGAGGATTTTTATTTTTTTCGGAATATCAGCAGGATGGTCCCTGACTCCTGAAATCAACAACTCCGTGCAAAACAAGCAATGGCTGCTGCGCCCCAACCCTGCAGCAGGCAGGATGAGCCAGCACAGCCCCCGCCTCCAGGGGTCCCTGGATTGAATGGGGGGCAGGGCGGGCAGCACAGAAGGAGCCCATCTCACCCAGACAGAGAAAGAGCAGGGCTGAATGGAGGGGGGCCCTGAGCAGAGGGCCAGAAGCTCAGCCTGGAGGAGCTGGGACCCGCCTGATGCCTGTGGTCCAGCAGGTTAGTAGGGGTGCCACGAGGCTGAGGGCCAGCACTTGGGCAACTGCGCCTGGAGGAGAGTGTCTACATGATTAGCGAGGCCCTTGTAGGAGACCTGTGCCCTGAGAGGCAAGGCCGTCACTAAAATCCCGTAGGTGAGGGGCTGTCCTCAGAACCTCTCCACTGCAGGGAGGCCCTGAAGCCAGGAAGTTGCTCTCAGAAATTGTCTCGCCACCACTAATAACTCCTGGGTCTTGTTCTTTACGGCAGCAAGGTCCTAAGGGGACTGGAACCAGGAAGACACTAAAATATGTGCAAAATGTTGAACACAAGTATGTATGTGTGCACACTAGGTAGAGATTCTGTAAAATTCAGTGTTACGTCAGGATAGGCTCACGGCTAGCTGCGGTAACAAATACCCCGTACGGCTCAGTGGTTTCATACAAGACGTCACAGTCCCAGCAGGCAGTGAAGGGCAGGGTGTTGACCACAAGCCCTAAACACAAAAGCCGCAAGCTGGCGGGTAGGTGGAAGGGGTGCAGAATTGGCCCCCAGACACTCAACAGAGGTATTGTATGCGGTTCCCCAAGATAAGGAGAGGCTAGGGGGAGAAGTCACTCAAGACAATGGTGCAGCTAAAGCCAAAAGTTCTGAACCAGAAACGAAGAAGACAGTCCCACGTGCCAAGGTGTGCACGGGGACCCTGTGGAGCTGCGGCAATGACGCCAGCAGTGGAGCCTGCCACACTCAGTTCAGAGCCCAGCTCCCCCATTCATTAGTATTGATTGTTTCTGTTTTGCTTCTCAGTTTCTTGGCCTGTAAAATGGGTGCAGTGTCAGTCTCACCTAACAGGGCTTCAGGAGGGCCCAATGGGGCCAGCACCAGGGCTGCCATGCAGCCATCTCTGAGTGTTGGTCCAGGGCCCTTTGAATAAAATCCTTTTAGAAAAAGACCAAAAAAAAAAAAAAAAAAAAAAAGGTAATAGACTTAATTCTCTAATCATGTGCATCACCAAATAAGACACCTCATTTATAGCCATTTTGCAATTAAAATGATAACCTCATCCTTTTCCGTGGGGCCACTGTCCCAAATTAGAGGGCGTGCATGGACTCTGAGATAGGTCAGTCACCTGGCTGGAGTGTTTCTGAGGTCAGCAGTTCGCACTTTGCGGAGCTTTACTTTATCCCTGGAGGCAGGCAGGGCCAACCTCATTACCCCTACTTTACAGACAAGGAAATGGAGGCTCCCCAAGGTTGCAGTTGGGGAGCAGCCACTCTGAGACTCCACGCCAGATCCTCGGCCTCCAAGCACAGGGTGGTCTTGGTAACACCTGAGCAATCAGGGGCTCAGCACCCTCCAGGCTGCCTGCGGACTGGCCTGTGGGCACCACGACTCAGGCAGAGGCCTTCCATGGGGCCTGGAGCAAGGGTCTCTGGGTTCATGTCCCAGCTCTGCCACTTCCTAGTCCTGAGACCGTGGGCAAGCTGCTGGACTTCTCTGTCTCATCTGTAAAATGGGGGTGATACTACTTCCTATCCATTTCGGAGACTAAGACAGAGGGACAGTGCAGTGGGTGGTGAGGAGTGCAGGCTCCGACTCCAAGCCCAGACCTTGTCACTTCCTGGCTGTGTGATCTCTGAAAGCTCTGGTTCTGTTCTGAGCCTCGGGTTTCCTCCTATACAAAGGGGACAATAAAATAACCTATTTGATAGAGATGTGAGTACTATGTGAAGCAATGCGACACACATAAAGCACCTAGGACAGTTCCTGGCACATGGGAAGTGCTAAACAAGTGTTAGTTATTATTGCATCTATGTCCCTGGCACCCACCACTGTGCCCAGTGGTGCTAAGCAACTGCTGTGGGATACATGAATGAGTTTTTATACTTCTTGTTCTCTGCATAGCCAGAGATCCTCTCCAAATTCTCTCCCAAAGATAGGACCCTGACACAGGAGTTGTCACCAAGGATGGTCATCGTGCCCCAGATACTCACTGTTTATAATGATCTCACTGAGTAAATAAATAGCATGAGATGAGAAGCCAGGCCAGGCCTTTCAGAAATACTCTGTCCCTGGCTCCAGCCAGGGCGCTGAGACGCAGTGACCCTGGCCAGCTGACTCATCTCCCCAGTGGGAGCTGAGCTGCTGAGGCAGCCCCACCCAGCTCCTCTCAGCTCCGCAGTCTCCTTCAGATGGTCTGGCAGGCCCTGCAGGAGCCAGTCTAAAGCAGCTGGCTCTTAAGCAGAGGAAAAGCAGGTGTGAATCTGTGACTAATGCCAAAGAGGGGCCATCAAAGGAACAGAAAAGCTCTGACCAAGGAGGTTAAGGACAAAGGCCAGTGCCATGTGATGGAGCCACTGGCGGTTGGGGGGGGGGGAGTGTTCAAGGACAGATAAAGCAGCTTTGCTGTGCTGTGGATTGGAGGTCTACAGGGTCCCTAGGGCCAGGCTGGCCTAGAGCCAGCACAGCCCTGGAAATTCTGGAAGCCCCTCGCCCACCTCTCAGGCCTCGGCCCAGGATCACAGAGCCATGGGGAGAGTTCACAGAACAGGCTCCAGCCCATGATCAGGACTCGTCAGGGTAGAAAGATGGCGGCATGGAGCAAAGTCTCTAGTTGTTGGGCACCCTTCTTGGGAACCAAGATGTATTTAGAAAAATATTTTTTTATTATTTTTAAAAGATAATTGATGTTGATTATTTCACTTACAGCCTTGAGCAACAGACTATGGCACTTAGAGATGATGCAGTTCAATCACTTCGGTGTGCAGGTGAGAAATACTGTAGTATGGATAGACGGAGTCACTTCAGAGGAGACATGCTACGGTATTTATTGAGCACCTATCGGGCACTGGCCAAGGTGCTGGGGACCTGCAGAGAACAAGAAAATCAGGTCCCCATTCTCATGGAACATACATTCTGGCGAGAAGACTGACAATGCACGCTAAGCAAATAGTGCAAACCATTCAGATCAGGATGAATATTAGGAAGGAAACAGCTTTATGATAGTGATGGTGGGATGTTGGTGGTCATGAAGACCTCGCAAGGGTGACAGATTAGCTGAGGCCTGACGCAGAAGCCATGACAGGAGCAGAGGAAGAGCTCTGCCTACAAGTGCAAAGGCCCTGAGGCAGGTGCATGTTCGGGGAAGTCCAAGAAAGTGGAAAAGATGGATATGGCTGAAGCACCACAGCCCTGCTACCTGTTATTGGGTACTTTACTTTGTGCCAGGCTGCACTGTAAGCACTCTACGTGTAACTCATTAAATGCCCATTAAGGTAGGGTTCCATTATTAACCCCATTTCCAGTTGGGAGGCTAGAGGGGGTAAGTAACTTGCTCAAAGCCACCTATGAAGGACAGGGCAGGCAGGATTCCATCCCCTGCATTCCAAATTCAGAGTCCATTGGAGCAGATGCACAGGCAAAAGCTAGAGAACATAGCCTCCGTGGGCCTCAGGAAGGAGTTTGGATTTTGTTCCAAGTACAATGGGACGTGGTCAGGTCCTACAGTAGTTTAGTGGCCCCTTCCTGTATGCAAGGCTGCCTGCGGTGAGCCTGGGGTCCGGACACTAGGCATGCGCACCTCTCAGCCACAGGCGACCCCCGCCTTGGCAGCCGGGCCCTGAAGCCTCTTCCTAGACCCCTTCCGGGCTTCGGGCTCGGTCCTCAGACCCCAGTCGTGCCCAGGGACACGCAGAGCACAGCCCACCGCGTTGCGCCCGGACGGGGCTTGCAGAAGGGCCTTCTCATCCCTCGCTGGGCCGCCTCCCGGACCCCTGCGGGGAGTCTCGCGGAGTGAAAGTTGCAAGGATAACCTGTCATCCAAGCGCCGCGGATCACCGACCCGCACCGGGAGCCCTTTGCGCCGTCAGCTCGGCCGCGCGTTTCCAGCGCCGTAAGCCCCGGTGCCCGCGTACCCGCGCGGTGGGCGCCCTGGCCCCTAGCGCGCACACGCTGACCCCAGCAGAGACCCTGGCTCTCAGCGAACCCGGGGCTCGGAGATCCCTGCACCGTGACACCAGGAACGTTCCATCCCAGAAAATCGGCGACCCGAGGCTTCCCAGCCCGGTGGTGGCGTGGCCTGATTGGCAGGTTCCCCCTTGGCGGAGGTGGGGGACCCGGGGAGGGCTGTTGTGCACAATTGCTGTTTTTACTCCTGCCATCATTAATTCAACTATTGACAGAGAAAGGAGGGTCCGCCACGGCTTTGTGTCACGCACTCACTGTAATTTACTTGAAAAGAATTAAATCACAATTACCTGCCATTTGTTTTGCATAAGCTGTAAGAAGCTGTGAGGAGTCTGTAATCGCCGAGCGCTTGAAAGGACAACAGCCCTATTGTTGCCATATTAGAACAATATTTCTCAATTTGAAACTTTAAACATTCGAATTAGCAGCTTTGTTTCACTACGGTGGCCCACGGATTGGCAAGACTGACACCCCACCTCGGACTCCAGACATTACAGTTAACGAGCATAATTTTCATTCATTTAAGTCTAGACCGATTTTTTAAAATCGTTGCACTTATTGTACAAATTTACCTCCCAAATGTTGGAAAGGAAAATGCAATCTTTTATCTGTTACCTAGCCCAGCTGATAAATTATCTAAATGCCATGAAAATTCCTCTTGCTAGAGTTAAAATCAGAGCAAACTGTAATTTGCCCGCTTGAGATTTGTTTAAATGTCCAAAGAAATCACAGTTTCTCAAATAAAGTTACTTCTGTTCTCATTTTCCCCCCTTTCAGATATGGTGGTCATGTAAATATGACTGATTAGCTTTTAAACCAAGGTTTTAACGTGTATTTAAAATACTCAATTCTGCAAAATTACATCACTGTTAACTGGTGTTTTCAGCAAATTTAGAGCAAAGGCTGGTTTTTTAACAACTTCTGTATAAGTAAAATGATGCTTTGAGTGAGCTGTAGTTTCCATGAACATTAATTGCTTTTTAGTAACACACTGTAAGTGTTCAATCAAGCTTGAGTATTAAAAAGAACCCAGTTACTAATTGTAAGCACCCTTCAAAAATCAGGAAAAACAGAAGATACAAAAATATAGTTGGTAACATTGGAAGTTGCTTGCAGAGAAAGTAACATGTTGTAGCGGCTTTTGCATATGAAAATAAATAGAAGTGGCTGAAATTAAGGTTGAAAACAGAAAAGATGAAGGAATAAAATGGTAGAATTTTAAAAATCGGATTAATAAAAAGCAAACTGAGATACAGATTTAATTCAGGGAATAATTAAAATGTGAAGTAAGAGAATCATCTAACCCAAGAAAACAAGTCAGAGAACGAGTAAAAATGCATTTGCTGTTGTTAACATTGGACTCTCACAATTTTAAAAAGTGAAATTTTATGATTGAAATGTGACTCGTATTTTAAGGTTTATTTTTTTAAAGAAAGAGCAAAAAAGTACTGGCTAATTTTTTTTTTTAGTGAATGGCTTTTTTGTTGTTGTTTAGGAAAAACATTTTGTTGTCTGCTCCCCTTTATTTTTTTGAATGCATATGAAAATCGAAATGTTTTATTTTATTTTTAGTGACTTTTAAATTTTTCTAAGTAATTTGTTCTTTACTCTTCTAGGGGAGAATAAACACTTGGCTTCAGCAGAAAACAGATTACAAGTGGAACAAACCAAGGACTCAATTCCATTTTTCATGCCTGGGTTTTTGAACAATAATCCATAGAAGTGGGGGAGGAGGCGATTCATTAGGCAAATGAAACAAAGTCCCCGATCTATATTCCTATTCTGATGTCACCTCCTGGAATATCGGCAACATTTTAAGTTCCAGCCTAAGCCATGAATTCCTTCAGAACAAATCAAATGTCTTTAAAGAATATTTCTGTTTGAAAAGGAATTAAGCTCTCCTGAAAGAATTTTAAAGGTTGTGATATTCACAGTCTGATAAAGCAGCACCTTTAATGAAATTCTAATTAGCAATTTCATGCACTTTGCTATTAGTCATATCAGATTAGTGCACATTTTCACAGCCTTCCTTTAATTAAGTGCACTTATTCCAAGTTTCAAACACTTTCCTTATAAGATGAAAACTGTGCTGAAATGTTATTTAGTAAACAGAGGAAGTGTGAAAGTGTAGGTGTGCGTGTGTACAGGGACGGACATTTTTAACTGTCTAGAATGTTTTTTACATTTAGAGTTGGTGAACTCAGGTTTTCATCTTTCTTTCTTGTATTCTCAGTATTTGCTTGTATTGCTAAGAGACCCACCCAAGTCCTTATCCCAAGTGCACATCATATGTATTTTTGCTTAAAATAGAGAGGGGGAGAGAGAGAGAGGGAGAGAATAAACAATATACAATATTTCATTTTAAAAATCTCCTCTGAAAAGCAATGAGTGAACATTTATCTATGTCATATCCCCACCCCCACCGCCTTTTGTAGCTACCTCCTTTCCTTTGAAAACAGCAATACAATTTCATTCTACCTTCTAAATTTTATTCAGAAGCTACAGCCAGGAGCAAGCAGCCAGCTTTGTGAGCCGGTCCATGGGCGCGGGATGTCTTCCTTCACTCCAGACTTCACTTCAGGAGCCCAGAGTCAAGCCAGCCAATTCCAGGCGAGGCAGGACCTATCCTGGGGATGCACACCCTAAAAACTCCTGAATCCCCTGGGCCATCCCTCCCTCCCAGCCTGCTGGAGAGTTGCTCCAATGCAGGGAGATCATATTGTCTGGGAATGGACTTGATCTTATCTGCAGCCTTTGTCAAGAGGAAATTTTTGTTGCCTGTTTTGCTCAGAGGTTGAAACTTGTAATATCTTAACTAATTGCTTGCATCTCTAACACATGTTCTCTTGTTGGTGTCATTCATTTATACTGTAACATTTTTGACATTTTTAGATCGTCTCTTGGGACGCCTGGGCCTCTTAGCAGTTCCCTGGATGAAGAGTGTTTGCCTAATGATTACTGACTGACATCTCAATAACGTGTAACATACGAGTTGGGTGCATCTATTGAAGAGTTCTGGGGTGTGTGTGTATGTGTGGTGTGTGTGTACGTGTGTGTGTTTTAATTCACGGTCCACTTTGTCAAGTCATGTGTGAGCCATAATTTAAGCTAATAATTACCAGACATGAATTCAATGAAACATTGGTGTCTACACTTAAAAAAAAAATAGTCCTGAATTTTAATGCATTCAGAAAACGTTTGCCTTGGGCCAGGCTGGGTCCAACACGCATATGGAAGCACTTTAAAAGTGATAAATGATTTGGAATCTACCCTGTCTACTAGTGTGCTTCTCAGGAAAGAAAATTAGAGCTAACAGGTGTTAGATAGGGAATGCTGGGGCATTTTAATAGAATTGTCAAAATGTTGGTACCAGATGTTGACATTAATGCACACAACTCGGAACGTAATGCCGGGCCGCCATTTAAATGATTATTTGTTTAAATTTCAAGTCGCCAGCAGGAAATCCTTACTTTGTTCAGCACCTTTCTCTACAGACCATCCCCGGCTCTCTCCTCTACGATTTGCATCAAAGTGGAGTGGCTGTTCAGCTCACATATGCATGCTTTAAATAATCCATGCCTGTCAAATTTCATTTTTTTCTTTTCAGATCATACTCATCGTAGCCCCATCCTCGCCAGCCTTGAAGTCGGCCTCAATGTATTCGTATACGAGAAAAGATGATTTAAATACTGCCAGTTACAGGATAATTAATCTTTGAACTACTGGATAACTTCAAATGTATATACCAAGTAATCTGCATGAACTTGTAATTACTATGTATTTATATGACATTTTCCATGTAATCACCAAGTCGTTACATGGTTATGTGAGCCTTGTGAATTATGGCAATAGCAGAAAACTAATCTCGCCCGTGACACTGCGAATAGCCTGGGCTGGAGTCGCCGGTATCCACTGCAGTCATTTAATCAAAGGACCCAGAAAGAGTCTATATCCTTTAAAGAATATTGTTTGCCTTCAGTACAGCCCCAACTTTAAGAAAAACCAGGGGATTGAGAGCCTGGTTAGGTGGGCGAACAGTGGCCTTTGTCATCTAGTTTACACACAGAGGCTGTGATTGGTTTGGGCCATTTATTGCTGCTAGACTTGAAAGGCAATTGGAGAAAAAAAAAATCTCTAGCAAAGTCAACCATCAGTTCCACAAGCAGCCTTCTGCTTCGACATGGGGAAGGATCTGAAATAAATTCCAGTGCAAGTTTCAAAAGCAAACCCCAAGGCAGATTTGGTTCGTCATCTTTTTGAACCCAATTAAAACAGGAGCAAAACCTCCTCCAGTTTTTTCAGACCAGATCATCTTGTTCCAACACTCCAAAAGTAAGATCCCTCATGAACGGGGTGTGTGTTCACGCAGGCGTGTGCACACACAGATGCTTGGGCTATCTTAAAGTCCTCAAGACCCACATCAGACCATGTGCCCCCTTTTGTTCAAAAGCAACCATCCCGGCGGGAAGGCCCCTTCTCGCCTGCGTGTAAGGTCCTCTCCTTTCTCCTGGGCAGGGCAGCCGAGGTCTGCTTTCCTTGGCACAAGAAAGAATGAGGTAGCATGCAGAACTGGAGGCCTTTCTGGGAGTTACAAGTGGTTGTAACACCCAGAACAGGGCAAGGAGGCAGAGAAGCTAAATCTATCCTGGCTTCTGGATTTCCCCAAAGTCACAAGCTTTCCTCTTTCCTCAGCCCTGCTTAGACACAGGGAGGAAGAAACAAAGCAACAACCCTGGAGACTCTACCAAGGCCCTGGTGCCTGGCAGCCCCATGCCCAGCCCCTGCTCTGGCTCACGGACAGCCCTGAGGCAGTGTCCCAGACCATGAAGGGGTGATGGCCACGTGACTCAGCACCCCTAAGACCTCTCTTCTTCAGAAGGTCAATCATCTAGAACTGTGCTGTCCAATATGGTAACCACTAGCCACAAGTGGCTATATAAATAATTCCAATTAAATACTTACTTCTTGGTTACACTGGTTGCATTTCACATGCTCCATAGCCATGTGTAGCTAGCGGCTACCATGTTGGACAGTGCAGATAGAGACTATTTTCAGGATTATTGGTCTAGAAAGCTGCATAATTCTCTGGTGTCTCTCCTGATCTTTCCCTGCCCAGAGATACCAGCACATGGGAGTCAAAAGACAGAACCAGAGAGGCTTTCCCAAGCCCAGGAAGAGGCTGCCTGGTCTCCTCATAAGACCTTTCCTACCTACACGTGGGTTTCTGTGCAGGGCTAGGGTCAGCCCCAGGGCTGAGTGAGTCACCCAGACCCAAGAGAGCCCTGGGAGTTGTCTGAGGCCGTGAACACCTTAAGTGGCTAGTGGCCAGTTCTGACGGCTGAATTGGTAATTATATCATGGAAACAGCAGCTTTGCTGGTATAAGCATGGGATGCCATTTTGCCTTCCAGGATAAGGAATTCTAGGCTCATTTGCTGGGGATAAATTCTAATTACTCATTATTATTCATTACCTTTCATCATGTAAGCTGTTATTTGCTACTTGATTGATAGCATATATTACTCATTATTCCAGCTGCTTTTCCAATGCCCACCATATGCCAGACTCATTGCCTCTTTAATCCTCACAATAACCCTATGAGGTAGGAACTGGGATCCCATTTCACAGATGAGAAAATTAAGGCTAAGATGGATTCACTGACTCCCCCAATGCCATGTAGCTAGTCAGTGGTGAATCAGGATGTGAACCTCATCCCATTCACCATCCCATACACACAGGCTTGTCTCTGCTCCCAGCAGGCAGCCGGGAAGCTAAGTGGAATTTCCAAATCCTCAGAAATGCTCCTCATGCTCAGCGTGGTTTCCTTATGTCCTTCACTCTTCTAACAGCAGCTGTTGATGAGTCTGCAATAGTTTGCAAAATGGCCCCAATTTTCCACCTCTTCCTATATTCATGCCGATTTGCAATGCGACTTTGCAGCTCCTTCCCTCGAGAGGCAGAGTGTGTGTTTGCATAATATATTTCTGAATCTAGGTTGGCCTTATGACTTACTTTAGCCAGTAAAATGTGGCAGATGCAACACTGTACCGATTCTGAGCCTAGGTCACAAGAGGCATTCCATGCTCTCTCTCTGTCTCTCTCACTCTGAGTCCTGCCACCACCATCTAAACAAGCACAGGCTAGCCTGCTGGATCATGTGAGATCAATGGCCCAATTGTCCCCATTGCCCAGCTAATAGCCAGCCAACCTCCAGAAGCAAAGTCACCTACCTGACCTGCAGCTGACTGTGGATGTGTGAGGAAGCTTTCTTAGGAAAGAACTGCCCAGCTGAGCCCAACTTAACTTGCCGACCCCTCGAATCATCAGTGGATGGGGGTTAAGCCCCTATATTTGGAGGTGGTTTGTTTCACAGCAGGCACTAACCAAAGCACCCTTCTCAAGCCTGATGTTTTTTCTCATCTGAAATGTACTCAGCCTACTCCTTCTCCTTCTTTAATCAACTCTTTCTTTAGGGCTATGTATGAGCTTCTGCTAGAAACTTCAAAACCCATGGACCTGGCGACATTCAATAAAGCTCCTGTCACCACCTGAGCACCATGAAACCTCTTTCTCTGCTCATTAAACAACTGACAGATGAAAATTTTTATTTAAAAAAAGTCTAAACCTGTGGCCATTGGACATGAGATTGGTTCTCACTTTTGGTTCTAATTTTGGACCAAACCACAAAACCTCCCACATCCACTGAGATTCTTGCTTTCCTTTTCCCTTTCATAGGCAGGCATCCAGAGGACAATGTTCTTCTCTCCCAAATCCATCAGCAGTTAGCAGGGCTGAATGAGACTCACCCAACTCATTTTCTGTTTTCCCAGAGGATCCATTGATCCCAGGCCTCCCCGAGCCCGAGTGGAACTCACAGTGGAAATCCTATCAGGCCTTATGTCCGGAACAGTGAGTGCCGTAGAGCCCAGAGCACATTCCACGCAGCTGGAAGTGGGATCCTGGCAGCTGGGTTACAGCCAAGCTGGGCAGTTCCAATAGCCTCCACAAGGCCTCAGTGAAATGGCTCATCGATCACTCATGCTTTGGATTTTAGGGTTTTGCAGTATAAAGATGAGTTCCTGGGATTCCTAAGCATTTCAAACCCTGTATTCATTCAATTAGTAGGTCTTAGTCACCTACTATGTACAAACAAGACTTGAAGGGATACAGTGAAGAAGGAAAAGAGTCCTATGGTTGGAAAGAGCTCATTGATGGAAAGCTACAAAAGTGACAAAAGAATAAAAAAGGATGTCCAGCAGATAATTAAAAAAAAGGAATAGCTTACTTTATGGGCATTCAGTATTTGCCAAGCACACTTCTAATTACTGTAGCATGCATTAATTCATTTAATCTTTGCACCTCCTATTATGGAAGCACTGTTACCTGCCCCGCTTCACAGATGAGGCGTAGAGAGGTTACATGACACAGGCAGTCCGCTACTGCAGTCTCCTGAAAATTCGCATGAGGATTTAGTGTGTGGAAGTTGAGCAACAGGCTCTATTTTCAATTATGTGAAACGTGGAAAATATCTAGCACCAATGTTCTATGATATACATCTGGTTATGTTTTTCTTTTTTAACTGACATACAATAAGTGTACATATTTATGAGGTACACAGTGATGTTTTGATACATACAATGTGTAGTGATCAGATCAGGGTAATTAGCATATTCACCATCTCGACCAATATCATTTCTTTGTTAGGAACGTTCAATATCCTTCTAGCTATTTGAAACTATATATTTTTGTTACATATAGTCATTCTACAGTGCTACAGAACATACCTGATTATTTTAACATTAAAAATTATTAACACATCTAAATAATTAAAACATTAATTAAATATAAATATAGACAGAAGCATTGCTAAAGTAATTTCTTATGCTGAGCCCCTGTCCTCTTGGTTGATCTGAAGTGGTTTTGTACAACAAAAAGAGCCAGGCTCCTGAGCTGAGAGGCTGCCAGCCCTAGCAAGCCATGTGGAAGCTGGCAGCTGACAAACCTGAATTTGAACAAGGGCTGGGTGTCCTTGAGCTAGTCACTTAACTTCTCTGAGGCTCAGTTCCTCAGCTTAGCATGAAATTAATGATAGCTTTTCATGTCTCTTGGGCTTTGTGAAATGCTCCATTACATCATGTTGTGATGAGTTCTGTGAACTGTTAAGCTCCTGGTAAAGTTTGAGAACCACCACCTTAAGTGTTGCTGATTCCCGGGGAGAGTCCCACGTTACAACTGTGGTCCCAGGAACATTTTTGATAGTATTCTTTCATTCTCAAATTGTTTCACAATGGATGATTGTGATATGTACTGCCCATACAAAGGGCTCACATGAGCCTAGCAGCCTTCCTAGGAGATGGGGAAATCACATTATCACCATGGAGATGGGGGCTAGGAAGAGAAAGGGGAGAAAGGAAGGGATAAAGACAGGTAGGCAGGCTTTCTCTAGGAGCTGCCTTTTGGGCAACTGTAAACAACTGGAATTAGAGATGATGGGTCCAAGACCTCAGTGGCCCAAAGGATCCTGGCTGTTGGGGCCATTTCTATATCAACAATTCTGTTATCATCAATACAGGTCACTTCTGGTCCTCAATCTCACAGAACCTGGGTATGGCCTCAGAACTCTTTTTTTTTTTTAATTTCAAAATCTTAAGGGGGTACAAGTGTTTTAGGTTTCATGGATCGTTTTTGTAATGCTTGAGTCCCAGCTGTAGGTGTGCGCATCACCTAAGTAATGTTCATTGTACCCGTTAGGTAGTTTGTGCCCCTCCCTTCATCCTCCCATCCCCCCAGTTGATTTCCACTGAGTTTTATTTCCCTCTGTGCAGATATAGTCTCATCGATTAGTTCCAATTTAATAGTGAGTACATGTAATGTTTGTTTCTCCATTCAAGAGATACTTCACTTAGGAGAATGGTCTCCAATTCCACCCAGATTGCTGCAAAAGGTATTAATTCATCTTTTTTATGGCTATGGCATACCTCTACCACATTTTATTAATCCACTCATGAATTGATGGGCACTTGAGTTGATTCCACATCTTTGCAGTTGTGAATTGTGCTGCAATAAACATCCAAGTACAGGTTTCTTTTTGTTGAAAAGTCTTTTTTTCCTTTGGGTAAATAGCCCATAGTGGGATTGCTAGATCAAATGGTAGGTCTACTCTTAGTTCTTTGAGGAATCTCCATACTGTTTTCCACAGAGGTTGTACTAATTTGCAATTCTACCAACAGTGTATAAGCATTCCTTTCTCTCTGCATCCACACCAGCATCTATTATTTTTGGACTTTTTAATAAAAACCATTCTAACTGGGGTAAGGTGATATCTCATTGTAATTTTAATTTGCATTTTCATGTGATTAGTGACATTGAGCATTTTTTCATGTTTATTGGCCATTTGTCTTTCTTCTTTTGAGAAGCTACTGTTCATGTCTTTTGCCCACTTTTTTATAGGGTTGTTTGGTGGTTTTTTTTTTTTTTTTTTTTTTTTTTGCTGATTTGCTTGAGTTCTTTGTAAATTCTGTATATTAGCCCTTTATCGGATATGTAGCTTGCAAATATTTTTTCCTATTCTGTAGGTTATCTGTTTGCTCTGTTGATTGTTTCTTTAGCTGTGCAGAAGCTTTTCCATTTAATTAAATCCCATTATTAATTTTTGTTGTTGCTAAGATTGCCACTGGGGTATTAGTCATAAATTCTTTGCTTAGGCCAATATCTAGAAGAGTTTTTCCTACATTTTCCTCTAGAGTCCTTATGGTTTCATGCCTTAGACTTGAGTCGTTTATCCATCTTGAATTAATTTTTGTGAGTGGTGAGAGGTAGAGGTCCTGTTTCATTTTTCCACATGTTGTTCTCCAATTTTCCCAGCACCAGTTATTGAATAGGGCTTCTTTTCCCCAGTGTACATTGTTGTCTGCTTTGTCAAAGATCAGCTGGTTATAGGTAGATGGTTTTATGTCTGGGTTCTCTGTTCTGCTCCATTGGTCTATGTCTCTGTTCTTGTGCCAGTACCATGCTGTTTTAGTTACTATAGCCTTGTAGTATAGTTTGAAGTCTGATAATGTGATGCTTCCAGATTTGTTCTTTTTGCTTAAGATTACTTTGGTTATTCGGGCTCTTTTCTGGTTCCAAGTGAAGCACAGAATTATTTTTTCTATATCTGTGAAGTATGACATTAGTAATTTGATGGGGATGGCCTTGAATTTGTAAATCTCTTTGTGTAGTATGGACATTTTAATAATGTTGATTCTACCTGTCCATGAGCATGATATGTTTTCCCATTTGTTTGTATCCTCTGTGATTTCTTTCCTCAGAGTTCCTTAGTTCTCCTTGTGGAAATCTTTTACCTCCTTGGTTAAGTATATTTATAGTTTTTTTTTTTTTTTTGTAGCTATTGTGAATGGTATTGAGTCTTTGATTTGACTCTCGGCTTTACTGTTATTGGTATATAGAAATGCTACTGATTTATGTACATTTATTTTGTATCCTGAGACTTTGCTGAATTTATTTAGAAATCAGTCACAAGAGAAACACTCAAACCTACACAAAGTCATGGAAATTAAACAACCTGCTGCTGAGTGATTATTGGGTCAAGAATGAATTAAAATGGAAATCAAAAAATTATTTGAACTGAACAACAAAGGGGATACAAGCTATAAAAATCTATGGGGCACAGCAAAAGCATTCCTCAGGGGAAAATTCATAGCTTTAAATGCCTACATTCAAAAGACAGAAAGATCACAAGTTAAGAATCTAATGTCATACCTCAAGGAAGTAGAAAAGGAAGAACAAACCAAACCCAAAACCAGCAAAAGAAAAGAAATAATGAAGGTCAGAGCAGGACTAAATGAATTGGAAAAAAAAATTATAAAGGATTAATGAAACAAAACGTTTGTTCTTTGAAAAGATAAGAAAAATTGACAGGCCTCTTGGCAGATTAACCAAGAACAGAAGAGAAAGGATCCCAATAAGCTCTATCAGAAATTAAAAATGTGACATTATGGCTGATACCACAGAAATACAAAACATCATTCATGAATACTACATAAATCTCTACACGCATAAATGAGAAAATGTAGATGAAATGGACAAGTTCCTGGAAACATACAACCTCCCAAGACTCAACCAGGAAGAAATAAAACTCTTGAACAGACCAATAATAAACAATGAGATCAAAACAGTAATTAAAAAAACCTCCCAACAAAAAAAAAGTACTGGACTGGATGGATTCACAGCCAAATTCTATCAAACCTACAAAGAAGACCTGGTACCCATAATGCAGAAATTATTCCATAATATTAAGAAGAAGGGAATCCTCCCCAACGAATTCTACAAAGCCAGTATCACCTTGACACCAAAGCCAGGAAAAGATATAACAAAAAAACAAGACCAAAGACTAATATCCCTATGAATATAGATGCAAAAATCCTCAATAAAATACTAGCAAAGCGAATTCAATAGCACATCAAAAAAATAATTCACCAGGACCAAGTGGGCTTCATCCCAGTGATGCAAGGACGGTTCAATATATGTAAATCAATAAATGTGATTCACCACATAAACAAAAGCAAAAACAAAGACCATATGATCATCTCAATAGATGTAGAAAAAGCATTCAACAAAATCCATTACCTTTTCATAATTAAAAACTCTCAAAAAACTAGGCATAGAAGTAACATATCTCAGAATTTAAAAAGCCATGTATGACAAACCCACAGCCAACATCATATGAATCGGGAAAAGTTGAAAGAATTCCCCCTGAAAACTAGAACAAGACAAGGATGCCCACCATCCCCACTTCAATTCAACATGGTGCTGGAAGTCCTAGCCAGACCAATCAGGCAAGAGAAAGAAATAAAGAGTATCCAAATCAGGAAAGAGGAGGTCAAACTATCACTCTTTGCTAATGGTATGATCTTGTACCTAGAAATTCCCAAAGATTCCACCAAGAGTCTCCTGGAACTGATAAATAAACTCAGAATGCTTCTATACACAGCACTCCAGGAAGCTCTTATTTGCCAGACCTGACATAGTTCATCCCACTTCATCCCAGAGAGGAGCAGACTGAGGCCCAGACAGTGACCTCCACACCATGGACATCCAATGTGTTTGTAGAACCTGGAGTCCCTCATTGAGCTAATTTTTCTTGGCCCTTTGCACTCACAGATCACCTAAGTGTGAATTAATTTGTTTGGCTGGGCTTGCTGAGAAGAAGAAAGGAGAAGAACATTGTAACTTTGGGTGAAGCAAGCCTGAGCAATCCTGGAGGAAGTAACCTTTAACTTCAGCCTAACCATAAAGGTAGCATCACCCATTTTATAGGTGAACAAATAGAGGTGCAGAGAGATGAACTGGCTTGCCATAGTGGCAAAGAGGAACTTAACCTGGGCTTCCTGATACTAATTCATCCTTGGATATTTGATTAGGAGTGTGGATTGCCTTTCAGATATAAGGAATCTCCCTCACTGCTGGCCTGAAATTTTTATATTAGGAATTCATTCCTTTGGCTCTTGAGAACATTTTGGTTTTCTGGAGTCTTCTCTGTGAGACCAGCTTCTGTATCTGTGAATGCAGTTCTTAGTTGGTAGTAAGCTAAGAATGAGGCTGGGGATGGCAGGAAGAAAGACCAAAAGGAGGAAGAAGCCATCTCACCTGTTTGGTTGCATCTGAATACCTACCTTTCTACTATAGACTCAATATTTTACTTTAAATTGATTTACTTTTTTATTATAACTTTAATACATTTATTTTAAAAAGAGCATATCACATTACTATTGTAAAAGGAAAACCAGTTTCACTCACTATAATTTATTAAAACCAATATATGGATTTAAAAATATCAAAATATTGGTCAGTAATAACACCAATCAGATCATTAGTACATTTTGGGAAACTGCAACACACAAGGGAAGAGGCAAGACTAGGAGAGGGGAGAAGAAAGGGATTCCCATTTCTGTACTGAGGCATCATGGCACTTTTCAGAAGAATCCCAGGGAGTGGAGAGGGGCTTGGGCATGACCTTGGCTAAGCTCTTCTATTCTATTCCAAGCCTCAGTCTCTTCTGCTGTAAAATGGGGCTGAGTATGATCATTCTTTCTTCTCACATGCCTGGGAGGATGATTAATTAGGATATGGCTGCTCATAAGCTTTATAAACAGTGACACAGGGCACAACATTGAATGCTCAAGATTATTTTTCTCAGTTCTCTCCACAATACGAAGCTGCTAGCCCTGAGCAGATGAGGGTTGCTGTTCCTCACAGATCAAGGAGACGTGGTAACACTTGTCATGGCAACATGTAAACATAAAACAGAACCTGAGAAAACATAAATGATAGTAGGCCATCAAGACTAGGGGAAGCACAAGAAGGATGTGCAGATCATAAGAGACCACATAGTTGCTTTAGTTTAGCTTCATATTTAATACTGAGCTTCCTGGTAGCAAAGGGGAAAAGGGAAAAATAGTAATGAAGGAGAAAAGGAAGGAAGTATATATACTTCTCAGGGGACACAGAGCTCTTCCCAGTCTTGAGCTGAAAAATTAACTTCTCACACAGAATTTAAAATGAGGACAACTAGGGTAACAAGAAAAATAGTGTCAGCCCACAGCTATACAGATCCCTGGGCCATTGTCAAACCTGACAGTACATCCTGCTGGTTACTTGTGGATTCACAATTTTTCTCTCTTTGGTTTTGTGACCATCGTGACAGTGTGCAGTGGGAAGAGTGCTGAACTCTGAGCCAGAGGACCTGGTCCCAGTCCTGGGTTGTGGGACCATGCAAGGCAGTTAACTCTAGCCAAGACCTATCTGTTTGGTGGTGCAGCCACTGCACATCATTTTAGAAGAATTATAATGACATCAGAAATACTCATGAGGCAATACTAAATGACAAAAAAGCAGGATTCAATATTGTAGATATATAATTTCATCCATATTAAATAAGTCAACGGATGTATAAAGAGGCCAGATGCAGAGCGGCGAGGGACCAGGACAGGTGCCGAAGCCCACTGGCCCTCTGGATTCAAACCTTACCCACTCTCACCCCCAATATCTGCATGACCTGTGAATCAGAACCATCTGTTCCTCTGTGTTCTATAAAACATAGATAAGAATTGTACCTACCTAGTTCAGTTGCTTTGAGGAATAAATGAATTTGCACGTAAAAAGCACTTACAGTAGTCCCTGGCACACCAAGTGCTCAGTGAGGACGCGTGTGTGTGCACATGAGCATATGCGTGTGGTCACTGAGAAAAGTCCAAAAGGGAAAAACCCAAAACGCTAAATGTCACGTGGCACCGATTTTCGTGTTCCTCTTTCAGCTTTTCCCTACTTTCCCAATGCTTCCCTGTATTCTACTTTTCTACTGAGGGGCAAAAAAGACAAAATGCTTTGCGTTTGCCTTTCCACATCTGCAAAATCAGGATCACGAGGCTTGTTCAGCCTAACTTCCAGGGTCATTGTGGGGTTCAAAGGAAATACCGAGCTCAGGGGTTTGTAAACTGTACAGTGCTGTGTATAGTTGGAGCATTACCTGTATAAGCACACTGGGGCCTGGGATCCCCAGCTATTTGGGTGTGGCCCCCAAGGGTGGGTCCTGCAGCTGTGTCTCCCTGGCATGCTGGCCCAGGATGTGGGTTGGGGGCTGCTTCCCTCACTCAGGTGGGTCCTTTCTGATCCTCCCTCCCAGAATGGCCCCTTGAGCAGAGAAAAACCTTTACCCTCAGCCCTCCAATGTTCACCAGCCCCTCGGGTTTAAAAGCTGCTGCGTTCTCGATCATCCCATCTGCGGTGGAAAGAATATCTTTCCCGCACCCTCCCACCCACGTGCACCCCGACTCCTGCCATAATCCACCTCTGAATGCTTTTCATCAAATACAAGGATTTTTTAATGTGTGTGTCAGGGGGGTCTCCTTCCTTGGGCGTTTGTCCCGCCACCTGGGGGACATCTAGAGCCAGCCCCTTCTCCAGCTTACCGATCCAAAGTCACATCTAGAAATGAAATAATCATAACCAATCGACCTTCTGGGCTTTTCTTCCACATTTTCTTTCTTATTCTTTTTCCTTAAAACAAATTTGACTTTTTAAGCAAGATACCACTGTATATTTATGGGAGTTTAATAACTTCTTCCATTAATAACATAGACAAACTAATTTACCCAAACGTGTCTGTTTTAAACTCTGGGAACAAAGGGTGGGAGGATGAAAATCAATCTTTCCTTTGTACTTGAGCCACTGACCCGTTAAAGCTTTGAAGATCATTTCTTTAAGAAATTGTGAGGAGTTATTTAACTACAAACAGCAGCTACCTTCCCATTCCAGCTGCGTAATCAAGCATAATAAATTAGAGTTTAAAAAAAAAGTTGACTCTGTTTTTTTCTTTTTCTTTCTTTCTTTCTTTTTTTTTTTTTTTTTTTCTTTTTTTGGTATAACTGAAAGTCCTTAACAGCACTTTGACAAATCGCCTTCACGGCAGACGGCAGCAGCAAACTCTCCTGCACCCGGGCTGGCACTCCCGATTGGAGGCTGCGGGAAGGGCAAGCCCAGGTTTTACCTTTGAAGCAGGGCTTGATAAGCAGGGCCTGTCCCTGGCAGCATCGAGCGTGGCTGTAGGACCCAGCCACCCTCAACTGGGTGGCGATTCCATTTCCGGCCTCAGCCCTGAACGCCCACCCGACGGAGGGACACTCCGTTGAGAACGAGCAGTTCGGGATGGGCCCTAGGACAGCAAGAAAGCTCCGTGCCGACTCTGGGCAGCATTCCTCCACGCAAACCTTTCTGACCCACTTTGATAAAAATCAGTCTCTGTGGGTCTCGAAAGAGTCAAAGGCCCTTCTTAATCAAATGATCAACTGTTCATTTTGAAAGCTTGACTGGTTCAATTAAGACCCCAGGCAGGAGACGGGCCGGTCATATTACGCTCCTTTCCAGCGGACCTGGCCAGTCGCGGTCCCTGAAACCTACCTTTGACCAGCCCACTCCTGTGCCTGCCTGGAGTGCTCCGCCACCCCCCACCCCGTGAAATCTGACCCACCCTTCAAGGCCCCATTCTGGTCCCACCACCTCCCAGGAGCCTTCCCTGGCCCAACCAGCTGGCAGTGACCTCTCCTCCCTCCGCAACCTCACAGCCCTCCACTGGGGCCTTGCTGTGCACTGCCTGAAGCCACTTCTTACCTTCCTACGAGCAATCCGATGGCGAGCTCCTTCAGGAGGGGGCCACCAGGCTCAGCCTCCCTGGACACGCTTGGCCTGACTGCCCCGAGACCGGGCCTTTACGCACCACCGTGCGAGGCTACGGTCAGGCAGCCCTCAGTGACAAAGGGTTGGCTTCCAACAGTTCACTTGTGAGTCAGCTGTTTGGAATTTAGAACGTACTCTTTCATTTCTTCCAGAATAACAACGTTCTAAAATGATGCAGTAATCCTCCGGTGGTGGCCAGGTCGCAGGCTAGCCCAGTAAGTCCTATTTTGCCATAACGTAACTGCAGCAGCCTTCAAGATGCACTGCGATTATTCCATCAGTGTTTGCCGGTGCCGGGTATGGCCACTAAGTCAACAGCCTTAATCCCTTGTGAGCTACAGATTTTCTTCTGGGCTAGACTGGGAACACTACCCCATTATCGACTAAGGGGCCATGTTGCTGTGGGGACACTCATTCATCCGCCCATGCTTGCTCCATCCTGTCCCTGCCATAGCAGCTGCCAGGACACAGAACAGGGGCACAGATATGAATCCCCTCCCATCTGTTCTCTCTTCCTGGTGCACCTAAAACAAAAATAGAGGGAGACTCAGAGTCACTCGGACCAGTCCCAGCCAGAGTGGAGCCCTGGTGAAAGCCAGTGGTCTGGTGGACGAGCGGCAGGGCTGAGGGGCCACCAGCGGGTCGGGGGGGCAGATCTGCCCACGTCGCAAATCTGTGGGCAGCTGCCCTTCCAAGCAAGCCCGGGCCCAGCCCGTCACGTGTGTTATCTTGCGAAGACATTAGTATTTCGCTTTCGAGATATAGCAGAGACATCCTTATCCTCTGATGTCGCCATAACCTCCCCTGCCTGTCCCTGCCACTGGGCTGTGTGGGGCTGCACCCCCCACAGACCCCCAGCCTCAGAGTTGAAGGTCAGATGATGCCGGGACTCCCTCGGTTTTGCTCCTACCAGTCTGCCCACACGTGGAGTGACTGGCCACGCTGAATTTTTATTCTTTGAAACAGCAACACTTAAGGAATACAATGTTTTCAGTCTTCTCACCAGCTAATCCTCTCCATCAGCTCCTACCCTCAGAATTTGTGCACTCACAGATAATACCACAGGTATGTCTCTTCTGATCAAGTGACCAATAAATTATGTCCACGTTCAGTGTGTTTTCTAGAAATGTCTCCACCCCAAATTTCAGACCCATCCTCTCAGTTCATGGGACCCCAAAACACCTTTTAAACCAACATACTAACACCGGGGAGGTTGACCCTGGCAAGAAAGTCAAAGGAGGCCTGCGTCGCATGACCGTGGGGAAATTCTAGTGGCACAAGTCTAAACAGGGAAGCTTCCCGAGCCGCCTTACCTTGTCGCTACGCCACTTTGCAGACGCTGTGTTAGAACCCATTTAAAGCATTCAAGCATATAATCAAATTTCAGTAATGAGTTATTAATTAAGCAGGGGCAACCAATTCTCTGCTAACTGCCTCATAAACAATCGACAGGAGATTTGTGAATTTTGACTTCCTGACACTATTAAACAAATCAATATTAGGTTTCAGACACAGCAATTCAGACAGTTTTCTCTGTTATTTGGCAGCCATCTGCCTGGAATACTAATGAAAGAATTAAGAGCCGGAGATTTTGCATGTGTTCCATCAAAAAGATCCTTATCTGTGGGGAATTGAGGCCTGATTTGCATGGAAGAAGACTTTGCTTTTGTAGGTACAATTTTTCTCAATATGTCACTCATTAGTATTTATAAAAGCACTGGGCAGTGGAACGGCCACCAGGCTGCACAACAAGCAACCAGAGCCCTACTGGAGATAGCTTGAACAAAGAAATTCATTTATTTATATATTTTGCAGACTGGTTAATTTACAGCTAACCTAACCCGTGGAAAACTTGGGCCTAAGAATACAGCCAAGCTTCTTTCTCAGCTTTTATTTTTGTAAAAAGGTCTGTTTGTTCCAGTGTAGAAACGGCTAACTAAACAAGGCAGATAGAGTTTTGCAAAAGCTGGGTAACGTCTAAGTGGCAAAATGTGGTCATCAAAGTCACCTACCCTTGACCTTCTCTCTTTCTTTCTCTATTTACCACCAGAGTTCACTTAATAGCGGCGCTGTTAGAAATACCTTGTAAGGACAACGACGAGGATTTAGCGCCGTTTGTCTAAGGAAGAAATGTAGTTTAGCCTGCTGCAGAGTAAGTGTCTCTCGCTGGTCCTCCCGCACCCCAGACCCAGAGTGGTGGCTTTATTCAAGGGGCCACTCTGTATGTACAAGCCATTTGCTCTGTGGCCTCCTGGCTTAGCCAGAAAGGTACCCAGTAGGGGTCAACCTGAAGATTTAAGAATTGGGACTAACACAGTCACAAGGACGCTTTCCAGACTCACAGACACAGAGAAGTTCTCCTGCTTACCAAATACATATCTAAATCCCTTGAAGCCAAAAAAACCTATAACTATAGTATACAATTTTTATATTGTATATGTATACATATCATGTATATATGTGTGTATTATGCACACATATGTATTTACATATATGTAGTTTTATATATGGATTTATATTATTTAGATACACACACGCACATATCCAGAAATGTACTTGTTGGGAGATTTGGGGTTGAGTGTTTTTTTCAGATGCATTTTGATTCTGTTTGTAGGCAGAAGGAATTGAAGGTATTTTAAAACAATAATCTAAAACCAAAAAATGAGAGTGTTGATCTAATCCTAAAGCTGAATGGTCTTCTCGAATTCTGGTTCCCATCTCTAGGTGCTTAGACCTCTAAGGAGCTCACTGACTAGCTTCAGAGGCCTCCGGGTATCTCCTGATGCTGTCTTCAAAACTTTGCATATTTGCATTTTTTAAGGAGATGCCTCACAGCTTAAATCAACATTCTTTAGAGTTCTATAACTCAAAATAAATTAAGAACCACTTTTCTGACGCTTTTATAGGTAGAAAAGCAGAGGGCCAGGTGAGTGCTGTGATTCTCAAGATGAGTGATGGACAGTGGATACAATCCCACGCCAGATTTCCGGTCTTCTGGTCTTTTACTTCACGACATGCCTAGATACCAATTACGATTAAGTTCAACTGTTAGCAACAAGAAACAACAGTGACTTAAGTAGGCGTAAACCAGCTACCGTTAAGATGGTAAAACCGTGTTGACAGTTTAGGCACGTACTTTGATTAATTGTACTGTTTCTTATTTGAGATATAATAAACTACACTTTTGATTCAAAATCAGACATTTCATATTTAATGATGTAATAGTTGGAAATTACCATAGTTAAAATAATTCATAAAATGAAAAGTCAAGAGAAAATTCAGAAGTGATCTCTGTTCACCATCAATCTTCTGTTCGTTGCCTATTGATAGTACAACCTAGAAATATATTGTATGTTTTAAAATATATTAGTTGAGAATGCTGACCATATGCCAACAGTGTCTTGAACACTAAGGGTTGACATTTCCAGTTCCATAATCCTGGGTGGTGCCGTTAGTCTTTGAATATTAGTTTTGGACAACAGCACCTATGCTAGTCAGTTTAAGCAGAAAGGGATTTATGAAGGAGGATTGCATAGCTCTCAGATCTCTAGGAGGTCTGGAGAACCAGATTTGAATGCTATAAGAAATATCATAGCCAAAGGGCCACTTTGCTAGGAGAAATGCCAATCCACACCATGGGACTATTGTACTGTAAAACCCATAGTCTCTGTGGCTCACTCATCAGAACCTATGACACTGAGAAATGGACTCTACAGACCCCACCACAGCCAGCTCTAACACAGATGCCTACACCCCACTGGCCAGCACGTCTGTGCTTCCTGTGCATGGCTACCAACCTCTCTTGCTCATTTCACTTACAAGATTTGCATTTGGCAAAATTCAGGGCATATGCAGATTTCTAGCTGCAAGAGAATCTGGGAGGTGTAGCTTTGATTTGTTTTGTCCTTAGCTCCATAGCATCTATAATATGAAAAGGTAAGCTAGAAGTGAGTTGTGATGAGGAGTAAGTGAGCTAATCTACAAAATCAGCCACAGTCATGCTGGTCATGGTTTTCCCACTGTAAAAGCGAACTCGCATACTGTGGGGCTTACGGCATCCCTACAGTATATCAGGTGCTGAGCTAAATGTTTTCACATCGGTAATTGAATTCAATTTCCACAAAAATCCTCTCAGTTAGGTATTTACAGCTTTATTTGCAGATGGCAAAACTATGGCTTAGAGACATAAGAAACTTTCTCAATCCCATATAGACAGTGAACGGTGGAGCTGCAGTGAAGAGATCATAGACGCTCTGCCACCGAGTGACTTTACATGAGCTTTTATTTGACTTCCCTAAACCTTAGATTATTCATCTGAAAAATGGAAATAATTACTGCTTCATAATGGAGTAGCAAAGAGGGAATGAGATAACATATGTATATCCTTTAGCTTTGAATCCAGGAAATAAATGTTAAATAAAGAAATTTTGAAAAGTAAACTAAAATTTTAAACAAGGAGGTTGTTCTAACTTTTCACTCCGTGACCACCTTTCCCCTGCTAAGTGCGACATGATTTACTTGATAATCTGCCTCACACAGGAAGGTTTCATGGCCAATAGCTCAATGTTAAAATAGGATTATGTGCCCAGGGAAAGGGGACCTTTTATAGTAGCAGTGGCTTGTTTTAAAAACAGGAGGTCTGTTAACACTCAGGCTTAATTAAACTGATTTCTAGATGAATCTAGTGTGGCAGGGACCTACACTGCTAACACGCGCATGTGCTCCCAGGCTTTCCCTGGCTTTCTGTGATGCATATTTAGGCAAATTGTTCGAGAAATAGTGGAATGGAGAGTTGGGTGAAATCTTTCTTCTTGAGTTGATCTCTGGGCTTTTGTTTGTGTGCTGAATTCAGGAATTGGGGAAGTGAAACTTAAAAAGAACCCAGGGAGATTAAATTGATACAGATCTTAAAGAACTTGGCAGGGGAGGGAGAGAAGAGGGCAAGAAAAGAGAAAACCTAGTTATCAGTCAGAGTTTTAGGAGGGAGTGAGGTGCAGAGAGGTCAGAATGTGGGGGACTCCAAGGCAATTGTGGTTTGGGGAGAATTGGGGAAGAAGAGAAAGGAGTACTTTCAGAAATGTTGTTGAGGTTATTCAGTGGCTCTCCCTTAAGGCTGTCGTGTGTTTCTGAAATTCCTTTTTAAGTTAGTTTTGGCGGATGGGCTATGCTTCTTTGTATATCACCCTACGTAAACTGGACCACAGAAGGCCTGATTTATATTTGGGTTACACTAATTTTTAAAAACTTGGACAGCAAAGCAATGGTATTTGCTTTATTTAAAGGATTATAACTTATGGGTTTTAGACCTTCAAAGGGATAGAAGGTGGGCAAAAATTTTGCAAGGAATCTCTGTCTTTGTTTACCAAACATTGTCTGTAGACAACATAGAATATGCTGCCAGCACTCGCATATGCACAACTATTTTTCTTCTTTTTATTTAAAATGTTTTAGTTACATAATAATACATTACTGATTCTTATTGCAAAAAATTCACAGAGTTAAAAATTTCTTCACCAGTATTTCATTTAAAAAAAGAGTAACTAAAACTTATTGTGTACTTACTATGTCCTAGACACTAAGTGCTGACATTTAACTTGTTTCCAGCGTTTTGCTGTTTCATACAGTGAGTCAGTGTTCATCTCAGCTTGTTTACCAAAAGAGTTATCAAGAAGTGAAGTTGCTAATCCTCACTGCGTGTGTATGTGATATATTTTAATAATCACAACCATATTCCCCTCCAAACTGGTTGCATTGCTTTATATTCCCGTGAACAGAAAATAGGAAAAAGTAAACATTTCTTCATACCCTGACCATCACTAGATAATATCAAACTTTTAATTTTTGCCTATCTAATGAATGAAATGTTTTATTGCTGTTTTCATTTGCGTTTCCCTGATTACTAGTGAGATTGACCATGTTTTCATATACTTATCTGCCATTTGTACTTCCTTTGTGAATTACCTGTGTGTATCTGTACATTACGACCCATTTACATAGACGTTGTGATGAATAAAATGCAGGCCTATTTTCATATATTATTAAATTGAAATTACCTTTTTATCATTGTGTATTTTCAATTAAGATACTAAACAGAGACTAAAAATATTTTGGATGTTTTAATGTTAAATGGCTTCTGTATACACGAGGGTTAAGAGCCACTGGATTCTGTGGCCTGCAGGCCCAGAGAGCCCATGTCCTGGTGCAGAGTAAGGAGACGCTGAACCATAACTGCCTGAACCAGAACTGCCTGAACCAGGCTTTCACAGACCCCACAGATGTCAGCCCTGGACAGTATGGACCCCAGAGGTCCAGCCAGCCCCAAGACAGGTTGCCTGGGAAAGTCTCTCCAAGTGCAGTGGCATCAGCTAAGGGTGATCTAAGGCCAGAAGTCTTCCCTTCCCACCCACTTTCACCCAGGCATCCTGGCTGTGGAGCCAGATAGAAGGGGGCTTAAAACACATGCTCTGATCTCTACCATTTGTGCAATCTCAGGCAAATCACGAAACCTCTCTGAGCCCAGCTTTTTCATCAGTAAAATGCAAGTAGCCAAACCTTTCCTAGAGCTGCTCTGAGAATCCAAGTGCAGTCCAGTCCCCAACCCAGAGATGAGCCATGAGATGCCCAATGAATAGCTGCTGACTGTAATGTGTAGTGACTATTTCCAGTAAAGACAAAGAGGTGAAAGTATCTTGTGTACTAGTTTAAGTTAGAGCAAAGTGTCCTAATTCCCAACCTCACAAATGGATTCTGGGCTGTGGCTCTGACCAGAGTGCATTTTTAAATTAAATTTAATTTTTTTAATTGACATATAATAATTATATGTATTTATGGAGTATATAGTGATGTTTCAATACATATAATGTATAGTGATCAGATCAGGGTAATTAGTATATCCATCATCTCAAACATTTATCATTTCTTTGTATTGGGCACATTCAATAACCTCCTTCTAGCTATTTGAAACTATATATTATAATTAACTATAGTCATCCTACAGAGGTATAGAACACTAGAACTTATTCCTCCCACCTGGCTGTAATTTTCAATCCTTTAACAAGTCTCTCCCTATCCTCCTCTTCCCCCAGGCTTCCCATCCTTTAGTGTCCTCTGTTTTACTTTTTAGTTCTATGAGAACTTTTTTCAGCTTCCACATATGAGTGAGAACATGCAGTATTTGTCTTTCTGTGCCTGGCTTATTCCCCCTAACATAATGTCCTCTAGTTCCATCCACGCCGCTGTGAATGACAGGATTTTATTCTTTTTTATGGATGAATAATAGTCCATTGTGTACACATACCACATTTTCTTTATCCACTCATCTGTCACTCGCAGCCCGCTCTGCAGAGACTCCTGAAGCAAGGCCATTGGCCTGGGACTCAAACCTGGTGTTGTCCCCCCAGAACCCCACCACTTTCCCAGCAACCTGGAGAGGCAGAATTTGGTACTGATTTCTTTTGTCTCTTGCTGCTTCCCTTAATCTTGTGATGCCAATTAACTCTAATAAAAGTTAGATGGGAAAATTGAGGGGTGTAGACACACAAATATGTCTTTAGCAGGGAAACAAGAACAGCTTTAGAACTGTGGTCATTCCCAGGTGGAAAGAAATGTGGAGCCTCTGTCTCCTTCGGGTAAAAGAGGATTTGCAAAACCCAAAGAAAATAACTCTTGAAGCAGAGGTTTGAACTGTGCCAAGTTTGTGACATGAAGGAAGCAGCTTCCAGAAAGGAAGTTCTGATTAAGGCTGACAGTTTTGTTGCCACTCCCGGGGGGACGGGAAGGCACTTCTCTTGGACAGGTCCGTGGGCTCCACCCACCCACCCCATGAGCCCGGTGGGGCTGGGTGACACACCTGACGGCTGGTGATGGATTTCCCCCATTTTTAGTTAATTAGCCTAATTCCTCACATCTGTAGAGCCCTTCAGAGTGTGCGGCATACCCATGATCTTGCTTCACCTCATAACCACCCCACAGGGTGAGTGTTTGGGTCCCCATTTTGTACATGGACAAAAACGAAATTCAGAAAGGTGAGTTGATCTGCCCCACGGTAAGACTAAACACAGGTATACCATGAGCACTGATGTCCTGCTGGCTTTCTCTCTTCCCCTCCTGAAAACTTCCTCTTGAATATGACAAGTAGAGCCTGTGGGTGGTGTGACAACCAAGTCGTGGGTTGCCTGATGTTTGTCATGATGGTCTCTTGCCATTGCAAAATCCTTATATCCGAGGGCTCATCTGAGGGTCACCTCTAGAGAATCAGTGCTTCCTCCGAGACTCCACCTTGAGATGTACCTGGAGCAGGTGTTATATCCTACAAGAGGCTTTTGCCTTCTAGGCTATACACTCCCTGAGTCTTGTCCAAACATTTGTGGCAGAGCCCTTTTATTTTTTCCATACCCCTCTGCCCCACTAAAGACCCAAGAAAACGTGTTCTCTGATTACATTATTATAACAATCATCCTAAAATAATTCCTTTGAAATTATTAAATTATTAATTTATTTATTATTATTTCTCAAGTGCAGACTGTGTATTAGGTCTTACGCTTTGCATATTATACATGACTTAGTTCTTATTATGGCTATCTGATGTCACTATTTATGATAAGAGAGCTAGTTATCCACCAAAAGGCAATCTCTCCTTCTTCCATAGAAAGAGAATTGTAGCTGAACCCATGGCTGCCCAGCTTGACCACATTTCCCAGGCTCCTTTGCAGTTAGTCTGGCCATGTGGCTACATTCAGATCAATGGGATGTCATTGCAAGTTAGGTGTGCAACTTTTGGGTCATTTTCAACTCCAGAGGCAAGCCCCTTACTTTATTCACTCTCTTTTTTTCCCATTCCTGTGAAAACATGGCAATGACTTGGTTTTGACCATGCACATGAGGACGATACACTAGGGGAGGCAGAGCAACAAGATGGAAGGAGCCTGGGTCCTAGAATGATCATGTGAACAGACCTTCCCCATCAACCTTGGCTGCTCTTCCAGGACTGATACATGAGAGGGAAATAGACATGTAGTTTTTGAGCCACCACATGTGGAGTCTTTTATTTTATTACTATAGCTTTGTCTTTAATGAATGCTGTATTGTGATATCCTTTTTACAGATAAGGGAACTTAGGCTCCCGAAGATTAAGTGACCTGCCCAAGTTCACAAAAATACAAAGGAAGGATTCAAGCCCATGTCTGTTGTATTCCAAAGTCTCTGCAATATGATTTATTTGCTCATTTATTCATCTAAGCTTTAATGGTTATCTATGTAATTGAAGCAAGAACCCCAGGGCTTTGCCTATGCAGGAGAATTGTAAATCCTAATGTTGCATCCCTCCCTTCCACCCTCAGGAGAATGCTCTGCTCAGGAATGAGTTATCCTGAGAGGCAGATGAGAGTTAATTTTAAAACTTCTACCTGTTCTTCGTGAAGCCATAAGTGGGTAGAGGGCTCTGAAATGGGCCCTAGTTCCTTATACACATGGATCCTGGCCAAACAAGGGTTAAAAGTTAGGAGGAATAAGTTGTAATGATCTATTTATTGCACAGTGTGGTGACTAAAGTTAATGATAATGTATTGTATATTTCAAAATTGCTAAAGGAGTAGATTTTAAATATACTTACCACAAAGAAATGATAGGTATGTGAAGTGATGGATATGGTAATTACCCTGATTTAATCATTCCATAATGTATGCATGGATCATAATTTCAAATTGTACCCTGTAAACATGTACAATTACTATTTGCCAATTAAAATAAAATAAATTTTTTTTCAAAACCCATTTTTTTTTTAAAAAAGGGAAAACCAAAACCATCTTCATTAATACCTTAAAGGCTTTTTTTCCCATGGAGGGCCGGAGTCTGCGAGGAGGATAAGGTTGCATTTAGGAAAATGTCCTTATTCCTTAGTGTGTGCTGGACTGTTTGATCTGAGAATTATTATTTGTCAGTGACAGAGGTACACGTATGAGTGTGTGTATGTTTACTTACGTTTCATATATTTGTGTGCATATGTGGTTACATGTGTATATGGGTTTGTGTGCGTGTATACGGATTGTATATGTAAACATATGTGTGGAGGCTCACCACAGACACTGGCCAACTGGTAAGTTCCACAACAAGCCTCCTCAATATCATGGAGTCCCATCCGCTTGGGGAAAATGAATTTGTGCTTCACCAGAAAATGTGTCTGAAATCACAGTGGAATATCACTACACACCTACCAAAATGGCTAAAGGTACAAAGATTGATGGCATGAGGTATAAGTGAAGATGAGGAGTGGCTAGAACTGTCCCACTTTGCTGGTACGAGTGCAAATTGGCACAATGACTTTTGTAAACATTTGGTCAAGTATCTACTAAAGTTGAAGGTGTGCACATTTTAGGACACTGAGACTTTGCTCCTAGGTATATACTCAGCAGAGACTCAGGAACATGTGCAAGAATGTTCACAGCAGTAGTATTCATAAGAGCCCTGAGCTGGAACACTCCCAAGGTCCACCCCTTAGAAGAAGATAAATAAATGATAGAATAGTCATATAATAGAAAACTGTGCATAAATGAAAATACACAAACTACTGCTACACCTGACAATCTGCATGATTCTCCCAAACGCATTGTTGAATGAAAGAAACCAGACATGGTAGAATCCATACTTTAAGAGTCCAGTTACACAAAGTTCAAAAACAGGCGAAGTGAGACTGCTGCTTAGAGATACTGGCTAAAGTGATAAAAACGGAAAGAAAAGCAAGGAAGTGATTTCTGTAAGAATCAGGACAGAGGGCTGTGGTGGTGATAGAGGGGCCCTAGGGGACTTCTCAGGTGCTGGCAATGCTCTCTTGTAAAGGTGCATACTTTACAATAATTCATTTACCTTTAAATTTGTTTTATGTATATTCTATAAGTTATGCTTCACAATTTAAATATATATGTGTTTTTATTTTAAAACATGGACCCCTCTGTGAGCTATTCATGTTCCAGGGACCCTGGAAAGTTGGCCTTGGAGTCAGACAGTCATGGATTCAAATCCTGGCCCCACCGCTGGCAAGCTGTGTGCTTAGGCAAGTTACACAGCTTCTCTGAGCCTCAATTTTTTTGTTTGGAAAATGGGGGTGAAAATACCTGTATGAGAACTAGAAAGCCACACATATAAAGAGCACATATGTTGCTGGCACACTGATAAGCGCTCCAGAGACAGTAGCTGAGTTAGGAGTGGTAGCAAAGGTAATAGTGATGTGTCCTTTGCTTGCTGCTGACAAGAACAGCTTTGCAAGGAGAAGTGCTGCTCTAATCTATGTACTGGGGTTTTCTCTGTTAATGTCCTTCATGCCAGCATCTTAGGGTACCACCCCAGATCACAGCTAGCCCTTATGTCACCTTGGTGTGAATTAGAAAATGCATCCCTTTCTCTGGGTAGTGCACGGCCTTTCACAGCAGCCTGGTGCCCTTGGTACAGACATCTCCCTGGTGAGCATGTAGGGGTCTTTAAAGTCCTTACTTTGGGACCAAGTTCTATGTAAAAAGGAGAAAGCAGGTCAGATCCCACCCCAGAGAAACACCGGGCAAATCCCATCCACGCACACAGCCGTTCGCCGAATCACACAGCCAGATGCAGCATTTACGTCGACAGGTGAGTGGGGCTCTGATGGAAACAGCTACTGCAGTTACTAATGGCCACCCTGTCTCAGTGCAATGTGCGCTGGGGCGGCGGGCACAGGACCTGTGTGTTCCATGCCGAGAATCCAGCCACGGAACACAGCCCAAGACTCGTCCTTGTGTCTGCATCTGTCTGCAAGGGCCCTTTTAGGGGCTGTGCCCAGGAGCAGGAGGACTAGAGGGGGTCACCCCATCAGTAGCAGGGAGGACACTCTCCACGTATCCCAGCTTGGGGGGATTTTTATACATTTGGGCAACAACTTAGCATTGGAGTGGACTCTGCCATTAGACGCCTCTATATCCACTGGCTCCTCCAACCCCCCAAAAGAGGCTGGCTTCCAGGACCCACGTGGAGAGGAAATTGTTACCGTATCCAGGAGAGGCATCAGGTCCCAGGCCCCAGGAAGGTAATCGGCAGAACGTTACTACAGATATCAGGTAAAGGAAGTTCCGCCCCTCAGGCTGGGATTTGACAGGCCTATAAAGGCTGCCTAATACCCTGAGCCCATGTGCTTTTGATATCATGCCTTATTTTCTGCATGAATGAGAGACTTGGCCAATCTGAAGAAATCTGAAGTTTTCCTTTGCACCAGAGGAAGCCTCGCTCACCCGCCGTTGGCAGCCTGGAGGCCGCGTGGCTGGTGGCAGCCTCGCCCTGTAAACACAAGAGTGTGGTTTTCCAAGGGGCACTCAGCAACCGAATACGGAATGGGAAGCTCCCTTTCCGCCCTGAGGATGAGTCTTGACAAACAAGGTTTCAGAGCCAGGTCGGACTGAGTGAGAACCTGGATTGTGTGGCACTTTGGGGAAGAAAAGAATTCAGGGCCCATAGGTAAGACCAACCTTGGGAACTCTGTCGTGTTTGCGGTCAGTGACACCGATCTTGACATCCAGGCCCTCCACTCTTGACCGCTCCAGGGAAGGGAAGCGGAAGGGAATGAGGACGTATTTAGCACTTACAGTTGTCAGGCAGTGTGCCAGGGTCTCCACCTCTGGTCTTTGGCCATTATTCCCATTTGACAGATGAGAATACTAAGTCGTGCAGCTGGTATGTGTCAGAGCCAGACTTCTCGCCCCCTCAGAAAGCCAGAAACCTCTGGGCTCTCCAGCCCCCTCCCCTACCCCCGACCATGCTTGCTTCCCCAACCCCTGCTCCCAAGACAGGGTCTGATGGCTCATATTGATGCCTCGGTACAGAAGGGTGTGCAGGGCAGGGTTCCAAAGTCTGGTAGGAAGAGGGCTGAGATGCTGCCTTGAAGGTGCACGTGAAAAACAAACATTGAGTTAACATGTATCCAGAAGCTTCCCCTGGAGGGCACCTCCCTGAACTCATCCAAGGCCCACACGTGGCTGTGTATTTGTAATTTTGTATTCTTACCCAAAATTTACCAGCTTGGAGCTTGGAGCCTCCCTCGCTACGTGGATCTGTTCAGTTTGCGAGGGGGCTTTGGAGGTGGCGCTGACGATGTTGGAGGAGCTACAGAGTGATTAAGAGAATAGGGTCGTGAAGCTGCTCTAACCCTAAGTCAGGAACCGTGTGTGCCTCAGGCCCAGTCAGTGGCCTTTGTGGAGACTGAAAGGCGACCTCTATGTCCCTTTTGGCTTCAGTGGGGAAGGGCATGGCCCCCGGGGTAGAGCACAAAACACTGCCGCTGACCCCCGTGTGCAGGGCACACAAGAGGACCAGACCTTGTCAGTCCTCCCAGGAGGGAGCTGCACTGATTCCCGTGGGGCTGCCGGAGCAAACTGCAATACACATCCCTTGGCTGGTAGATGATTCGACTACAATCCGTGCTTCCATCTTCACGTGGTCTTCTTTCCTGTGTCATCTGTGTCTGTGCCCAAATTTCTCTCTTCTTATACGGACACCAATCATTGGATGAGGGCTACCCTAATCCAGTATGACAGCATCTGAACTTGATTACATCTGCAAAGACCCTATTTCCAAATAAGATCACATTCACAGGTACCAGGGGTTAGGACTCGAACATATCTTTTGACGGGGACACAAATCTACCCAGGAGCCAAGGCCACCTTTGCCAGAGTGGCCTCCTGGCCTCTTGGCCCTATTAGTGGAGTCTCAGTGGTTCTGAGTCCACCTGCTGCAGCCCTGCCCAGCGGCTCCCGTTCTGGCACAGGATAGGAGAAGCCAATCGCGCAGACGGTCCTGAGCTTCTCTCCCACACCCCAGAAGGCTTGAGGCTCTCCCAGGAAGAGAGAGGCTGGTCCCGTCACCAGACACCCTGAAAATCAAAGTGTATCTGCCCTGGGAGCCTCCCAATTTACCCACCCCACCATCACTCCTGTTCCCATCTTTCCTTGGTCCTGGGGTCTTCAGATTCAGCAAGGCTTTATTTGATTTTGGAAAATTCAGGAAGGAATAAAGGATAAATTAGCAACCATCCATGTGGCAGACACAGCAAGTTGCCTTCTAGTGATCCCTTCTTTCTTCGTTCCTTACTGACAAAATCCTGATTGTGTTCACAGTTGCAATGTGCCCAACTAGAAGACTTCACTTCCTAGCCCTCCTTGCAACCATGGGTGCTCGTATGACCCCATTCTGGCCAGTGAGACCTATAGGGAAGTTTGATAAAGGGATCACTCGGCCATTTACACCTTTAGCCCTTTGCCCTTCCCCCAAAGCCTGGGGACAAAACTCACACACCTCAGATGGTTCCTCAGCCAGGTTCCCGCTGGGGTCACAGAGCCTCCCATCCAGCCCTGGCCACCTCCCCAAGACTTCTTGGAATGTGAGAAAACAAGCACCTCACTTGCTTAAGCTGTTATTTCTCTGGGTTCTTGGTTACTCTGAGCCAAAGCCAACCCTAACCCATAGAGCTCTCCTCCCACACCGCCCACACACAGCCACTGCTGTTAATAATATTTTGCCCTGTTCCTTCCAGGCTTTTCTCTGTGCAGAAGCAGACTCCCTATCTTTGAATTCTGGCTCCTTCACTTACCAGGTAGGTCTCTAAAGCAAATTGCTTAACCTCTTTCTTTGTCTCCACTTTTTAATCTGTAAATACACGGTAATAGTGGCTTTCACATGGAGCGTTTTGAAGACCCAATGAAATGATACATAAAGAGATGGGTTTAATACATATAATTATTACTAATACCAGCATTTTATATCCTCCTCTTTTTGCATCCCTTGCTCTTAAGAAGTCCTTATAAACACATTTTAACAGTGCCTAAAAATTCATATGCACTTAACAAATGCTATTATTAATACTAAAATTTCATAGCCTACTTTTTTATTGGTCATTATGCCATATGCATTCTTCCATGACAATAAAAAAATCCTTTTTATCATTTTTAATGCTTACCTAGCATTTTTTATATGGTTCAAACAGAGGTCAGAAAACTCTTTGTTAAAGGGCCAGATAGTAAATATTTTAGGCTTAGCAGGACATATGGTCCCTGCAGCAACTACTCAACCCTGCCATTGTTGCAGCCACAGACAATACATCCAGGAACAGGCACGACTGTGTTCCAATAAAACTTTATTTACAAAAAGTGATGGAGAGCTGGATTTGGCCCAGGGACCGTAGTTTGCTGGCCTCTGGGCTAGAATCATTTATTGAACCAATCCTTCTTATTGTTAGAGCTTAAACTGGCACTCGATTTGGGGCTATTATAAATATATCTGCAGGGATGATCTTGGTGCTGAAGTTCTTGACCACATTTCTGATTATTTCCTTCAGACAGTTTCTCAGGAGAAGAATTACATTTTTCTCTCCTTGAATTATATTGACAAATTCAGTAGGCATTATATTTTTCTTTTTGGGCCAAGCCTTGCATTTGGAACCTGTACCTTTGCATGTTATACCACTGTTTTCCAGATGTTTCCCAAGCAGGAATTCTGACTTTTCTACCAGACTGCCAATTCCTCAAGTGTAAAGATGTGACATCTTCTTATTCTGCCATTGCCCCTCAGCCTGGCCATCGTCCTCCACACAACACACATGCACACCTGCCGTCTCTACTATGCACACAAGGTAGAAAAGAGAAACTTAGTAAATGGCTGAACAAATAAACCCCACAATTTAAAAACTCCAAGGAGGTGTGACCCAGATACATATGGCCAATTACTGAGAGTTAAATGTAGGTGATAAGCAAACTTAACCATTTCCCAGATAGCCCGTGGCAAGACATCAAAGAAGACAGAGATTTGTCCCAGAGTCCTATGTCCCTCTCTGCCTGCCCAGAGCTTGGTGTTCCCCTCGCCCCACCCCATCCCCAGAGCCACCTTGAAAGGACACCACCTGGACTCTGCACAAGCTTTCCTCTCCCACCACCCCCCATTCCTTCCCCAGCCCTGCACCACGGCAGCCCCTCTTACTATTAAACAAGACTGAAGAGAGCTGCCACCTCTGCCAAAATCCAGCTCATGAAAAATTTAAAATGTTCACCTACATTTCTTTTCACCTTGAATTTTTCGTGAAACCAAATGGCAGTTTCCAAAGGTGAAAAACTGTTATTTTCCCAGACAAATTCCTATGAAGTGAAAATTGCTAGTTTCACACAGCTCCACCACCGATGACTATTATTACTTTGGGCACAATTTGATCAGGAAAAAAAAAAGAAACCTGGGTTCTGGTCCCAGCAGGTCCTAAATGTTCTTATGGCCAGACTTTCACAGACCAAGAGCCAGCAGGAGGCCTTCCCAAGGGCCACCATCCCCATCAGCAAGAGGTCTGTGGGTGCCCGCTGACCCAAGACCCCCTGCCAGACACAGCCAAGCTCAAGAACATGCCTCTCATCCTCCCAAGGACAGGGACATACTCCTTGGGAGACCAGGGGAACCTCCCCTACAAAGAGCATGGCTTTAGACCCTCTGAGAGGAGACACACAATCGTCTAGTGGTTTTGCACTAGGATAAACAGAATTACCTAAAATGGTGACCTATGTGGGAAGCTGTCCCTCCATGTGTTAGTTTGCTAAGGCTGCCATAACAAAGTACTACAGACTACACAGCTTAAACAACAGAAATTTATGTGTTCACAGTCCAGAAGCCTGGAAGTCCAAGATCAAGGTGTTGTAGGGTTGTTTTCTTCTGAGGCCTCTCTCCTTGGCTCATAGACAGCTGCCTTCTCCCTGTGTCTTCACGTGGTTTTCCCTTTGTGAGTGTCTGTGTCCTAATCTCCTCTTCTTGTAAGAACACCAATGGTAACTGGATTAGAGCCCACTCTAATGACCTCATTTTAATTTAATCACTTCTTTAAGACCCTTTCTCCAAATATGGTCACATTCTGTGGTACTGAGAGTTAGGACTTCAACATATGGATTTAGGAGAGATACAATTCATCCCTATAGCACCCCACATCCCCAACCCAGCCATCTTACCATAGCTTCACAGAGTATCAGAAATAAAAGGGCTTTGGGGACTTATCTAGTTCAGTGGTTTTCGAACTGTGTTTCGTGGAGCACTTAGGGTTCCTAAAGTGACCTTAGAGGCTTCCATGGTTAGAAGGGAGGAAGGACAGCAGGTGGGAACCTGGGACCCCAACTCTGCCTCCACCAAATCAGTCCAGCTTTCATCTGCCCCACACTGACTCTCCATTTAAGATTTTGTTAGACCAAGGGTTCTTTTTCTAATAAAAAAAAAAAAAGTTTGAAAATTACTGATTATCTTTCAAATAACCAGACTGCAATGTAGACATGTGAGGAGATTTGCCCAGCTACTTGTTGGCATATTGGAAAAAGAGCTTAGCCCACACCTTCTGGCTTAGAGTTGCCACCACTGACTGCTCCTTACTGAGGTGGCTCTTAAGTGAGACACTGGGAGCCACCTGCCATGGAAGAATTTAGGAGGTGCCAAAAAGGTGAGTGCTTAGACTCAAACACCAAATTGAACTCACAGGTCACATAGAGCCTTAGAGGTTTGGACATGCGGATTTGGGTTTAAATATTGAAAAATCTGAGTCACCACTATCCTGACGTCAGATATTCCTTGGAAATTTTCACTTTAAACAAAAAGGAAAAAGTGCCCCATGTAGGTACATTTGGGTGTCTTATCTAGGAGCCACGCACAGCGCTGAGAAGTGATAAATATCTCTGGTGACAAGCCGTGGATAACTGTGTTTGCATGCTTTCCTGGGTGTCTGGCTGTCAACAGCAAAGATGGAGATGAGAAAGAAGCATCAGCCTTCACTTTCAAAAAATTTAAAAAGGAATTTAATCTCCTAAAGTGCAACACGCTAAACTCACAGCAAAGCAAGAGTTTTCTCATGTACAGTCCGGAGAAATGCCCTGTGCTTGGAATATCCCAAGGAATTCTTGGCTTTGAAAGCCAAGCAATTATTTTACCCAGAGAAAATTAGGGGAGAGGGCAGCTCTTCAGGTGAGAGAAAAGGGCACATTCCCTGGCCATCCAGGTGTGAGAATCACCTACACAATTGTGTTAAAAGCTAAGGCTCAGAAAGGCTGAAGAGCTTGGCCAAGTTGACACAGTTAGTGCTGTGACAGTGCTGGGGTTTGAACCTGGGCGTCTGGCTGCAGAGCTGTGCTGCCTGGAGTTGCTAGACTGGCCTCAAGAGAAGCTACACATACTACACACGGTATGACTAAGGGGCACAGGTGGGCTGATATTAATGATCCATCCCTTTCTACGAGGGCACGGGTGCAGACTTGCCATACCAGGAGGCTTAGGGCGAGGTCAGCACTGGCCTGTTCTCTTCCCCAAATTTGTTCCAGGGGACCAGGACCGTGATCTGCCTCTGAATTTTTCACTTCCTCGTTCCACTGGGCACACAGCCCTTCGGAGCCCTGGCTTGCAAAGGACTCTCAGAAATCTACCTTTGCTCCAAGTTCAGGTTCTGTGCATTTATCACAGATTAGTGAAATAGGGAAGAGACGCAGAAAACAGAAGAGACAGGAGGGAAGTCTCGTTAGATCTCAGTCCTTCAGCCTGGCTCCCAGCACGGCTAACGGGGAGTGTGAGAGGACCTTGCCTTCGGATAACACAGTCGCTAAACGGACTTCCACTCTCTTACGTCTTCCTGACGCTCCCTCAAAGGAGCTAGGAGAGGTCTCTGCACTCTGTTCACAGATAAGGAAAGTGGCACCCAGAGAGGGTAACCAAATGGCCCAAAATCAAGGCCACGTGGGCTCAGGCGGTCACTTTTCCTCTCTGGACTTCAATTTCCTCATCTGCAAAAGGGTTGACCCTGGTGATTCATAAGAGGTCATGCAGCGGTGACGATGTGTAGTTCTAAAGGGGAAAAAAAATCAAGAGAAAATCCTCGTCTCCTAGTTTTACTGGTTGTTCTACATGTTAATTACATCTGCACTGCAAAGACACTGTAGGCTCAAACCAACCAAAAAAGTAAAAGAAAAAGACAACTATGTGTAAGAAAGAGAATAAAAATACAAGCAAGCCCTGCTGCTCTATTTATGGTTTGGGTCAAATTCTGGGGAGCCGAAGAGCGTGATTGGATTTCTTCTTCATCACGTGGCTAAGAGCAAACTGCCCGTCACCAAGTGAACACGGACTTGTGCCGCCAGCTGCACGGCCGCTATCAGCCAAAGACAATGGGCGCTGCTTTCATTTTCTCACTGCCTCCCAAACTGCACTGAAGCAAAGTCAGATGTCTCCTTCCCAGAAAGCAGAAGAGGAAAATACCAATCTGTTTTGGGGAAAGTTACGAATTGCATGTGCCTAGAATCCTTGATATATGACTGTAGCCTGGTGAGCAACAAGTGATTCTTGCTGTTGCATTTGATCTTGGGATGGTAATGTGCTCTCCTGACATCATCCAAATGGGGAATGACTGAAGATGTTTTCTATAAGATGGCTGCAAACTTCAAAGGCCACTCTTAACCCCACGCCACCCCCACCTCCCTCCCTTTTTTCCTCCTTTCCCTCCAGGCCCTCCTCTCTCTTCACCCAGCAAATTGTTTCGGGGCCAAAAGTGATTGTAGGACGATCAAGAATCAAGGCGCTTGTGGCAGGTGGTACCACCTGTGTCTGGGCAGCAGCCACAAACGGGCCGCATCTGCTCCCCAGTTGTGGAGGGAGGAAGGGGGCCGTGTCTGAGAAGCATTCCCAGCCAGGCCCAGCCGCAGCCCAGGTGGCTGCCAAGGGAAGCTGGCAGGGAGCTGATCCCCTGCCACCCTCTGGCTCCGAGAGTTCGAGGAGGGCTCCTTGGGGACCTGACAGTTGTCTGTGGTCTGACTGGCAGCATGCAGCCCCTGATCAGGCCCCCATATTTCACAGAAAAGGAAATTGAGGCCCCCAAGAGGTGAACCAGCTACTCAAAGTGCCCCAATACTGAGAGGCAGGTACGGAAGTAGACTCCATGCCCCCCAACTTCCAGCCCTGAATTTTTTGTCTGCACCAAGCACTACACCCCTGCTTGGCTGGACAGAGAAACGCTCATCCCACTTGTCTTCCTTCACCCCTGAATTGACGGGAGCTAACATTATCCCGGGCTTGCTCTGTGCCGGGCACTAGCCCAGGCACTATATGTGCATGAACTCACTTCACCCTCACATTCACCCAGCAGTTCTCAACTGGGGTGATGTGCTCCCCAGGGGACATTTTTACTGCTATGACTGGGGAGAGGGGTGCTACTGACGTCTAGTAGGTAGAGGCTAGGGATGCTCCCAAACATGCAGCAATGGGTAGGACAGCACCCCACGACAAAGAACAAACCAGCATAAAATGTCAGTAGTGCTACAGTTGGGAAGCCCTGAATTAACCCTATGATATATGTATTATTATTATTATCACCATCATCATTATTGTAGTAGTTGCTGTAGTGGTGGTGGTAGTTGTTCTCATTTTACAGATGTGGAAACAAAGATTAAGTAATTTTCCTGGGGTCACACAGCTTGTAAGTGGCAGCGCTAAGACATAACCCAGGCAGTCAGACTCCTTGGACTCCTGCTCTAGCCACGACACAAGTTTTTACATGGAACAAGGAAGCCAAGTTTATCTAAAATGTCCTAGAAATGCAGATCAAGCCAAAGAACCCTTGGCCCCCACCCAAATTCACCCCCTCCCCAGTGTTAGCAGTGCTGTGCATATTCTCTTAGGCCTTTTTCTCTGCATGTACATGAATGCACAGAGCTCTTCAGTCGTGTCTTGTGGTTGGAGAGTAAATAAATGGAACTGTTCTATTTTTACCTTGTGCAACTTGCTGTTTCTCACTTAAGCATTGTCTTGGAAATCATTGCATATCAAGACAGGCAGGCACACATCATGCTTAAGCAGCTGCCTACTATCCCATGGTTTGAATATCCCATATTGTCACTCTCCTACTGATGGACATTTGGGTTGTTTCCATTTTTGGACTCTGAAACATATGGTGCAGTGGTCAAGAACAGAGCCTTTAGAATCACAAAAGCCTGGATTAGAATTCTGGGCTAGCTGTGTGACCTCGGAAGAGTTCCTAAACCTCTCTGAGCCTTGGATTCCTTATTTGACAAAAAGAATGCTCACAGGACTAGTGTAAGTTCTCAATGACATGTATAAAGAGAGATGAATGCAGTGCCTGGCACATAGGAAATGCTTAAAAGTGGTAGAATTTGCCATTATTATCACCATGGATCATTATAACATATGATTATTATTATTTGTATGATTGCTATTAATCCAAGTAGTTGGTAATCTGCCCAAGCCAACTCACCCAAAAGTGCCATCAAAATCCTTTGGGAAAAGAGGGTCAAATGACAGAGTATCCCATGTCCAAAGACTCGAAACACTTTCCCAGCATTAACTGACTCAGTTGCAGGTCCCCTGTCAGGATCCTGGGGGGCTGGAGGGGTGAGGGGTCCATGTTGCTAAGGTGGGTTTACTGTGGACTACCTGCTGTCCTGACCAACACAGATGCGCCAGCATTCATGTTTCTCAGCCAACAAGGGCACACAGAAATCAAAACAGGAGGGAGGGGAGTTGTGCGGCCAGCTGAACCCTGAACTGGACGAGATTAGGGTGTGACACTTGATAAACCCAGCTCATAACACGGTGGGCGGTGGTTGCCAGGGGTCCCAAGTGGGCAGAAACTCAAATCCCTACACCTGCATTTCAGGGAGAGCATCTATGGGAATGGGCTGAGTTTTGTAAACAGGGCTCCATCGCCCTCCCTCTTGGGTGTTCCCCAAGAACAGCCCCTCAGGCTCCTTGGGATGGAGGGATACTTCTAAGGGCCTGAAGCAGGGGCCCTGGAGCAGCAGCTGCAAATTGAGACAATTATGCCATCCTGGGAGACAGAAGAGGCCAATCGCAATGGACAACCTGTGGTTTCCTTCCCCCACTCTTCCTCCCTCGGGGTCCTGATGAGGAAGGCTCCTGCCACTCAAGCCATGAGGGTGGGATCATAGCCAGAGTGGACCAATCACACTAGAGTGCCACCTAGGAACTGTGATTGGCCCCAGGGATGGCATATGACTGGAGATGAGCAGGTCAGCGACCTTCATTTTTCCCAAACCAGGAGGAGAAGGGAAATAGCTTTCCTTCCTAAGACAACGAGCCCTATGGATCTGTCTCTAGAGCTGCCGGCAGCCATGGAGGCAGCTGAGAGTACAAGGCAACACAGAAATACCCGTGGAGAGAGAACCTGGCAACCACCCAAATTCCCAGAAGCAATCTTCCTCATCCTCTGAGTCACCTATGCCAATTGATAGATTTTTTTCTTAAGCCTATTTGAGTTGGGTTTCTGTCATTTGCAAATAAAAGAGTTCTGAGTAATACATCCACCAAATCTGATACAGCAGTGCTGCAGGTGGTGTCAAGTGGGCACCAGCAGCACCTCAGCGACACCTAAGGCTCAGGGGTTGATGGCTCTGGAAGAGCCCTTGGTGATCATCCAAGCCGGTGTTCCCCAAGGACCATCACCATTTTCCAAAGATGAGAGGCTTGTTCAACCCAAAGCGAGAACCAGACCCATAGGTCCTTGCAGATGTGTCCTGCGTTCCTGCCTGCATGCTGGACGGATCCTTCGTGAGTGCCAGCAAATACCCGGGCTCCTGCGGGAGAACGTTCAAGAGAAAGACCGCAAAGCTCAGAGCTGGGTTGAAGAAGGGCATAGAAGCCCAAGAGGAGGAGCTGAATCCTGGGAAGGGAAACAGACTCCAGCCAGAAAAAGACAAGAAAGAAACAAGTTCTCAAGAGAACAAAATGGAAAGGTGGGAGAGAAAAGTGTCGCCGCAAGCAGTGTGGGTGTGCGTGCGCACATGCTTACGCATGACACAACGGGGAGTCCGGCCGTAGCGCAGGTGCTGGGGGTGTGTACCTGCAGCATGCACACGGGCTGGGGGGCGTGAGTGAGGCGCCTCTTCTTGAGGCTTCCCCTCCAGCCCTTCCGGGCCATAGCAGGCAGCTCCACACGTCATCGCGCGCCCTCGGAGCCTGAGCCCAGAGGTAACCAGCAAGGGCAGCGACAGGCAGGCACCCAAGCCCCTCCCCAACCTGGCAGGCCTGAGTCAGAATTCCTGCCAAGAGAAGCGAGACTGGTTTCCTCACGGGCTGTGCGACACCCCTCGCGTTTGGCCCTGGGGCTGGGGAAATGAAGTTGTCGGGAGAGACACTCTAATTTGCTTTTCCAGTCTGAGGCATCTTTGGGATGCACAGGTGAGGGAGAGAGACCACACCTAACGTGGTGGTTGGTGATCTGTCCACTGGGGGCTCTCCCCAGAGGCTGCCACCCCACGGGTGGACCGTCAAGGTGGCAGCCGAACAACCCCTGGTTCTTAAGAAACAAGAGCTGTGGTCTCACGGAAACCACCGCCCACCAAGGATGGGCCATGCTGGGGTCCCTGGCGTGTTCCCAGCACTGCAAGGAGAGTGTGGGGATCGCTGGGATCCACCCAGCCATCTCCGGGAGGCCAGAATCACCAGCAAACCAGGGCTGCTCGCTTCCCGGCTGAGCACCAGGGGCCCCAGGCGCCCTGTGGGTGCACGAGTTGGGACAGGCCTGGCCTCAGCCACATCTTGACTTCTAAATCTGCTTCCCGTTCAACACCCGCGTGCCAAGCTGGCTGGAATATGTGGTCCTTTCTGGTTGTCCATTTTCTTCACCCCGCCCCAGACTCCCCCACCCCCGGCCCTTCCCACCCCAACCAAAGGGCACTCTTTGAAGAGTAACGGGTGGGAATTGATAGGGTCAGCGGCTGCTGGCGGGGGCTGCCCTCCGCTTTCACAGCGGGCTGCTGGGGAGACCCCCTCGTACCCCCAGCTCCGTGCGTGACCCACGCCCCGATTCCTTCCTCCCTGGCGGATGGTGAAATCATAGCCTCGATCTGGACCCGCTCACGCCATAAGATAAATTGTCAAAATGTTTTGGTCTAATTGGGTCTTTTTCAAGTCAGCTGAAAACCATCAAGCGGGGAGCCAGCTGGAGCCGGTGATTAATGAGGGACATTTGGTTGCTTCCCCACATCCGTCATGGAGCCCGTGTGGGCGGGAGCGCGCTGATCCTCCCAGGAATGGGTATGCAGGCGACAACTGAGGCCGCTTCACCACGGGAGGCCTGTCCTTGCTTCCTGTGGCCTTTTCCCTGGGAGGCTCCAAAAAACGCTGGTCCGGGAGAGGCTGCCCCTGGGCTGGAAGGAGACAGCTTCTTGCCCCTAAGCAGTCCCAGGCCCGTTGGGAGCCATGCAGATGCTGCCACACTCCAGCAAAGGGGGGACCAGAGGGGAAGGGGGATGGGAGGGTTTCTGCGAGCCCAGGGGAAGCACCAGCTGCCCCCCTCCCCCACCCCACTCACTGCAGGCAGAGCCTCTATCAGACTGTGCCCGGCTCTGAGGAGAAGCAGCTCCTCCTCTCTGTCTGAGAGGCACCCTGCTTGGGCCGGAGGAGTTGAGGGGACTGGAGAGAAAGCTTCCCCTGCACAGGGAAACGGCCTCCTGGGCACTCTGGCCGGGCCTGGCAGCTGGCCCAGGCAGGCCTCCCACTTGCCTGCATGACCTTCAGTGAGGTCTGCCCCACTCTGGGCTTCTAGTGCCTCGTGGGTAAAAATACAGGTGGGGTCCAGCCCTCCGGTTCTCTGGCTGTCGCCAGATCTGTCTCCTCCACCCCAGCTACACGTTGAAATCGGCTGGGGGGCCTTTTAATATACTGATGCCAGGGTCTATCCCCAGCAACCAAATCAGAATCTCTGGGGATGGGCCCCAGGCACTGGTAGTTTCCAAAAGTCCACAGGTGGTTCTAATGTGCAGCCCAAGGCAGAACCCAGGAACGAAAGGGAAGTCGTATCACGACCCAGCTGCGCACCCCAACCACGCGCTGAGCCTGGAGTGAGCCTCGACTTCCTCATCTGAAGATCTGGGCTATTCAAATCAGCCCTGTGGAATATTTGGGGGATTTAAAGGCAAGAGGAATCTACGAGTACATCAAATGGTTCCTTTAAGGAGAAGGAGGATGAACTGCTCAAGCATTCTCACTATGGTCGCAGCAACAGTAACTACATATTAATATTATTCATTCATCCCACAAACGTTTACTGAGCACCTACTATATGTCGAACATCCCTGAGGATGCGAAAACAGAAATGGTCCCTGCCCTTGAGAACCTTTCAGATTAGTGGGGGAGGCAGACATTAATCAATAATCACACAAGTATGTAATTATGTGCCATGAGGCCAGGCGGAGGGCCTGGGATAGAGCCAGGGGACTTGGAAAGCTTCCCTGAAGAGAGAACTTTTGAGCTGAACTAGAGAATAGGTAACTAGGCCATGGGGTGGGCAGAGTGATCCAGGCTCAGAGAACAGCATTTACGATTTACCTGCCCCACAAGGTCCTTCTAATGTTTTCCTTCCTTGACAAATATGCATGCCTTGTGCTATACACAAGTAGTAAAGAGCAGGACAAGTGCCTGTGTAGACGAGTGTGGTACCACTTCTCTGTGTCAAGCTCATTCTTGGGTCTGTCTGCCCAGCTGCACTGGAGCTCCATGAGCACTGAAGCTCGCCCCAGGTAGGGCATGGCGCATGGAGCACAGTAGGTGCTCAGTTTGTGCATACTTGCTGGTGGATGAAATGAACAAAGTCTTGCCTTTGCTGGCATACCGGCCCCCACTCCAAGCCAGGCCTCGGGGAGAAATTACAGGAACCCTCAGCTCATCCTCTCTACCCAAGAAAACCACCCCACCAGTAGTTCCCAGTTCTGTGTGCTGAGAACCCCAAGGAAGGGGTTTAAATGAGGAAGTTCTAAGAGCAGAAAAAGTTCCTCCACCTGACAAATTGCTAGCCCTCCTTTAAATGCCAGCTCGATGTCCCTTCCTCCTGGAAGGCTTCCCTGATGCCCTGATCACCAACAGATCAATCTTCTGTGATGCCATTGCTGCACGTGTCACATTTTGATCTGATGTATTCATTACATATCCACGCCCACCTCCCCATCTCAAACGGTAAGCTCTATGAGTCCCAGGGCCTGTGTGGTTTGCTCACCATTGAATCTGCAGCACATAGTAGGTTCAGTAAATAATGGCTTCCTTCACAACGATCATGAGAATAGAGAATGGCTATGATTACACCGACAGCTAATTAACATGTGTGTGAAAGCACCTGGGCAAGCGTGGAGTTGAAGGAGAGAAGCAGGTGACACAGGACTGAGGCTTTGCTCCTGCAGGCCTCATCATGCGGAGACCAAGTGAGCTCAGCCTTTCCCAGCCTGGTAGCCCTAATGCCAAGAGCTGAGAGGTAGCAGCTTAGGGTCCAGTCTCCAGTTCTGCTGGAAAGGCAGCTACCCACACCCCTGCAGGTGACTGGGGACAGGAAGCAAGGAGACTGTTGGCTCCTTGAAGAGAAACTCAACATTGTCTCCATATCCCGAGCGATGCTGCATCTCCCCAGCGTCGACAAACCTGTCGGACCGTGTCAGCAGCCTGCGGTTCAGCCCTAGCTCACTGCCGCAGATCTCCCCAGCCGAATGCTTTTGGTTAAAATTTCACGCTCACCCTGAAGTGGTTCCCAAGACCCAGGATTTGTTTTTCCTGATGATACTTTACTTTGATCAGTGAGACTCAGCGAAGTGGAATTTACTGCATAATTTGTTTTAGATAGCTGGGAAGTTGTCTCTCTTCTAAATGGTCATGGGTCCTTCCTTCCCCAGGCTCTAGCATCACAGAAAGTAGCTGCTCTGTCTCACTCAGGGCTCAGCCCTAGGATGGGGAGAAGCTGGGGTATGGAAGACAAAGCCATTGCAGTCACCTTGGGCTGGTCCCACCCACTCTCAGATACTCCATTTTCACATCTGTAAAATGGAATAATCATGTCTACTTTCTCCTGGTTATCGTGAGGCTTAAATAATACAATGCTTATGAAAGCCCTTGGCCTTTGTAAAATAGATTTCTTGGTGTTAGTTGCTGTGGCATCATCTAGAGGGAGTAGAATGGTTGCTTCTGAACCCCCAAACTAATTTCTCCTTTCTGATCTCTGAAATTCCTTTAGTATTTCTCAAGCTTGGCACTATTGACATTTCAGTTCAGATAATTCCTTGTGGGGGGCTGAGTGTTGTAGGGTGTTTGCCAGCAACCCCGTTCTCAACTCTCTAAATGCCAGTGGCACCCCTCCCCTTAATTGTGACAACCCAAAATGTCCTGGATGTTGCCCAATATCCCTTGGGAGGAAAACTGTCCCTGATCAAGCACCACTGCTTTATTGTAGGACACACGGTGTTTCTGCCCCTAGACAAGATGAACTCCCTGGCGAGAAGGGGCACAGTGCTTCCAGTTTACACCTAAGGTCCAGCTGGTGTTGCCTCTAATGAGCTGTGTGAGCTTAGCCACGTCCCCAACCTCTCTGGGCTTTCATGTCTCATTTTGTAAAAAGCACAGATGGGATGAGCTTCCCTGTAGGGTTTCTCCACCTGGGTCTGAGTCTTTTCCCAAGAAGCAGTTTTGTCAGGGTGGGGAAGGGGTTTTAAGAGGCATAGGAAGAAAGGTGGGGAAACAGGGGCTTCCAGATCATGAAGCCACCATTTCCCCAGAAGCTGGCCCCATGGAGGACCCACCTGTGGGCAGAAATTCTTACTCCTCAGAGTTCCTTCAGAAGAGAGCGTCAATTCTGCATAATAATAGCAATGCTAATGCTAATGCCCACAGGAGTTGTTGAACCTTGTTAAGAAGGCACTGTGCTGAGCTTTCCATGTGCATTATTTCATTTAGTCTTGATAACAACCCAAGTGACCCTCCAAGGTAGGACTACTCATTGCCCATTTCAAAGTTGAGGGCACCAGGGCTCAGGGAGACGATGTAGTAACCTGCCCAATCCCACACGGTCAGAGATTTAGACCCAGCTCTCCTGCTCTCATCTCCAAGGCACCTGCCAGCCCAAGGCTGTCAAGAGCAGCCATGAACATCTCTCCCAACTCTCCACCACTGGCACAGGGATGGGACTGAGACCATGAAGGACATCCGCCTGGGTAGGGTGGCAAGCCGAGGCCCCTTGATTCTGCATCTGTAAAACGGAATCAAATCTACCTCAAAGGTGGTTGGAAGAATTAAAACAGGATAATGAACTTAACGTGCACATGGTGAAATCACACAAACAAAGAGAGAGCCCAAAGGAAAACAGAACATTTTTCCTGCAGCAGAGCCCAGCACCAATGTTACTGAGCCCCTGTTCCAATCAGAGAGAGATGTTCCCTTGATCTATGTGTCCGATAATAAAAGAGGTGCCAATTACAAGCCGTCTACTGCCGTTGATTAGTTCCGTGGTGCTGGATACTGGGGCTGTCGAAAAAGACAAACCCGTGCCACATCATTTCCACGTGCCGTGGTACGTTCTCTGTCCGCCCTCCTTGCTGCCCTCCCATTGAACACAAAATCGACCCGAGCCCTCTGGGGCCTGGCAGTTTCCCACCCCTGCCCCAGGAGGCTGCCAGTCCCCATATTTCAAACTTTTCCTGCATGCCAGGCCTTAATACTTTTGTCCCTGCCTTAGCTTCTTTCCCTCCCACAAATAAACTTGGGGCTATTTTGGAAAGATTTTGCCACAACAGCCTCTGAGTGCTAATGAGTGTGACTTCAGAAGAGAATTTTTCATTAGTAGGTAAGAAAAAAAAAAAAAAAGACAAACCACCTTGAAATCTAATAAGCAATATTGGACCCTTATCTCCTAACAAAGCCCAAGTTCAGACGAAAGCTGCTTTTTGATTATGTGTTTCAGTCAGCAAATACATTTCGAGTACCTACTACATGCCAGGCATTGGTCGGGGTAATGCCGGGAAAGGACTCGGACCCTGCTCTCTGGGGGCTTATAATTTCAGAAGACAGTGCAAATAGTGAAATATGGCCAAGGAAGGATGAGAAAGGCAGATCCTGAGACAGTCAGGGAAGGCTTCTGGAGGAAAGAGGCAACAAGAATGGGCCTTGAAAGATGATAATAGTTGGTCTCACTCACCCTGGGTTCAAATCCCATCTCTGCTGATCCCCAGCTGTGTGACCAAGGCAAGTTACTTAACTTCTCTGTGCCTCCTATTTCCCTCATTTGTAAAATGGGGACGAAAATGGTACCAAGGCCAATGAGTGCTATGATGATTAATTGAATCAATACATATAAAGTACAGGGCCTGCCACATAGTAAGTGCTCAATAAAAGTTAGCTATTAAATAGCTATTATCTGTTAAATGGGGCTGATAATAGGGCTTATTTTGCTGCCAGGATAAAGAGGAGAAATTCTGGTAAAGCACTTAGCACAGGACCTAGCGCATGGTAAGTGAGACTAGATAATGTTGCTATTTATTATTGTGGTTCTTGGCATTGCTGGCAGCTGGGGTTGGGAGGGGGTGAAGGGCGGGCAGGGCACCGCACTAATTAGCTCCCCCACCTCTCTTTCCGGGTTCTGGGCCCTGCGTTTGGCCCCACGCCCCCGGCTGCCAAGTGTCGTCTCCAGATTCCCAGCCATGAATCCCCCCCGGAAGCAGGAGCAAAGGGAAAGCTGATTCTGGCCGCTCCCCTCTGTTCTCAGTCAAATGTGCTGCTTTTCTGCCTCGCTTCACACATTGTAAAGGGCAGCCGTGTGTGGCTCACTCAGTGTCCGCACGTTGGGCCCCCCTGACCTGCTGTTCGCCCACGGATAGATCCGAAGCCCATTATTGTAATGGATTTGCTGTTGGGAAGAGGAAGGGGTCGTCTGCCTAGTAAATCCTTGCCCCAGTGGATCACATCCTGCCGGTATCCTCTACGTGGTGGTTTTACTCTAACAGATTTGTTTAGTGACTTCTGAAAGACAGATGAGCTCTCATGAGTGCCCTGAGATGATACAGGCAAGACATGGAAGAAGAAACACAGGACTTTTTTGGAGCAATAATTTGAGTTCTTTTTTTTGTCCACCTTTGGAAAGCGTGTAATGTCGTCTTGCTGTTAGGTTTTTAAAAAAAGTGCTGCTAATGGAATGCATAGAAAAGTAAAAACATGTCATGCAAATTAGACACCTTTGGGGATTTTGAAAACTTGTTTGAAGGGCTAATTAAGAAGCTATTAAAAATAATTAATAATAATCTGCTTTTCCCAAATTCTTTTCAGTTCAGAAGTGTAAGTGATGCCATTTTTATTTCACTTTTTAAAACACGTAAGTAGCGGGTCCCTTGTTTACCTGGAAACATGTTTTTTTGTTTTTTTTTTAAGCAACAGGTTCCTCCTTTACCTGGAAATATTTTCCAAAACTTTTAATGATCTTTTTTCCAAGGTAATCCCATTTGTGCCCTTTCTTTCTCATGTTTTCCTTTTGTGCTTGAGCTGTTCACGCAGCAGATCGCTCAGCAAACGCAGTCAGTGCACCATCGCAGGAGTGAGTCTAGGTCTCGCTGGGAGAAAATTGTTGTGAGTTACAGGAAATTAAAAAATTCCTGCAATACCAACCCACTTCTCAAAGTCAATCTGTGGTATCCTAGCACCCACTCGACTCTGAAGTCAGGCCAGAATGATGTTTGAAGAGTAATTTCCAGCCTTTATAAAGGGTCACGTCGTGTATTGAAGCCATATTTGCTTCTGTGTTTTGTAAATTTCGAACTCATTACTAAACCTTTGTCTCTTACACCCCCTGTCTGCTCTTACCTCTCCCTCATCAATCTGAGCCTGGAAAATCTAATGAAAAATGCTGAAACACATTTTGCATGTGGAAATGTGATAAAACATCAATTGTTACGAACCTGAAGAGGAACTGGCTTTCAAGGCTGGGCGGGGAGGTGGGCCACCGTTCTTTAAAGACAGCTTGCTGCTAGGTCTCGGCAAGTCCCCAGGAATAAAGAGCAACAAATGGGATTTTCCCACCTTCTTCTGAGCCCCGCAGATCCCTGTCTTTGAGATAAGCCACGGGCTGTGCCTGCTCCACAAGATTCTAAACGGTTCGTGCACGAAGTGCCAGGCTAGAAGATGAGCAGTGTGGCATTTTCCTTCTTGAAAGCATGTATCTGTGTTCTACAAAACGTTGTTGGCTGCTGCCTGTGTTCCAAGACAGTAGCTTAGTTTAGCTGAGACTCACATGGCATCTCATAAGGGACAGAGAAACCCCACCCTTGGGTTCTGTGATTTTCTCCAAAGAGACCTAAAGAGAATGGAGCCACAGATGATCATGGTCTTTGAGACATTAAGAAGTTGATGAAGGCTGTGGGGCCTTCTCCTAAACACACGTGCACACACACACACAGTGTCTCTCTCTCTCTCTCACACACATCTCATTTTATTCTTTTAATTTTTTATTTTATTTAATTAATTAATATGTTTTGAGATAGGGTATCACTCTATTGCCTGGGCTAGACTACAGTGGCATCCTCATAGCTCACAGCAACCTCAAACACCTGGGCTCAAATGTTCCTTCTGCCTCAGCCTCCTGAGAGGCTGGGACTGTGGGTATTTCCCACCACGCCTGGCTAATTTTTCTATTTTTAGTAGAGATGGGGTCTCACTCTTGCTCAGGCTGATCTCGAACTCCTGGCCTCAAGCGATCCTCCTGCCTCAGCCTCCCATAGTGCTAGGACTACAGGCATGAGCCACCTCACCCAGCCACATCTCATTTTACAGTCCACACTAAGATCCTTTGATGCAGGTAAGTATCACACCTGAGCTCCCTTCACCTGGGTAGATGGGCGTTAGCTAGGAGAAATGGAAAGGACATGAACTTCGGAGGCAGGCTGACTTGGCTTTGAAACAACCCAGCTCTGCCATTTCTTAGCTGTGTGGCCTTGGTTGAGTCACTTGACCTCTCTGCATCTTGGCTTTCTCGTCTGCAAAGTGGAGACAATAATACCTACTTTTCAGATTTGTACTGAGAATGAGCAAAGCACCCAGCGCCGACCCCGACCCGAGAAAGGACTCGGTAAACGGAGGCTCACATTTTGGTTCAGATCCTTCTAGCTCTGCTTTGGGAGGGGGAGGTGGGTCCGACAGAAGGGGTTGCTGGCAAATCACTGCTGAGTGCTGCCCGGAAAACTCTGGATTCAGGGATAGAACAGCTCTGTTCTTTAACACCCAGCCTGACACCTCCTAATGAAATGTAAATGAGGGTTCTAACAAGCCTGGCATTTGCTTGGAGAAAAGGTGCAAGCAGACAGCCACAGACGAGGCAGGAGGGAGGCATCGGGTCTGAGCATGCTGGTTTGCAGTGACAGCACCTCACTTTCTCCTCTGGGGGTGACCCAAGGCAGGGGCCACAAAGCTTGCCCTTTCTGTGAAGATGAAGCCAGCCCTCTTTTGGTACACTTGTCCCTCTGAACCTTCCCATGGAGGGTCATCACAGCTAAAGGGCCCGGTGACCCAACAGGAAGTGGATACTTAGACACCTGGACACTTTGGCGGTTAGGCTGGCTACCCTGGCTCCTGCCTCTTGTGGACAAGAGGTGGAGGGCCGCTTGGAGAGAGCCCTGCCTGTAGCTGTCTTGGGACTTGCACTCCTCGAACCTAGGTAGATGCAGCCTCCTCAAGCCCATAAGCCAAGAGGCCAAGGCCCATGAGTGACCTCATCAAGCAGGGCTCTCCTAAGGGCACCTGTCTGGCCACAGCTCCCCTCAAATGTGAAACAGATCCTGCCCTGGAAGCACTTGGAATTTAAATGAATTAAACATGTGACCTGCAGGCAGACATGGCGGGCACCAGGGGCCAGCCCAACAGGCTCTGCACATGTGAGTGAGTAGCCCAACTAGCAGCCCTGAGTCAAGTCCACTCCCTGCAGGGCAGCGGAGGTAAGGCCAGAGAGGTGAAGCCACTTCTCTGAGATCACAGAGCAAACTGGTGTCAGGGCCAGAAGAGTTCAGGAATCATAACCTGACACTCTGGGCCTCTGACCAAAGGGTCCCAAATTGCAAATCTACCCTTTCTCTTTCATTCAAAGAGAGTGTTTCCTGGGTACCTATACTGTACCAGCCCCTGTGAAGCTACAGGTGAGTGCGATCATTGTGATCATGTCCTCCCAGAGACCAGGTAGGCTTCCCCAAGGAAACGATGGTGAGACAAGATCCAAAGCCTAGAAAAGAATGACTGGGTCAGAGGGAGTGGGGAGTGTCCCCGGCAGAGGAAACGGCTCGTGCAAAAGCCCTGTGCCCAGAGGAACATACATGAGGCACTGAAAGAAGGAAAGGATGGCTGAGGCTCAGAGAGCAAGTGGGACAGGTTGAATGTCTCCAGCAATTTCTCCCATGTTGGGGTTCTGATAAAGCCCCCAATACCTTTTTGCTGGCACTTCTCTCAATTTTTAAAACCATATGTAATTGGGATGAAATGTAATCTATATACTTTTCATTCATTTATACTTAAGTTGTCAAAACATGGTAGAATATATTAAAAGCTATTTGGTAACCACTACAGTTTTTGGTCCACTTTAATAAGGTTTCCTTCCATCTTTTTCTCACAATCCTCTCCAACGATGCAAGAACTAGGTGTCTAAAGTTACCAAGCAGGTCAGAGGAGCCCAGTCTAGACTGAGTTGGGCAAAGGAAGAATGAGGTCTGGGGCCCTCCCACCCTTCTCTAGCCCCAATAGCTGGTGCCACCATCATGCTCCTTTATGGGGGTCTAGGTCTGGGGGTGCTGCAAGTGCCTGGGCCCTCAAGGGCTGTCATCTAGGGGCTCTGTCCAGGGACAGTACCGGCAGGGGCCAGCAGGCTCCCTTCCCTCCCATAAAGGTCACCTCCCTGGAGCCAGCTCAGGGGAACCACTGGAACCCTGGACAAACAGCTTTGGGAGGTGAGGGCCCTCCCCAGTTCCGCACTTTCCCCCACCAGCACAGGCTCGGCCCAGGCTGCCCCGGGGGCTGCACCAGGCCCCTGAGGGACAGGTAGTCTGGAATAGACCCCGCCCAATGGGTTCACCAAACGACTAGTTCTTCAACCCCCTGACTCATTGAACAGCCCAGGCTCTGCTGAGCGACCTGCAGAAGTATTCAGGAGCATTTGATGTTTGAGTCTCTTCTCCTCCTCCTCTGTCTCTGGGTCTGGGAAAATTGGCTACAGCCATTTTGCCTTCAGAGGCAAGGGCAGGGTCTGATGTAGGGGAGGAGGGAACAAATATCTTGGGAAATTCCTCAGGAATTTGGCAAATGAGTTGGCCAAGGAATTGGTTGTGCAGGAACTAGGTCATTGGGCTGAAAGGCTTTTTGGCAACCCTGCTTTAGGGAACTGTCCTGGGCTGTGGGGTGAGCCAGAAGAGCAGGGGCTTTGCAGCTGGGGACCCTGAGCTTGGGTTCTGGGCTTGCTGTTCGCCACTGGGGCTGATGGGTGTCTCGGGGCCTCAGTTTCCGCACAGTTGAGTGACAAGAGGCAAGACTAGTAATTAGCACCAATATGGCAAGATGGCCGGTGCAGCACCTGTCAATAAACATTGCTAGCAAACTGCTGGTTGCGGAGTCTAAGAGAACAGGTTAGTCAAGGGAAGCCCATGGTGCAGGTGAGCACCAATAAGTGGTGGGTTGGTCACATTGCCCAGGGCCCAGTCGTCCTCACACGTCCTAATGACTGCGGCTAAAACCACCCCCTCCACCACCCCTCAACCCGTGCTCACCACCGATGAGCGTGAGAGAGAGACCTGTGCGGCTGAAGAATGATAAAAATCAGCTTTTCACTCTTTTAGTCAGCCGACAAACAGCTGCTGAGGACCTACTGTGTGTTGGGCACTACACTGGGCTCTGGGGGACACAAGGTCGGTGAGATGGCATTTGTGACCTATAGGAACAATGTGGTCCCTGAGACAAGGAAGTGCAATGGCCCTGGCATGGGGACAGTGAGCAGGAGCACGGTCCTGCTGGGTGGGGGCAGGAGGGTGGAGAACTTCCTGAGGGCCAAACACTGGGCCGAGGAGGAAGAATGGCACGAGGTATGGAACTCCAGGCAGGGAGCCAGCGCACGTCCATGAAGATATGGAAGAAGGTGACATTGTGGGGTTCAGTTTGGGACCCACCCGAGGTGGGCATGATCTCAAAACCTGAGTTGGGGACCTGGGAGGACAGAGCAGCAGTAGGGGGACAGGCGGGTGCCTGCCTGACCCTGCCTCTAAACTCCCTGTGTGGCCTTGGCCAGTGGCTTGTGTCCTCTACCTGTTTCCTCATTTAGAAAACACCAAAGTATAAGCAGGTGGTACCTTGAATTCCCTCCTTATCAAACCTTCTGAGGCAACAGTTGGGGATGTGCCAAGGCCTGCTTCCCATGGAGGGCCCACAGAACTCCCGCTGTGAGCGTCATTCACTCCACCCTCCGGCCTTGCCTCCTGGAACCCCGGCTACCCCTAACAGCAGGCCAAGTCTCCCGGCGACCATGGGAGGCTGCAGGCCAACCATACTCACAGGGTTCGCAGTAAGGGTAAGGGAGCTTCCAGAGCCTCTGAGAGCCGTAGTGCCTTCCTCTCCCCTGCAGTGGGATGGGACGCTCAGGAGCACAGCTGCCAGACAAACATGGCCCAGAGCTCCGATAGTGCCCAGAGCCCTAACACTGCCCAGGGCCAACATCACAGGCTCCCAGTGGCAGGGAGTCAGATGGGGGTGGCTCCCTGTCCTGACTTCTGTGTCTCCCCACAATCTTTCCTGGATGAGAGATTTCCCAACGGAGAGGGCAGAGGGCAGCCTGCAGCACTAAGGGCAGCTGCCAGGGTCAGGAAAGGGTGCAGAAAGGTGAGGCCACAGACTCAACAGAAAACTAGACCAACCTCTTCTAAGAGACTGGAATAGCCGGGGCTTTTACAGCGGCTGTGTGGAGCCGTCTCATGTAGATTCTTGTCTTTTTTCCATGTGACCCATGGCCAAAGTGTGAGGACAATGTCTCTGCAGGGAGGACACCTAGCCCACCACCAAGCACTCACATCTCAGCCGAGCCGGTGTTCTCTGGCATGTCCCGGAACTGGAGCTGCTGAGGCACCTCACCGCCCTCTCCCCGCCCCAGGGGAGGAAACCAGAAGGAGAGTTGGAGGGATTTATGATTCTGAAAACACACTTAGCGCTGCATTTCTGGACTAATTGAGAGTTGGAGGGGTCCAGTGAATTGTCTGCATTTTGTAAGGGATATTGCCTGCTACAGAAGTGGGGTTTCTCAAATTTGGGAATGACCAGAAATTTGCTGACATTTTCTTCTAGAATTCTTATAGTTTTATGCATTAGGTTTAAGTCTGTTATCCACCGTGAGTTGATTTTTGTGAGAGGTGAGAGGTGCAGGTCCTGTTTCAGTCTTCTACATGTGGCTATCCAATTTTCCCAGCATCATTTATTGAATAGGGATTCTTTTCCCCAGTGTATGTTTTTGTCTGCTTTGTCAGAGATTAGATAACTACATGAGAATGGTTTTATATCTGGGTTCTCAGTACTGTTCCATTGGTCTATGTCTCTGTTCTTGTGCCAGTACCATGCTGTTTTAGTTACTATAGGCTTGTAGTGTAGCTTGAAGTTTGGTAAATTGATGCCAATTTGTTCCCAATTTGTTCTTTTTGCTTAAAATTGCTTTTTCTATACAGGATCTTCTCTGGTTCCATATGAAGAAAATGTTGGAAAAACTCTTATAGACATTGGCCTAGGGAAAGAATCATGAAGAAGACCCAAAGGCAATCACAGCAATAACAAAAATAAATAAATGGGACCTGATCAAATTAAAAAGCTACACAGCCAAGGAAACTATCACGAGAGCAAACAGACAACCTACAGAATGGGAGAAAATATTTGCATGTTACACATCCAATAAAGGGCTGATAACTAGAATCTATATAAAGCTCAGGAAAATCAGCAAGAAAAAAGTAACAACCCCATGAAAAAGTGGGAAAAGGACATGAACAGAAACTTTTCAAAAGAAGACAGACTAATGGCCAAGAAACATATGAAAAAATGCTCAACATTTCTAATCATCAGGGAAATGTAAATTAAAACTACAATGAGATATGACTTAACTCCAGTGAGAATGGTTTTTATCAAAAAGTCCCAAAACAATAAATGTTGGCATGGATGCAGAGAGATAGGAACACTCAAACACTGCTGGTGGGACTGCAAACTAGTACAACCTCTGTGGAAAGTAATATGGAGATACCTCAAAGAGCTACAAGTAGAACTAGTATTTGATCCAGCAATCCCACTACTGGGCGTCTACCCAAA
>CM052446.1:51841061-51867727 GCA_028533085.1 Varecia variegata | reverse complement strand
TATTCACACCTAACGGGTGTGGTGCACACTGTCTGGGGGATGGACATGCTTGAAGCTCTGACTCGGGTGGGGCAGGGGCAATATATGTAACCTAAACATGTGTACCCCTGTAATATGCTGAAACAAAAAAAAAAAAAAAAAGAAATTTCCTGACAAAAACATTTGCTATAACTAGCTGATTATTTTGTACATAGGTATGCAAGGGTAGCGACTGGAACTTTTTTGGCTGTTTCCTTAGCACTTAGCATAGAATAGGAGTTAATAAATGTTTTTATGTTAGTAAATGTATGAATGAATAAAAGAATCAATCACCAACAGGAACACCCAGCCCAGCCTCCAGCCCGGTGTGGGGTGTGAGCAAAGGCCCCCTGCTGGGATGTCTTTCCCAGGGTCCCGTGGTCTCCATCACGAGGGAAAGTCCAGGCACCCCAGGCAGGATGGAGTCTGGGATGGGGGGTCATTTGTGCCCAACCCCCACCTCCACCAAACTCCAGATGCCACAGTGTGTCTGTGGGTCCTCAGTGGGTTTGCTTTGGCTGTGGTGGCCTTCCAAGGTACAGATCCACCACCCAGCACCTAGAGAGCTTGCTCGGGCCTGGGCGTGTGGCTGCTGGCCAACAGGCTACTGACTGCCTCCCCCAACACCCCGGCTGCACCCCCCTCGCCTGGCTTCTGCAAACCCTGCTCTGCAGCCATGAGGGCCTGGTCGGCCTGGGCTCACCTCACTCCTCACTCAGACCTCAAATGTCACCTTCTTCCCCACACCCCAGCCAAGAAGGCCCCAGTCCAACAAGCATGTGACCTGTAAACGTGCTCATTTTCATCTTCTGTGCCACCTCTGAACTGCCGCGGAGGAGATGATGGGAAGGGAATCCCCAGGGAGCCGTCCGGCCTAATGCATCACACATGCTGAGAGGGGCCAGGCCGGGGAAGTTTGCAGCTCAGCTCCCAGCGCTCCTGGGCTCCCGGCTCCCATGCACCTCACTGAGCTGGGAAAGCAGGGCTGGGAGGCTGAGCAGGGGGGACTCGTTCCTCCCGCTAAGGCCACCAGAACTCACAGGCTCTCCCTTCTGGACTGCCCCATGGCTAGAGGACATTTTCTGGCAGTTCCTAGTGGATTCAAATCTACACACAGAATAGCATTTCCTCCTTACTTTCAAGCTCAGGAGAGGGAGATGTTGACGGTGTCCAACCCCACGGACTCAATGCAAAGCCCTCAGCCATTGAGTTCAAGTTTAAAATAATACTAAAATAATCCACAGATTCTAGGCCCTGTCACTAAGCCAGGCACCTGGCAAAGCTGCATTAAAGGCTCAGTGTTCACACTATCCGAAGTGCAACGTGTGCAAGAACAGGAAGCAGAGCTGTACGTGCAAATAAGCCCCTGTTATGTGTCAAGCCCTGGAAGTCTCAGGGCTCTGGTGGAAACAGTTAGCCACGGGGCAAAGCTGCACATGAAGTGGAAAAACTAACAGTGAAGTGGAAAAAGAACAGGCTTTCAAATCAGAGACGCTGCACTCTGCCGCTTATCAGCTGTGTGACCTTGGGCCAGTTACCTCACCTCTCTGAGTCTGTTTTGTCAGTGATAAGACAGCCATAATGGCAGCTTCCTCCCAACAAATGCGGTGGTTTGTGTAAAGCACTCAGAGCAGTACTTGGTGCACAGAGGTATGTGTAATAAATGGCCTCCCTCTCCCCACCCCACTTCAACTCTCAGCCACCTGTCACGACCTTGGACTGTCCCAGAAGCATTTGGAGTCTATCAAGGGAGAAGTGAAGGACTTAGGTCTCAGATAAGACTTTGGTTCCTTGAGTCTTCAAGGCCCATCCTGTTAAAAATGGCCCTCAGAGCCCAAAAAACCAGGAGGTTCATATTTCCAAGCCCCTGGGGGGCTTCAATCCTCTCCCACACCCACCTGGTCCCCCTTTTAGCTCACTTGAGTTCTAAGCCACTTCTCCACCCCCCAGGAAGATGGCCGTCCAGCCGTCAGTGGACAGCAGGGGTGGAGTGTAGACCAGGCAGTCTACTCCAGCCTCCCATGCTCAGGACCCTCCATGGTTTCCTATGGATTCAATCACAAGACAAACCTGACATTAGAACACAGCCCTTCACAACCTCGCACACCCCAAACCAACGCCCCCAAAATGCTCTCATCAATCTCCCCACAGCCAGGGCTCTAGCCAGGCCAAAGGATGGGAAGACCAATGCCAAGTACAGCAGATGCTTTTGTGCCTCTGAGCCATTGTGTATGCTCTTCCCTCTCCTTCAAACACCTTTCCTATTCCTGTCTTTCCCCCTCAAGACTCGGCTCCAGGAAGCCTTGCCTAACCTCCCAACCCCATCCTGCCCACAGACCCCTATGCTAACACCAAGCATGGCACTTACTACATGGTATGGCAGTTGCCACTCCCTCTGTCTTCCCCACTAAATCATGAGCTCAAGAGCAAAGATTGTATCATTTTATCTCTGTATTGCCTGCATCTTGCATAGGGAGTGAATAAATGAGCAGGAGACTTTACTTATTTTACAATGTGATAAAAGAATCTTTAATCAAAGAGATAAGGAAGCAGGGGCTTTGAGTCCAACTGGCTTAGATTAGAATCCCTAGATTAGCTGTGTGACACTGGGCAAATTGCTTAACCTCTCTGAACCTTAGTTCTTCATCTGTAAAATGCAGCGGAGAGTATAACTCCTTCAAAAGGTTGCCCTGAGTGTTAAATGTAATGAATTTAATAAAATGTCAAGCATACTGCCCTTGCCATTAGGTAGAAGCCATTATGATGATGATGATTAAGCTTGTCACATCTGCAGGTGCTATTATCTTCACTGCACCAGCCAGGATGCCGTTGAGCCCATCTGCCCTAAGGGCCCTGTAACTTCCAGGGAGATCTCTGAGCAGACACTTTCCATCTTCCCCTTCACACAACCAAGCAGCCCCTTCCCACCAAAGGGCCTTTGCACGTGCTCTTCCTCTGCCTGGTATGCTTCTTGCTCCACTGTGCTCATGGTTGGCTCCTTCTCATCTTTTAGGCCCAGGCACAGATGTCACCTCCTCGGGCAGGGCCTTCTCAGCCACCCTATCTGAGCAGCTGTCCCTATGCCATCTACCCCACTATCGTCCATCTCAAACTCTGGTTTCCTCCATAGCACTTCTAAAGTGCATAACTATTTTGTGCATTTTTTCACCCCTTCCACGTTAGCCCCAAGACTGCAGTGGCACCGCCATCGTCTTCACCGCCTGGCACTTAGTGTGAGCTCAATAAATAAATATGGAGTGAATGTTGCGTAAATAAACAACTTCGGCTCCGTTCAGCAGAGCAGAGCAAAGGTGTGGGCATTTTCAGCCAAAGCCCCTTCCCCAGCAGATGGAAAAGGGACCCCTCCCTTTCCCTGAAGCCGTGGCAAGGCCACACCTGGCTGCCTGCAGCTAGTGGTGCTCAGAACCAGCTCACCAGAGACAAATTGGAGGGAGTTCAGAGGAGCAGGCCAGGCAGGATTAAGTGGAGGGAGAGGGTGATTTATAAAGAAAGATAAAAGGGCCCAGCTTCATGAGGCTGGGCTGCAAGATTATTCCAATAACAGCCTCCAAATGTTGGCAAGGTGTGTGCGCCAGGGGAGCAGGGATGACCCCCCACAGGGTGCAGAGATGGTCACTAGGAGAGACGCAAAGAAATCCCAGCTGACTCTGGGGTCCCAAGGTGGAGTGGGAACCCGTGGGCAAAGCAAGGAACCCTCCAGCACCAAGAGACAACCTCACCTCCTCAATCGGGCAGCCAGTAACTCATCTTTGAGTCATCCCGGGCGTTTATACAGGAGAAGCAGGAGGCTCTAGGGAAACCACCCAAGAAAACCTGTCATCCTGTCACCTCACTGAGACCGCTTTGCCAAGTATCACAGAAGGAAGATGCTGCAACAATCTTTTAGAGAAGGGATGAAAACTACGGCCTGCAAGCCACAGTCGGGCCATTGCCTGTTGTTGTAAATAAAGTTTTATAAGAACACAGTTGAGCATTTGTTTGCATGTTATCTATGGCTACTTTTGCACAACGACTTCAGAGCCAAGTAGTTGCAACAGAGACTATGTGACTCACAAACCCTACACATTTACTCTCTGGCCCTTTAGACCCCTGTTTTAGACCACTGATCCTTAGGTACTGTGCATGTCACTGTCAAAGGAGAAATACATGTCCACAGGGCCCCAACTCTGTCTTGAATTATTTTATTATAATGTTATTTAAATAGACACATATAATTAGGTATAATCATCTTAGGCTTTTAGTCCTTACTCAACTAGAAAACCGAAAAATACTTTTGGATTCAATGCCCACAAAAAGACAAAAACATTCACATTAAAATTAACAGCATTAAAATAGTGCAAGTGGTGACGTCCTTCCCGAAGAAGCACTGCTGCTCAGAGCACGGTGGCCTGCCAGGGTGCATATGTGTTTGCATTCAGCAAGGCACAGTGCTATGCGATGACTCAGTTCTCCCACTCGGTTTCCCTCTTCTAACTACCGCAAACACTCTCATTCACACGGAGCCATGACGCCACGACACCACCGGCCTTCAGTGAGCACAAATACTCAGTCACACGTGCTCTTCTCTCCTGAGCCTGTGAGGACTAAAGTGCCTGGTTCTGATGGACCCCGCGTCCTCACGACACGATGAAAACACGTACCCAGGTATAAGGTATCCAGCCAGACAAGCCAGAACATATTAATATTTACATCCATTTTTTGAATTATCCGTCAAATAAAAATAGATTTTTTTTAATCTTAGTGGATTGGTCCACTGGTTTGAGGATCCCAGTTTGAAAAGAAGCAATCGAGCCCACCTTTCACCTTTTCCAAATGGGGAAACTAAGTCCCACCGAAGGAATGTGACTTGCCAAAATCAAGGTAGGAGCTGGGGCTGAAGCCGGATTTGGTTGCGGGTGCCAGTGAAGTGCTCTTGTTCTCAGCCCAAGGGTGGGCTCCCAGGAGCCCCCAAGAATAGCTGGCCAGAGCCGCAACCTGTGTGGCAGAATTTTGCCCACTGGGATTCAGAAGCGGGAGCCATTAGCTAGAGCCACCAACCCTGATGTAAACAGCTTCCTCCAGAGTGGGAAGGGGAGCTGTGCCCTCCAGACACTATGAACAACAGCTAAAGCCGGCATCCTAGGGGCACACAGGCAACCCACGGGCTGGCTGGCTTCTGGAATGACCCCCAAGAGCTTTAGATGAGGAAGCGGCAGCAGTGGCACCCCTGCAGCAGCAGAGGCTCTTACTTACCCCAAAGAGTATCCACAGGACCCACCTGGGCTCAAAGAGAACTGGACCATCTGAGCGCAAAAGTTAAGCCAAGTCCTACCTGCCCTGGGAAACTGTACATGCCAAGGGGTGAAGTGGCTGCCACTGGGCAGCTGGAGGCCCCGGATTCCCAAACACGGCGGGGCTGTGGCAGCAGTTCATGCATTCGGAGAATCCAGCTCCAGGCCTGGTGAGACGTGTGAATGTTCGAGCAGCTCATCTGGCCCCAGGCTTTGCAGGGGCGTAGCCCCTGTTCTCGAGGCTGTGGCTGCTCCAGCCCAGGATGGCCTCGCTCTGTAGGAGAAGCAGCGAGCAAACCCGCAGCAGCAACTTTTCAGAACAGAAAAGAATTGCACGCACATATATCTCCTACACAGGATGCATATTTAAAGGCTTGTAACTGGTTGGTTCAGACTAAATAAGAATATAAGTTATTCCAGAATATCCGGTACATTTTCAGTAAAGAGCCAGATAGTAAATATTTTAGGCTTAGTATTTTAAGCTTTTTTGAAATCATCTTTTAAAAATGTAAAAACCATCCTTGGCTCACATGCGGTACAAATACAGGCTACAGGCTGAATTTGACCCACAGGCAGAAGTTTGCCACCCCTGTTCTAGAATGTCACTACCTGGAAACATTCCCTACAAGGTCAGCTGGGCCTTCCCCATGGAACTATAAACACCCGAGGAGTGATCATGTTCCCATTCTCATGCTCACACACACATAGATGCACACAAACATACACACGCACAAATATTCTCACACATGGATATACACACACGCAGAGGTCTATATCTATTGGGCAAAAACACATCCTCTGAAAATAATTTTTAAATTTGTAGAGCATGCACATGGCGTGAAGTTTGTCTGGGTTCAGTGTATTGTGTGCAAAGCCACAGTGTCCAGGACTGAGAGGTTGTGCGTGACTTCTCATGGGTATGGAAGGCAGGAAGGAAGAGGAGATCGGGGCAGCGAGGAAGGACCTTGCCCATGATCTAGTCTGAAGGTCTCCAAACTGTTCCTCAGAGCCATGGGGCTTTGAGGAGCGGCCTCTGGGGGTCACTTTTTTATGCCACTACACTCAAACCAACTGAGCTGCCCCACCTTTACCCTTATGGGTACTAGATTTTCATCTAAGATTTCATCTGAAGGTAGCATATCATGGCACAGTAGGGTGGGTGAGTATTAAAAGCTAGTGTCTCACCAATTGCTTCGTATCTGGCCCCTCTAAACATTCTGTCAAGGTTAGCCCATATGTCTGCCTACCTATTGACGTAGAGGAGAAGCAGCCACCATTAGACAGGATAGGGGCTCTCTGGTTTGCCCCAGTCCTGCCACTCCCTATTGCCTTACACTTGCCTATTTCACTGATTAGTAGTACCTGCCTGGCCCCTGGAGTTATTTGGTTTTGTGACTCCTACTCAGCACTGTTTAAGCTGCTATAAAATGAAACTCTGCTCTCTGAAAACCAACAGTAGTTAATTTACTGAAGTCACCAGTAAACTCAACCAGAGGTCCTTGCCAATGCCTCAAGATCCCAAATGCTGGCCTACCAGCAGCTACTACATCCTGAAGGTCTTGGGTAACCCTTGACTAATCCTGATTTTTGTAATCTTATGGATTTATTTATATCTCTCTACATTCCAAAAAGTATTTGAGGCAACTTGTAAATATGCATCTAGCACAATAAAATTTTAAAATAGATAAAGAAATCTGAAGAAAGGAAAATCACATAAGAATAGCAAGATGAGGCCAGAGGCAAAGTTTGGACATCAAAACACAAGTCCAAAAGGTCTGTACAGTTTTTAACGGTAAGCAGAGATTTTTGAGTTAGAATGGCTGGTGGAAGCTGCATCTAGAACCTCCCTCCCCAAATAGCTAAAGGAATTGATTTGAAATAAACAAACCGGAAACAAGGGAAAGAGACTCAGCACAAAGGGTTAGCCAAGGGAAGAAAAGAAAAGTTACGGAGCAGAGCAAGATGGTTCAGTGCAGCCAGGTGGCCGAACCCACTCCCAGTGCCCCAGAAGCCATTTTGGGGGGTCTACAAAATCTCAGCCATTCTCCCTAATACCCTCAGATCCGGAGTGAAGCCAAGGAAAAGGGCAGTCACAGCTTTCTCAGCACTGACCGGCCAGTGTAGAGAATGCTGCTGGCAGAAACAGAAAAGATGGGGCCACGAGCAGGGCCCTGACTGGCTCCCACAGAAGCGAGGCCACATGGAGAGCTGGGGAAACAATCTAAAACCAAGAACGCCCCATGGAAATGGTAGACACCCCCCAACTGGGGGTGATGAGCCCAAGAGAGGATATTAAGCAAAATTCCAGAAGTGGAAGTCTAACACAGAACTGCTTTATTGGAGCTATTCAGAACAAAAATATATGACTACAACGTGAAACACAAGTCCTCAAAATATTGCCAAGATATGAACACCCACAAAAAGCCAGTATGTGGATGCTCATAGAAGCTTTATTTATAATCACTCCAAAGTGGAAATAACTCAAATGTTCATCAACTAGAAAGTGGATAAACACATTGTGGTACATCCATATAATGGATTAATACTTGGCAATAAAAAGAACAAACTAGATTCACGCAACACCATGGATGAATCTCAAAAGCATTACTCTAAGTGAAAAAGTACAGACTCAAAAGTTTACATACCATATGATTGCATTTATGTAACATTCTGGATAAAGCAAAATTATAGGGACAGGAAAGAGATCAGACATTGCCAGGGCTTGGGGGTTGAGGGCAGAATTGACTACAAAGGTACATGAGGGAATGTTCTGGAATAATGGAAATAGTGACTGTCTTGATTGTGGTGGCAGTTATACAACTGTGTACACTTGCCAACATTCATAGAACTGTATGCCTGGAAAAGGATGAATCTTACTGTATGTAAATCATACCTCAATAAACCTGCATTAAAAAAATAATGTAGCCAAGGGGAAAAATCAAACCCCCCTCAAGCACAATGGAAAGAAAGTCAAGAAGCCAACCGCACTCCATTAGATCAAAATAGTAGATCACAATAAATGTCTGGCAAGAGCTGCTCAAACACGAATGAAATGAAAAGAAACAGTGCAGCAGCCATGCAGCTAAGAATGTCCAGTTGATCGACACACCTTCTGGAAGGGAAAAGAAACAGCGAACAAAAGACAGACATGACAGTACCATGGAAGGACCATTAACTAAACTATAGAAGAGAATTCTTTACAAGTGCATTAGGTAAAGAAAAATGCAATAAGAACACAAATCCAATTTTTAAAAAGAGCCCAAAATGATCATTATACCCCCACCAGGTGGGCTAAAATTAAAAAGACTGACAACACCAAATCTTGCCAGGGATATAGAGCAACTAGGACCTTCAAATATTGCTAGTGGTAGTATAAGATAATGCAACAATTTGGGGAAAGTTCTAGTGTTATCTTATAAAACTAAACATACACCTACTCTACGACCCAATAATTCTAGTCGTAGGTATTTATCCAAGAGAAATGAAAAAAGGCTTGTGCGAGAATGTTCCTAGCAGCTCTATTCATAACAGTCGGAACCTGGAAACATCCTAGGTTGTCCATCAACAAGAGAATGAATGAACAGTGATACATTTGTACAATGGGAAACCACTAAGCAATAAAAAGGAACAAATTACTGACAAAGGCAACCATAAAGATGAATTTCAGACACATGCTGAGTGAAAAAAGCCTTACACAAGAGTGTGCACTGTATGATTTTATTTATGTGAGGTTCTAGAGTAAGCAAAACTAATCTATGATAGAAAAAAGTCAGAACGGTGATTACCCCAGGGTAGGGGCAGGAGACTGGCTGAGTAGGAGTGCAAGAGAATTTTCTGAAGTGAAGCTCTATAGCTTGACAGAGATTTAGAGTAAATGGTGTATGTATTTGTTAAAATTCATCAAAGGTACACCTAAGATTTTTACATGTAAATGTATGTAAATTTTACCTCAAAAGAAAATATGTGATAAATACATAATAAAGCAAGTACAGTTTAATGTTAATGGGAAAATCTAGGTAATACATATATGATTATTCGCTGTAAAATTCTTTCAATATTGCTGTATGTTTGACATTTTCTCATAATACATGTTTGAAAAACCTTAGCAAATAGAACACTTAAGATTTGTGAACTCCATTGTCTGCAAATTTTACATCAAAGGAAAAAATTAGTAATTATAAATAAATATTAAACTCCAGTTATTGATATTCATGCTGAAGTATTTAGAGAGATGTGTACCAATGTCAACACTTGCATTTGAAACCTAGCAAAAAAAATATGATGGATAGATGGATGGAAGGGAGAATGGATTAACAGATACACACTGAAGCAAGTAGGGTAAAATTTGAATTGTAGAATGTGGGTGGTGGGCATGTGGGTATCTGCCATAAATTCTTTCAACTTTTCCGTATCTCTGAAACTTTTTATAATAAAATGATAAGAAGGATGAGAAAATGGCAGAATGAGAGGAAAATGGAGATTGCAAACCAAAGAAAATAAACTGTGGGCCGAACAGTATTTAAAAGTAAATAACTTAATTAAAATCAGCAAGAACAGCACAGGTATAGCTGAAAATCAAATTACTGGCTTAGAGGAAAGGCTTGGATAATCATAAAGAAATAGATGAAAAAGACAAAGAAATCAGAACAAAGAGAATCCAACATGAAGGAATTAGTGTCTCTGGAATCAAAACCATAAAAGAAATGGAAAAAGTATTGAACGGAAAAGAATTAAATGATATAACACTGCACTGTCTGAGATGAAGAACTGAAGCCACAATGCAAAATGTTCCAGAAAAAACAATTTCATTCAGTATGTTCAACACCATGATATGCTCTAATTAGCAATTTAACTTCAATAAAGACACAACAATTTCTCAAGAATTCAGGCATGGAAAGCAAATGACCATCGAGGAAGGAGAGGGCTAGGCTGCCCTCAGCCTAAGGCAACATCCCAAGTCTGAAACAGGAGAGCAAGGATATCCCATTCAATAGGAAAGGGAGGGAGACAGAGAGACCACAGCCAGCCAAGGTGTATGTCAGGTAGAAAGACATTCTCACAGACATTCTCAGACATGAAAAGAATTACAAGACAGACATTTAAAGAATTCAGGGAATATAGTATCTTCTTGACAAAGCTACTTGCAATGAAATGTAGCCAATTAAGAGATAAATCAAAATTGAGAACTCAGAGGTGGAGAAGGTGTGGTAAAATGGCCAATGGTGACAATAGAATCTATTTAAACATAGAATTAATACTAAACCATTGTGTGAACTGTGAACATTTTAAAAGTCCTCAAAGAAGGGTGTGGGAGGATTGAGCGTGCTCGTCTTCATCTTTCATGGCAGGGGGGTGGCTGAGAGTGCCTGAAAACATCATTACTCCAGCTTCAATGTTTTCTCCATAATCTCTTTTCTTAACCTTAGATCTTTTAGAAAAGAATGTCTCTTGTGGTGAAAAAAGGTTTTGTATCAAGTTCAACAATTCTTGTCACTTTCCTTTAGCTTCTTTCTTTTTCTTTTAAAGTCAAATCAACTTTAAGGCTTTATATTAAAAATAATATGCATAATTCATATGGTCTTTTTCTCCTGAATGGTATTCCATACAATCATCTATTTATTTATAGATAGTGAGAGAGAGAGAGAGAGAGAGAGACATGGAAATAGTTACAGAGGTAGAATTAGATAAGTAGATAATTAGAAATATGAAAGTCCATTCAAGGATATTGATATATATGGGAAATATATATATATATATGTCTTCACACACAGAGAGAAAATCATATCTGGAATATTTTCACCTAATGGTAATATTTAGAGTGATTTTCATACTTTCTTTTTCATACATAGTTGTATTGTTAAAATTTTTTAATTATTTTATATGTATATTTATAAAAACAATAGAGTGCTTTTTAGTTTTTAAAATATGTTAAGAAAACACTCAGCCTTGAGCTTCCTAGCAGCCAAAGGAAAAAGGAAACTACAATCAATTATAGTCTAACTATGCATGATATCCACCAGATTAAATCAAAGCAACCCAACAAGAGCACAGCAGTTTCTTGGAAGAAGCACAAGTTTTCTGGGACCTGAGATCTGATGGAGGAGATTCTGACTGGTGAAGAGCATGGCATCCTCACAACCCGCCTTCAGGTATGTAGCATGGAGGTATATGCCAGTCCTATGGCACCACTGCAGGCTTTCCAAAAGCACTAAAATATATGTGCTCTTTGCTCCCAGCTGGGGGAAAGCACCAGGTGGCCATTAACTATGGACTCTGACTAGCAAGACAGACACTTCTCCAAGACTTATTCCCACCATCCAGTGATTTTCCCTTGAGGTGGGATCACACTCTGGTGGGGCCAGTTAAGGGAAGGGCCCACCTTCCCATCTTTTTCCTTCTTCCTCTCCCTAACATACATACTCTACCCTCCAGTCATAAAAACTCACATACACTTTCTCATACTTATTGCTGCTATTTCCTCTTGTCTAGAAAATGCTTCAAACTATTGTCAATGCCTCTCATCAGCCTGACCCTACTCATCCTTCAGGGTTTAGCTTACATGCCACCTCCTCCAGGGAGCCTCCCTGACCCCCGAGACTGAGAAGGATGGAACCAGGAGCCCAGTGAAGGACTAAACTCAGGGGAGAAAGAGGTGGAGGAGGAGGACCCCAGAGGATGAGGGGATGACCTTCAGACAGACCCAGGCACACCAAGAGCAGAACAGGAGGCCAGGAACTCATACTTGCAGCCTGGTTCCTCTCAGTAAAGAAAAGGCAGGAGCCTTCTGTCCAAAGTGGTGGAGTCAGAATGGTCCTCCAACCTCAAGAATGGGGAGAAGTCATACAGCCAATGGAGAGCTGGGGGTTTTTTGGGCAGTTCCCCACAGGTGCCCAAAGATGTAAGAACGGACTTGGGGGAAGAGGCATCATAATCATCATACCTATGGGACCCCATTGGAATTCCCAAGGGGGAGAGAGACTCTCTCTCTCTCTCTCTCACTCTCTCTCTCCCTCTCTCTCTGAATCTCAGTTTCTCAATCTGTAAAATGGGGCAAATAACTCATGCCTGACTACTCCACAGGAATGCTATGAGAGTCAAGTAGGACAAAGAAAGGGCTTCATGTACAAATCTTATAATAGCCCTAAAACATGAAGAGTAGAACTATTGTTGCCCCTTGGAGTGATGCATAAATACTGGGGTTTACTTTTGACAGATCCTTTGGGCTTGCTTTTAATAGGATTTTGGAAATTTGAAGAAAGTTTCCATCATAAACTGGAGGGCTAGAAATGGCTTTTTATTTGATTCTCTCATGCATCCACCTATAATAGATTACACTCCAAAAGGAAATAATATACAATACATTACGATCTGCCAGCACCAGATGAAATAAAATAATTGGATTCTAAGAGGCTAGCCCATGATATAATTTACAAAGACTGTATGTCAATATTGTCATAATAGATAACTAGAAGTGAGACTCTTAAAAAGATTGTATATAGGATATCCTGTCTCTCTCTCTCTCTCTCTCTCTGTTCTGGTCTTGGCCTTGTGACTTACAGGACCAATAGGACATTAGCAATCATAGCACAAGCAGAGTCTTAAAAAGTGACTGCACAGTGAAGGATTTCTCCCTTGCTGCACTTGGAACCCTGTGACCACCATGTGGGCAAGGCTGGGCTAGCATATTGGAAGATGAGGGATCACCTGAGAAGAGGCCTCAGTCATCCCAGCCCTCTCAGATGAAGCTGGCCCCAGCCAGCCTAGCAGCTGATTGCAGACACATAAGCAAGCCCAGCCAAGATCAGCCAAGCCCAGCATAGACCAGAAGAACCACCCAGCTGAGCCCAGGCCAACTGCTGACCTACAGAAAAGTTACTCTGATAAGTAGTTGTTTTTTTAAGCCACTAAATTTGGGGCAGTTTGACATGCAGCAAAAGTTAACTATATATTGTGGTATCCTAGAATGAGTCAGGAGAATGGGGCCCTGCTCTAACTCACTGTGTGACCTTTGGCAAGTCACTAAACCATTCTGGTCTCTAGTTTCTTGCACTAAAAATGAAGAGAGTCAATTAATGATCATTGAAGATCCCTTCTAGTTCTGTCTCATTCTGTGTTTCTAAATCTTATTAACAGATGCTCATGAATGTGGTAAAATTGTATGAACCAACTGAAACATAGCATAGTATCTGGAGGGGTTTTGCCTCCAGGCCAAACTCTGAGATTCAGCTACCTGACAGATGAGCACAAATATAAAATGCTTCATCTGTTTTCTAATGATCTTTTTGGATTTTAGACTAAAATATGAAGTTGGAAAAAGCTGATTAGAAGAAACTGTAACTAATCCTGGCCTGTGAAGAAATGAAATTACTGTCAACATCGAAATCCAGAAAGAGCTTTCTGCTGGGATGTGAAGCCTTCAGAAAATGCAAGAGCAGAGTTGGGACTAGGCCTTCTGGAAAAGAAAATTCACATATCTCAACAGGAAGAAAAACCTGGAGAAACCTCAAGAATTTGCTGAACCTTCAAATTCATACTTTTACCTATCTGGAAACTGACCCAACATTTTTTTTTTTCAAAAGTCATCTAGAAGAAAAATTGATACATGAATAATACATATGTGTTTTCTTAAATGATCGTAATGGACATCTAAATGCTCTCTGAACAGAACTGATATCTCATAATGTTGAATCTCTGGAACTGAAGGTGGAAATGTACAGAATGTACATTAGCCAAGAGGGATTTTGCTTTTCTAATTCAGAATCAGTGCTAAGGAGGACCCAGAGACTGATGCTGCTGCTGCATCTGAGAGTGAGCTTGCTAGGGGTGGGGGTAGGGGGAGAATGACTAATTTTCCAGAAAAGAGTCATTAACACAAAAGAGTCATTTCACAAACTGGGGTACAAACTCCTGTGTCACTGCCTGATAGCACAAAACCCCACAGAATCCACTCATTATGTCTTCTAGGTATATAATTTTTATATAAAAGTAAAGAGGTATATCTTGAAATCAAATGTAAAACTCACATTAATTTTCCAACAAAACATCAAAGAAATTTCCTCCTTCCAGCATGTGTCTTCAGGGGTACCTGGCTACTCAGTCATGAGGGCTACTTATATGACCAACATTAGAAGCCCAGTATTAGGCAATCTCCAGGGGCTAAAATATCCCCAAAGCAAGCCACTTTAAGTGACATTTTCCTGAGTTAAAAAAAAAATTATCAGAAGTAATGCATGTCCTCTGACAGATGGTCTGGGGCTAAAATATTGGTTCTCTATATACACCTTCCTGGGCCTGAGAAGCAAATCTCTTAGAGACAGGCTGGAAGCTCCCAAACCCATGCAAGGAACTTGTTAACAACGTACACACACACACATACACACACTACCCTCCCAGGTTGGAGCAGAGCAGAACTCTGGATGGGGATCTTTCAGTGGAGGTGAGAAATAGCAGCATTCCCTTCACCTAGAGCACTGCTTAGCTTGAGTCCCCTAATACAGACCGCACGTCACCCTTACACACTGAGCCCAGAGTAAAAGTCCTTCTCTGTAAAACTCCTGCCCTCAGTGGGACAAGCACCTCTCCTTTAACTTCCCCTGCAGAGCAGCAACCTGGTTCATACATTCATCTTACTAAACACACATAGAACAACAGTGAAAGAATTTCAACCAATCAGCACAATGCTTGCCGCCAAAGTATAGGAGTCTGATCTGAAGGAGCTCAGATCACTCACAATGCAATGAGTTGATGAGCCCAGCCGAGATCACTCTAGAAGGATACCCTCTTCCTGGTTCTTCTTTAGTGTGTTTATTTGTTCAGTAAACATTTATCAAGTCCTGACTCTGGGCCAAGTCTGTTCTGGGCCCCTGTGGATCTGAGGTCCAGCTCTTGTGAGCTGATATCCAATGAGGGAAACAACATTAACCAAGTAAAGCATACAAATATTTGTATATAGGGAGGCAACATACTCTTGAGTACTTATTAGCCAAGTGTCCACATTCATGAGGTTTCACAGGGAAACAAAAATTATCATGATAATTTCAAAAATATTCAGTGAACCAACCACCTGTAAGATCAATTTCCACTCAGGTAACATACATCATGTCACCGTGTCTCACAGCCCAAAGAGTTGTCATCATTTTTGATTCATCTCTCCTAGTTTTTTGGTGATCTGACAGCATGATGCAATTGCAATGCAAACAAATTGCAAAAAGAAATTGAAGACTTTCCCAAAGCTGTAGGATTTTATGAGGTCTGTGAGAATGATGCTAGAGAACAGCTTAAACTCCATGCCAAGCAATGATAGATGAGGCTCTGACAGTTAGATCAGGTAACAACAGAAAGGGAGGGATTTGCCGAGGATGATAAATTGATAGTCAAAACCGAATGGCTGGACCATTGAGTGATTAAGGGAAGCCCTTAGGAAAACTCATAAAGATCCAGACTCTCTTTGCAATAAACAGCTTTCTTTATGTTTGTGTTGCAAAGATTTAAAAAAAAATCACGAAACAAGGAAAGACATCTCATGATACCATCTTGTTTTGTCATAAAAATTATATTCCTTGAAATTATCAACAACTTATATTCATCCTTTGTCCATTCTAAACTTCAATATGTGGTTTGACTTAGAATCTTAAATTGGGTAAGTATAAGATAAAAATAAATTTATTTTCATAGTTTCCAGTCTCAGTTTTCAAAAGAGTATGAATCAAATTTTCTTTAAATCCCATTTTCCATGAAATATTGGCTCCCATGCTAAGTGGGCTTGGTGTAAGGTGCCTTTCCAGGTAAGAGTACCCATGGATGACAAAGCCTCCTGCCATCACACTGGTGTGTCTGCCATTGAGGAGAGTCCAGAGGGCTGTGAGACCCCCAAGGAGGACTTAGCTAGTCCAGGAAAGTGACATCACAGCTAAGACTGGGGGTGGAGACATGCCCAGGAGTAGATGTGGAGGGAGGTGGTTGGCACAGAGAACTGAAGGGAACCCAGCATGGTTGGAGGCAGGAGGAAGGGAGGTAGGAGATGAGTTTGCAAATACAGGCAGGGCCCAGGATGCTGCCTCTCATTATACAAGCAAGGGGCAGCCATTCCAGGGCTTTGAGCAGGAAGGTGACAAATTGTGACTTAAAGAAACTCTTGCGGGTACCACATGGCAGGTACTGTCTTGCTTCTTGTTATTTGGAAAAGGCTCTCTGGACATTTTATTCCTTCCTAAAACCAAAACCCTGTGCAGAACTCTGAGGCCTGATTCAGACTCCACAGCTGTAGGGTCTCACCAAGGGACGCTACTTCGCTGCATTAGAAGACAATGCTGAGGAAGCCCACCGAGACCACGGGGCCCAGTTGGCATTGTGAGGCTGAGAGTCTTGGCTCCAATAGGGCGACTTCCAACCATGATGAACTGACAGAGACTGGGTTTACCCTCTCACCTTAAACAACCAAAAGCAGTTTCAGACTATGAATAACCGCAGCATGGGGCAGTGCGCCCTCTGGAAGAAGGGCAATAAATGAAGTGAGCCCTGTGATTGCCCAGCGTGCTGCCTGGAGAGCGTTTCCAACAACAGCACAGAGTGGGGAAACCCAAGCAGGGCCCAGCAGTCTCCTGGAGCTGAAGAGACACACTGAAGAGTTTGGGAGGACAAGGAGGCCAGACTCTGAAGGGTAGGGCACCTGCGAGAAGAGGGCAGCACTGAACGGAAAGCGGCACAGATCTGCTCCCCTTAACTCTTCAGCTGAGTACTGATGAGTGTGAGCATGTGAGAAAACTACCCGAGAAAAGGGAGAGAAAAAACAAACTTCAGAAAGGACCAGGCAGAACAATCACCAGGGTTCACACTTGGCTAGGAACAGTCTGTGTACCCATCCACTAGAATGATGCAACCTCCTAAGATATTGGGCACCAGGGAGGGTACTCAAAAGGGTATCATTATCCCTGGGCTAAAGGCTGCTCTGTTCCCTCCTAACACAGCTTGAAAACAAGCTCCAAAAGCAGCAAACAGTTTCTAAATAATTTATCTGTGTCCCGGAACAAGCTCAAGAATATTTAAAGGAACACAAAACATCAGGCACCCAACAAGGTAAAATTCACAATGTCTGGCATCCAACAAAAATTATTAGGCATGCAGGAAAATTCAACTGATAATGAGGAGGAAAGTCAATCAATGATGCAGATGATAGAATTAGTAGATGAGAGTCCCAGCTCAGTCATCAGAAGACTTCTAGAATAATCATCACTGTAGGAGCCACAGAGGAAAGTGGTCTGGCAATGGCACCAAATCAAAGTCACTAGAACATCGAGAGTAAGAATGAGTCCTCACGTTGCCACAGAGCAGCCTTCATTCAACATGGTTCTCGTCTCCCCTGGGGCTCTGGAGCCCAGAGACAGTCTTCCCAACAGAGGTCGATGCTTCTGTTACAACTTCTAGACTCTAAGAGCAGAAGTCATTTCAGTTAGTCAGTAATTTGAAACAAGGCCCTTCCTCGAGGGACAGGGAAGGTGTGAGTGATTTTGAGCAAAGTCTGTAAGAAAATCAATCTATTCAGCAGCCTTTCAAAAATATTATTCAATCAAGTACATTATCAGGTACAAAATCAGCATTACTTTTTATTAGAAAGATAGCACATTCTGGGTGAGCAACTTTCTCATTCAAACCTCTGCTTCACTATCTATTATCTATTCTGCCATCCATATCTTCTGTTTAAATCACAAGGAAAAATTAAGTTATTTGAGAGACAAGCATTCTATGATAACTGAAGAATATTCTCTATGGCAGTGATTATATTATTGCCGAGCTGTGTTAACATGTAAATGCTTTTCTGAAGTCAAGTGTAAGAACACAACACTGGGAGCCAACGATTTAAGAAATGGAAAAATCTTGTTACATATTCAAAATGACTAGTCTTGGGAATAACCTTTCCCAGAACAGGAGCACAGCTAATTTTTAACATCCTCTGACTATAAAGTGGGAGCCCAAATCTTCAGCCTTGACTTTACCTGGTGACTTCATTCCTCTTATTTTCTTAATTCAATTTTTGTATTACAAAGGAATGCATGCTTGCTATAACAACTAAATTTATCCAAAGACAAATAAGGAAAATTTAATAATCCTCCAACCCCACCCCCAACAACCCCTATTAACAAGCTAGAGAGCACCCTCCATGTGCACCCAAACACTAGTCAGAGCACTGATACACATACACAAGCCTTTGGTTTGGTTTGATTTGTTGGTCTTTGTTAAAATGGGATCGTATGATAAATATTACTCTAGTGTTTACTTTTGACATTTAATATGTCGTAGACCACTGCATATCAACACTCTAATTTATCCATCCAATCTTATTTTAATGGACTTCTAGGTTGTTTTCAATTGTTTAATTATTACAAATAATGCTGGAGAAAACATCCTTATATGTATGCCCAGGGACAGGAAATCCAGAGGTCAGACTGCTATAGATTCGATTTTTTCAAGGAGCATTTCAGGCTCAAAGATAGATGCATATTTATTCCTAATAGCTATTGTCTGATTATTTTCTTCAAAAAAAAATAATAAAGTTTGCAACGATACAATGCACCAGAAATGAATGAAGGTGCCTGGATCCTTTCAACCTATGCTCTGGAAACTTGGGAAAGTTACTCAACCTCTCTGAGCCTAAAAATGAAAATAATAATATGTACATGTGAGTGGTACATGGTGGGCACTCAGTATATGGAAACTGTTGATGGTATTATTGATTGTTCTTGGCATCATCATATTTAATCTACTATCTTTGAAATCAGTCGAGTGAGGGTTTTAAATTACAAGCAATGCCATGTGGAGGTAAAACAAACTGCATTTATTTGGGGCATCCAGAAAAAATAGAACCACGAGCAAAATGGTCTTTATAATGTTACAAAAAATAGTATTGTTTTGAAGCCTTATATTAGAACAGTTCTGTCATGAAGTTATTTATATTCTTGGGCTACTGTTCCACATCTTAACTCCTTCTTGGATTTTTCTTGTTTTTTGGGTTTTTTTTTTTTTTGCCATCCATCCTTTAGAAAAGGACCTTGAAACGGTTTCTTGAGAGAATGAATTAATGGCTGAGATGACTGTCAGTGACCGGCAATAGGCACTTAAACTGTACAGGGTGGGGTGTTTTCTAGTTATTTTTTTCTGGCGAAGACCCAAGAGCCCAGTGAAACCACGGGAGCCTTTGAGGCCGGGTGTTGGGGCAGAATAGGCACAGACCCTGCCAGCAGCAGCAAGACCTGGGCTGAGTCCTAGTCCCATCAGTGTGACCTCAGGACATGATTTCACTTTTCAGAGCCTCAGTCTTCTCATCTGTAAACTGGGGATAATAATGTCTTTCCCAGCACTGTAGATCTGAGTGTCTTAATGGAACATTCCCTAAGGAAACCACCTACAGGGGAAGTTGACGTGGCCAATGGCCACTGGCCAAGCCTCAGGAAAGTGGAGGAAAGGCTCCTGGGCAGAGGTCCAGCCTCAGTGGGGAGCACCAGGGCTGTCTTTGCACCCTGGCAGAGTTGTCCCCAGGAAAAGCTGAAATTGGGATGACCTGTGTTCTCTCTTGCAGCATCTCCAGCTTTGTTTCCGGCCTTCTGTTTTCCCAAATGCAAATGTGGAGGAGGCCAGGGAGGGAAAGCACGAGACTAAACACGCACTGAAAGTATCCTGTTCATCTGGTTGGCATGGAGCCAAATAGGCCTGTTTGGGGTCACTCGCAGAGCCCGGGAAACACAGTGAAGACTCTGCTTCCTGGATGGTCCTCCCTCTAGCTCCCGCCTCACGGGGGATCCCAGGCTGTGGCCAGCTCTGAGGAGCAGCCATTCCTGAGAGCTTGGGCTCCCCTGTCCCTATAGCTTCCCAGCAGGTGACCTGGAAGCGTAGCCCCGAGCTGTAAAACCCAATATCCTGAAAAGGGCCATGGCGAGCCATTTATGAGCATCCTCTCCTCTTTCCCGCCCAGGCCCCCAGTGCACGGTCAGGCCTCGTGAAGCCAAGAGCCGTCCCTTTGCTCGTGTCCCTGTTGTAGTTTCAGAGAAAACAGGAAACCTGGGTTTTTGTTTCTACACAACAGCCTCAGCCATTTTCTCATGTTTTTATGGTGCCTGGAATGGCTGTGGGTATCGTGTAAGTGGAAGGGGCCACCAAGAGGAGAGAGAGGAATAATCTCTGTCTCTCTCACCGGGGACTGCTCGTGCTGCCGCCGGAGGCACACACTCTGGGCGCCAGAGAATCTGCAACTCTGTCTGCTTCAGCCCAGGCTCCGTCTCTCCCGGCCCACAGGCCAGACAGAATTCTGCCATTAGCTAATAATAGCATTACCAGCTCTGAAGCAGGAAAAAAAAAAGTCTCTAATACTTCGTCTTAGCAGCTGATAATGTAAAACAGGGTGGCATTTGGAGGCCTAGGACGATGCCAGTCTCCGGGGAGAGAAAGGTGTTAACTTCTAATAGCTTTTCAGTAATAGCCAAGCATCTGCAGTCCCCTATAAAAAAGGGGGTTTTTAAAAATTAATAGAGCTGAATGTGCTTCACACTGAGGAGAATGTCAGATTAATAAGTGCATTAAGGGCCGCTTTGGATTGGAAATAATTATGGATGATGACAAGGAGCAGAGGGCCACGGGTGGCGCTCACAGGAACGCATTTTAAAAAGCAGTTTAAAGAGCCTTCAGATGTTGGTATTATCCTGCGTGACCAAATTAAGAGCAAATGAGAAAAGTTTATCTGGCATTTTGGAGTATTGAAAGGACTTAGTGTTATAAATTATACAGTATGAGGATAGGAAATGGTGAGTAAATTCATGTTAAATATTATTGGCAGTTTAAATAGCAACTGCTTTATAAAGCATTAAATATTTTAATTTAGAATTAAAAGTACAAATCACAACATCCCCCAACTGCCAAAAAAAATTCAAAGATCGCTTCCATTATTTATTTGCCAGCACAATAATTAGAAGTCGCCTCGATCAGAAATTTATCCCTATCGTGTCCAATTTGCACTATCAATGTGGTATAAGTGTGGTTGGTCTGTGCTGTGGAATTAGTTTAGAACTCTTTAGACAGGAAATGTCAAAATGCTCCTCCAATATCTTAATCGGTCTTAGAGGAGCATGCGGTAGTCACAGCCTGGGCTGGGGTTTATCAATATTTCATCCAGCCTCACTTCAGGCCTTCCTTTCTGACAGTGCTTTATGCAGCAACAGCTGGTCAGAGATGGAAACCGGGGTCTGTCTGGGTCAGGACCAGGCATGCCCAAGCACATGCTAGGTCCGTGGTGAGGGGTGGTTTCTCATGCCCATGGAGGCAGACCCCCCACAGTCCCAAAACTGTAATCCATGGACACTCTCATCTCTGCTGGTGGGTGAGTTAGTTGTCATTCTTTTCTAGAAGTCAATTTGGCAACATTTAATAAAAACCTTCAAAAGATACACACCTAACAATTCAATTTTTAATAATTTATCCTACTCAGATAAGAGCATAAAGATGTAGGTTAAACGATGTTCATTACTTCATTATTAATAATAACAAAAATAAATATTAAGTAATCTAAATGCCAAATAATAGGGAAAGGTTTTAACAAATCACAGCATATCCATAAAATGATATATAATGTAATTATTTTAAAATTATGTCATAGATTACTGGTTTCTACTCACAGATGGAAAGAACTGGAAAAGACATCATTCCCACTCTTACAAGAAGAAAGAAATCAGACAAGTTCCAAGATTACTACATTTCTTGAACCCACCAGAGAGCTGAGGTTATAGGACAGCCAACCAAGCAAAACTCTGGACAGACAGGTGCCTGAAGGAAGAAACAAGACATGAGAGCACTTACTTAACCGGAGAAGACACAGTCAGACACTTAAAGAGGAGAGACAATGAAGCAGAAGAAATGTATGATGAAATAAAGGCCAAAAACTTCTAAAATTAATGACAGACACCAAACCACAGATCCAAAAAGGTCGAAGAATACCAAGCAAGATAAATACAAAATAAAAATAAAACAAAACAAACAAACAAACTACCGAAGTATATGGGGGGAGGGGAAAGTCAAAGAGAAAATCCTAAAGACAGCCAGAGGAAAAAGACATCTTACATATAGAGAAAAAAGATAATAATTATAGTAGACTATTCATCAACTCATCAGAAACCATGTAAGTCAGAAAACAATGAAGTGACATCTTTAAAGTATTGGGGAAAAAAAAAAACCTGCCAATCCAGACTTTTATACCCAGCACAAAAATTTCTTAAATGAAAGGGAAAAAAAGACACTGTCAAACAGAAACTGAAAGAATGTATTGCCAGAAGATCTACACTAGAAGAAATGTTAAAAGAAGTTCTTCAGGTAGAAGGAATATGATATCAGAGAGAAACTTGGAGTTAAACAAAGAAATGAAGAGCACTAAAAGTGGAAAAGAGAAGATAAAATAAAAATTTTTTTTTACTTTTAATTGTTCTAAAAGATAATTGATAATCTAAAGTGAAAATACTAGCAACATATCATGTTGTTAGTATTGCAGCATGAAAAAGTAAAATATATAACAAAGGTAGCACTATGGATTAGAGGGAGAAATTGGGAATATTGTTGTGAAGTCCTAATACTATACATAAAATGGTATAATATTATTTGAATGTAGATTCTGATTAAAGATACATATTTATAAACCTTATCCACTACAACCATTTTAAGATGATATAAATAATAAGACAATAGGTAAGAATGTTGAAATAATTTAAAAATTCTCAAGTAACCTAAAAGAAAGCAGTAAAAGAGAATAAAAGGCAAAAAGGAACAAATAAAAAAACAGCTAATAAGATAATAGATTTTAATTCAAAAATATCAATAATCTTATCAAATGTGAATGGTCTATACACAAATTTAAAAATATATTTTTTTACAAAAGCAAAACCCAACTCTATGCTGTTTACAAGTAACCCACTTTAACTATAAAGACATAAATGGTTTAAAAGAACAAAGGTGGAAAGAGATATGTCACGCAAACACTAATCAAAATAAACCAGAGCCCCTATGTTAACATCATACAAAGTGGACTTAATAACAGAGAATATTACAAGACATAAAAAGGGATATTGTATAATGATAAAGAAGTCAATTCTCTAAGAAAACATAACAATCCTAAACAAGTATGCACCTAAAAACAGAGCTTCAAAATGCAGGAAGCAAAAAATGGACAGTACTGAAAAGAGAAATAGATAAATCTCTAAAATTTTACTTGTAAACATCAACACTTCTTTCTCAGTAATTAATGAAAAAGTAGGCATAAAATTATAAGGCTATATAAGGCCTGAACTACACTATCATTCAAATTGACATAATTGACAGTTATAGAATATTCCAGCCAAAAATAGCAGAATACAATGTTTTAAAGGCACATACCACCTTAAGTGCACATGCACCAAGATAGACCATATTCTGGGCCATTAAACCTTTAACAATTTTTTTTAAATGCAAATAATATGAACTGTGTTCTCAGATCATGGAAGAATTAAGCCTGAAATTGGTAATAGAGAGATATCCTGAAATATCAAAATATTTGGAAATTAAACAACATACTTCCAAATAATCCATAAGGAGGAAATAAATCTCAATGGAAAATAAAAATTATTTTATATTGTAGAAAATGAAAATGTAACATAACAAAATTTGTGAGATGCAGCTAACACAGTGTTTAGAGATAACTTTATGACATTAATTTCTTATATTTGGAAAGAAGTAAGTTTCAAGTCAATCATCTAAGCCTTCAGTTTAAGAAAGTAGAAAAAGAATAATGACGTAAACTCAAAGCAATCAGAGGGAAGGAAATAATAAAGATGACAGAAGAAATTATTAACATTGAAAACAAAAAAATAATCAAGAAACAAAAAAGTAGTTCTTTAAAAAAAATCAATAGAATTGATAAGCCTCTAAGTTGACCAAGCTGAAATGAGAAAAGACATATATTGATCAATATCAGTAACCAAAGAGGAGACATCACTACAGATTTCACAGATATTAAAAAGATAATAATGGAATAAAATAAACAACTCTATGCCTATAAATTGGACAACTTAGATGAAATGGATCCTTCTTTGAAAAATATAAACTTCTAAAACATACTCATAAGAAATAGATAACCTGAATAGTCCTATATCTATTAATGGATTGAATTCACAAACACCTTCCAAAAAGAAACCCCAGGACCAAATGGTTTCACTGGTGAATTCTACCAAACATTTAAGGAAAACATAATTCCCATTCTAAACTATCTCTTCCAGAAAAAAAAAAGATGAGAGAACACATCCCAACTTATTTTATGAGGCCAGCATTACCTTAATACTAAGACCCAATAAATACATTACAAGTAAAGAAAACTATAGCCCAATATTCCTCATGAACATAGAAGAAAAACTCCTCAAAAAAATAATAGCAAACACAATCCAGCAATATATATTATAAACAGAATAATACATCACAACCAAGTGTGGTTTATTCTAAGAGTGCAAAGAAAGCTAATTCAACATTCAAAAACCAAATAATGTAAAAGGTCATGTTAACAAACTTAAAAAGAAACATCATTCTAATAGATCATCTTAATAGATGCAGAAAAAAATTGACAAAATTCAAGATCCATTTATGATTATTTTTAAATCTCAGAAAATCAGGAATAGAAGGGCATCTATAAGAAAAGAATACATCTACCAAAAAACCTACAGCTAACATCATCCTTAATGTCAAAAGACTGAATACTATTTCTCTAAGATTATAAGAGAGGCAAGGATGTCTCCTCTCATCACTCCTTTTCAGCATCTTACTAGAAATCCTATCCAGTGTAATGAGGCAAAAAAAGAGGAAAAAGGAAGGAAGGAAGGAAGGAAGGAAGGAAGGAAGGAAGGAAGGAAGGAAGGAAGGAAGGAAGGGATTGCAGATTGGAAAAGAATAAATAAAACTGTCTCTAGTTACAGCAACACGATATTTGATGTAGAAAATTGTAAAGAATCTACCAAAGAGTCCTTGAATGAAAGATTGCAGGATTTTTAAAAAAGTCAACATATAAAAATTAATTGTATTTCTATATACTAATTTCAAATGAGCAATTGAAATTCAAAATTTTAAAAACAGTACTATTACAATACCACCAAAAAATTAAGTACTTAGCTATAATCAAACAAAAAATGTGCAGAATCTGTATGCTGACAATTATAAAACACTGATGAAAGAATAAAAAAAGACCTAAATACATAGAAAGAGATAATTTGTTCATGGATTGAAGACTCAATATTAAGATGTTAATTCTCCTTAGTTTGGTCTATAGATTAAGTGTAATCCCAGTCAAATACCAAACATGTTTTTCTGTAGATATCAAAAAGCTGTTTCCAAAATGTATATAGAAAAAAGAACTAAAATAGCCAAAACAATTTTGATTCCTCCAAAACAAAGTTGGAGGAATCATACTCTAATTTTTAGATTTACTGTAAAGCTACAGTAATCAAGACAGCATGGCATTGACAAAAGAATAGACATAGAGATCAATTTAACATATTAGAAAGTCCAGAAATAGTCCCACACAAATAGTCCACTGATTTTTGACAAAGGTGCAAAGGCAATTTAATTTAGAAAGGATAATTTCAACAAATGTTGCTGGCAAACAGTGATCGTTCATATGCAAGAAAAAAAACCCAAAAACTTAAACTATAAAATTTCTAGATGAAAATATAGCAGAAAATCTTTGTGACATTGGGTTAACAATATTTCTTAAACATAACACCAAAAGCACAACCCATATAAGAAAAAGCCTGATAAATAGAAAATTATCAAAATTTAAAACTTTTGCTCTGTAAAAGACACTGTTAAGAAAATGAACATTCAGGGCACAGAGTAAGAACAAATATTTTCAAATCATATTTCTCACAAAGAACTTGTATTCAGAATATGAAAAGAACTTTCAAAACTCAACAATAAGAAAACAACCCGATTAAAAATCGGTAAAAGATATAAATAAAAACCTCGCCAAAGAAGATACACATATGATAAATAAGCATATGAAAAGACATTCAACATCATTAGTCACTAGAGAAATGCAAATTAAAATCACGATGAAAGGGCACTACATGTCTATTAGAATGATTACCATTTAAAAGAGTAAAAAACTGACAATACTAAGTTCTGGCAAGGATACAGAAAAATGGAACTCTCATACATTGTTGGCAGAAATTTAAAATAGGACAGCTATTGTGGAAAATAGTTTTTGGCAGCTTCTTACAAAGTTTAATATACACATGACATGAGTGAACAATCCCACTCCTAGGCATTTACCTAAGAGAAATTAAAATTTATGTTCACCAAAAAAAAAAA
>CM052446.1:51810711-51840561 GCA_028533085.1 Varecia variegata | reverse complement strand
CAGACAAGATGGGAGAGCATGTTGCATAGGCAGAGCTACCAACCTGCAAAAGCTCCCCAAGGTCAAACCTGGGACAACCCGGGCAACAAAATAAGTAAGGAATGCATTACATTTTAACCATAGAATAGAGCAAAGGTCTATGAGACCATACTAATATTAATTAATTCATTAATAAGAAGAGATTGCTCTTCAGACAGAATAATTCCAATTAGTAAGCGTAAAAAGGAATAAAGAATACAGAAAATCACTATTCAAACACCACAATAATAATTGTCACAAGCAAGCTCCACCCATGGATGCTAAAATCAGCAGGCTAATGTTTGAGCAGAAACCAGGTATTTGCATACTCTCAAAGTACCTCTTCCAAGATAGTTATTAATTGCAAAGGGAAAAATAATAACTTTACATTGGAAAAACCCAACAGACATCGCTTTGACCAAGTGATCAAGGTTAACATTCTAGTAAAAAGACATATCAATATCACATAACCCCTGACTTACAATACAGTGAGAAGGACCATTGTGTGGTATCTTTAGCAAAAATGCATAACCTCAATCTAGTCATAAGAGAAAACATTAGACAGAAGTGACATCTACAAAATAACTGACTGGTACTCTTCAAAAGTGTCAAAGTCATGAAAGACAAGGAAAGGCTGGAGAATTGTCACACATGGAGACTAAGGAGAAATGACAACTTTAGGTAATGTGGGGATCCTGGATTAATTCCTGGAACAAAAAGGGGCATTTGTAGAAAAGACTGGAAAAGTCCAAACAAGGTCTGTGGTTTAGTGAATTTTAATTTTCTAGTTTCAATCGTTGTACTACAGTTATGCAAAATGTTAACATTAGGAGAAGCTTGGAGAAGTACAGGAGAAGCTCTCTGTACTGTTTTCACAATTTTTTCAGTAAATCTAAAAGTATTTTCCCCAAAAGCCTAAAAATTATGTGGATAAAAATATATATTTATGGACATGAAATATCCTTACTACATACCAAAATAAAAAAGCAATTCACAAAAATAGGCATGTGTAACATGCTTGTTTAGTTATCAAAACAAGTATATATACATTTATAGTACAAATGTGTGTATATACACATATACATATAGCTTATATGTATATATGAATATCATGTCATATCATATTATATCCTACCCAAAGTATAAAATGATACCACAGTGTTCCCAGTTTTCTCAGTGTGGGTGGCATTATAAATGGGGTTATTTTTATTTCTTCTTTTGTCTTTATTTTATAATTTTTTTGCCATTAACATGTTTTATTCTGTTTTTTTTTTAACTTTTACCATTTCATTTTTACCAATTAATCCAAGGATGAAGCTGAGTTGGGGAACCAGGAAAATGTCCAGGATTGAGCTCCAACAGTGTGGTCATGAGATTATGTGAGCACTGTCTTCTCCAAACCCAGTCTGTATTTTTTAATGCCAGGGCATCTCTCAAGTGATGTTGGCCCTCTCTCCCCCTTCTTTGATTTCTGTCTCCTAGCATGTATCCAACCTCTACCAACGGGGATTCTGAGTTTTTCTGTTTCCACCAAATGTGCCCTCCACATAGAACCCCAAAGTCCTCTTCAAACCCCAAAGTCCTCTTCAAAGCCCAAAGTACACAAGAGAAGTATGACAAGATGGCTACTAAACTCTGGACTTTCTCAGGCCAGAGACCTTTCCAGAGCCAATAGAAGAAGCAGCACATGGCACTGGTTCAGGCACTCCCTTTATCGATAGAATAGAGGTGTTGAAATATAAATGTGATATGTATGTGCATATGTTCAGACCCCAAAAGAAAATTGAGTCCTTCATTCAAAACTTTCTACAGTCTTAATTCTCATCTCCAAGGAAGAAGCGAGTTTTGCCAGAGATTGAAAGTCATTTATTTTAACCACTCTCTTTGGAAAGTGATTCTGCCTGCTCAAATTTACAAGAAATTTAAGTTTAGGGCCAATATTCTAAAATTTCACAAAAGAAAGCAGATGGCAGAGGCTGAGGTAGGGCTTCCCAGGAGCAGAGGGAGTCAGAAAAGAGGCCAACACCACGATTAGAGCAACTCTCTCATTACATGACTCCAAGCACAGTGGACGTAGGCGCTGGCCCCTTGGAATTTCAAATCCAACTTCTCAGAGATTTATTTTTCTTTTGAAACAATTTCTGGCTGCTTTTGATCTTCTAAACTGAAAAAAAATCAAAGAAATCTGTTTCTCTGGAGTATTAATAGCAAAGGAATTTCTGGATGCTGCAAAGTAGGAAAGGAACATAATAGCATCTCAGTTTTATTCATCTTCAAAGCAAACTAAATATAGTTTAAAAAAAAAAATAAATGCAGGCTACCCTACAGATTTTTGAAAGGATGGAATAAACCTCTTTGCAGAAGAAAAGATGACATGAAATTTATCTTGAAGGACATTCGCTGGGCTCTTGTCTGTTTAATACCTACAAGTGGGCTGTCAGAAGGGATCGTATTTTACATCAGAAGTAAAATTATCTAATCATTCAGGGAACTCACAAGCTCTAGCATTTTCATCAATATTGAGCATTGCCTCCCTTACCCTGCTGGGGTAGCAATACCACATGGCCCCCAAAGCACAACGATGTACAGACTTCAGAACTTTCTGAGGAGCAAATATACAGCCAGTGTGCATGAAAAACAGAGTAGCAACACCACGTTCCCATGACCCAAACTCAGTCTTTACTGCCCCTATTGGTAGTAAGCATGGCAAATGGCAAGGCACATGTGCATGCAGATGGGGATGCCTCAGGAATGTCTTCATGTGTCATTTGAAAAATTAGTTCTCAAGGTACAGCTTTGAGTTAGATGCTTCTCTAGGCACTAGAGATATAACAGCACCTACAAACAAACACCCAAGCTAATTTCTGACTGTGCCATGTGCTGTGAAAGAAATAAACGAGAAATACAATGGGGAGTTTCAGGAGGTAGGTGAAAATTCAGAGAGGATCTGTCTAAGGAAGAGACTCTACACTGAGAGCAAAAAGATGAGGTGCCAGTCCTTCGGCAAGGGAGAAGGCTGCTCCAGGCAAGGGAACAGTAGATGCAAAGGGACTGAGGCCTTATAGCAGCCCCTCTCATGCCCCCTCTGCACTTACCTGTCCAGTTCACAGGTATGGTGCTCTATTGCAAGCACCCAAGACTCTCTGCCTGGGGGCTCTCTCTTGAAGTGCCTTAAACAGGCCAGAAGTGCTGGGAAGTTAATGCCTCTAGAAGCAACCCTCAGCCAATGCCCAGTGGGAATTGGTGCACAAACACCCCAGCTTCCTCACCTCTGGAGTGGGGCCATCAGAGCATGTTCCATGCTGTCTCCCAGAGGTCTACATTAGGGCTGAGCTCCATTCGCCACAGTAATCACCTGTTCTAGTGAGACACACCGGGCATCTGGCTTCCTTTCCTGTGCTGTCATCCTTCCCCACTCTACCACTGCTGTTTTCTATGGTCACCTCCAGATCAGCTGCTTGCATTAGAACTACTAATCTCAGAGGCTGCGTCTGGGAGACACAGGCTGACACAGACTGGAAAGGACCTGACTGGTGAGTAGAGGGAAGATTGGCACACAAGGACTCCAGAGAGGAAAAGTGGGGCCAGATCAAGCAGGACCCTGATGTCTGTAGATGTCTGTAGAGGGAGTTTGTCTCTCCAATTGTGTAACAGTGGCAGCTGTCTTCCCCAGCAGAATGATAAACTATTTTCAGTCAAGGACTGGCCTTGAACTGATTCCATATGCCTACAAAATGCCTTCTCTCCCTTCTCCTCCCCAACCTCCACCACCACCCATAGAATCATTGAACTCAGAGGATTTAGAGACCATGCAGTCCAGAGTCAACTCCATGGGGTCAGGAACATTGTTCTGATCACAGCTATAACCTCATCACCTACAACACTGTCTGGCACGTAGTATGTGTCCAATAAATATCTGCTGGATAAATGAAGCCTATAAATAAGAAAACGAGGAGTCAGAGAAGGCAGATGACTTAGATGTAAAACCAATGTTAAGAGGAAAGTTCATAGCACTGAATGCCTACATCAAAAAGACGCAAAGATCACAAATTAACAACCTAATATCACACCTCAAGGTACTAGAAAAAGAATAAACCAAAATACAAAGGATCAATAAAACAAAAAGTTAGTTCTTTGAAAAGATAAACAAAATCAATAGGCCACTAGATAGATTATCCAGAAATAGAAGAGAAAAGATTCAAGTAAGCTCAATCAGAAATGGTAAAGGAGATATGACAACTGATACCTCAGAAATACAAAATATCATCTGAGACTACTATGAAAACCTCTCACACAAACTAGAAAACCTAGAGGAAATGGATAAAGTTTTGAAAACACACAACGTCACAAGCTTGAATCAGGAAGAAATAGAAATGCCAAACAGAACCAATAACAATTAGCAAGATTGAAACAGTAATAAAAAAAAAAACCTCCCAATTAAAAAAAGTCCAGGACCAGAAATATTCACAGTTGAATTCTACCAAACCTACAAAAAAGAACTTGTACCTATCCAACTGAAACTGTTCCATAACTTTGAGAAGGAGGGAATCCTCCCTAAGCCATTCTGTGAAGCAAGTATCACCCTGATACCAAATCCAAGAAAGGACACAGCAACAACAAAAAATAAAACTACAGACCAATGCCCTTCATGAACATAGATGCAAAAATCCTCAACAAAATACTAGCAAACCAAATCCAACAGCACATAAAAGATAATTCACCATAATCAAGAGGGTTTCATCGCAGAGATGCAAGGATGATTCAATACATGCAAATCAATAAATGTGATTCCCCATATAAACAGAATTAAAAATAAAAACCATATAATCATCTCAATAGATTCATAAAAAGCATTCAATAAAATCTCTTCATGATAAAAACCCTCAACTAACTAGGCATATACCTCAAAATAATAAAACCCATATATGACAACCCTACAGCCAACATCATACAGAATGGGGAAAAGTTGAAAGTGTGCCCCCTAAGAATTAGAACAAGACAAGGATGCCCACTGTCATCACTTCTATTCAACATAGCACTAGAAGTCCCAGCCAGAGCAGTCAGGGAAGAGAAAGAAATAAACGGCATCTAAAACAGAAAAGAAGAGGTCAAACTATCCCTGTTTGCTGATAATATGATCTTATATCTAGAAAATCCTAACAACTCCTCCAGAAGACTCCTAGAATTGATAAATAAATTCAATAAATTCTCAGGTTACAAAATTAATGTATATAAATCAGTAGCATTTCTATACACTAATAACAGGCTGAGAGTCCAATCAAGAACTCAATACCATTTATAATAGCTGTAAATAAAATAAAATATCTAGGGATATACTTAACCAAGGAGGTGAAAGATCTCTACAAGGAGAACTACAAAACACTGATTAAAGAAATCATAGATGACACAAACAAATGGAAAAACAACCCATGTTCATCGATTGGAAAAATACACATTGTTAAAATGTCCATACTGCCCAAAGTGATTTACAGATTCAGTGAAATTCCCATCAAAATACTTAAATCATTGTTCATAGATCCAGAAAAACAATCCTAAACTTCATATGGAACCAAAAAAGAGACTGAATAGCCACAGCAATCCTAAGCAAAAAGGACAAATCTGGAGGCATCATTTTACCTGTCTTCAAATTATACTACAAGGCTATAGTAACTAAAACAGCATGGTACTGGTATAAAGGTAGAGACATAGACGAATGGAACAGATTAGAGAACCCACAAATAAAGCGATATAGCTACAACTAACTGATTTCCAACAAAGCAGACAAAAACATACACTGGATAAAGGATACCCTATTCAATAAATGGTGCTGGGAACATTGGATAGCCACATGCAGAAGAATGAAACTGGATCTCTCTTTTACCGTATATAAAAATTAACTCAAGATGGGTTAAGGTCTTAAATGTAAGACTCAAAAACATCAAAATTTTAGAAGAAAATGTAAGAAAAATTCTGGACATTGGCCTAGGCAAAAAATTTATGACTAAGACCCCAAAAGCAAATACAGCAATAACAAAAACAAATAAATGGGACTTAATCTAACTAAAAAGTTTCTGTGCAGCAAAGGAAATAATCAACAGAGTAAACAGACAACGTACAGAATGGGAGAAAATATTTGCAAAGTATTCATCCAACAAAGAACTAATATCCAGGATCTACAAAGAACTCAGACAAATCAGCAAGAAAAAAACAAATAAACCTATCATGAACAGATTTTTTTCAAAATAAAATATACAAATGGCCAACAAACATGAAAATATGCTCAACATCACTAATCATCAAGGAAATGCAAATTAAAACCACAGTGATACACCACCCTACCCATGCCAGAATCGCCATTATTAAAAAGTCAAAAACTGATAGATGTTGACACAGATGGGGTGCAAAGGGAGTGCTTATATGCTATTGGTGGGAATGTAAACTAGTATAACCTCTATGGAAAACAGAATGGAGAACTGAAATTAGACCTACCATTCAATCCAGCAAACCCATTACTAGGCATCTACCCAAAGGAAAAGAAGTCATTTTAGAAAAAGGGCTCCTGTACCTGAATGTTCATTGCAGTACAATTCACAATTGCAAAGATAGAGAATCAACCTAAGTGCCCATCAACTGATGAGTGGATAAAAAAAAAATGTGCAGTATATATACCAGGTACTACTCAGCTATAAACAGGAATCAAACAATGTCTTCTGCAGCAACGTGAATGGAACTGGAGACAATTATCCTAAGCGAAGCATCTCAGGAATGGTAAAACAAACACCACACATTTTTACTAATAAATGACAGCAAAGTGAGTAGTATATATGGTCATAAAGTGATGTAATGGACATTGAAAACTAACAAGGGGGCTAGGTGGGAGGGGGATGAAGGATAAAATCTACCTTTTGGGTACAATGTACACTGCTCTGGTGACTAAAAGCCTTGACTTCAGCATTATATGATTCATCCATGTAACAAAAAACACTGGCACCCTCTAAATCTATTGAAATCAAAAAATGAAATCTACCTAGAAAGGAATTGATACTGGCGAAAATAAAAGAAAATCAGGACCTATTTAACTGTGTTCTGTTGGAAAATAATCAAACTGGCTTTCATCTCTCAGTGTAAATAGATCTGCTTTTGTGTAAGTCCAATGTCTAGGAATAATGTTTGCGTTCACTAAGATGCAGTCAGAGAATTCTAGGGATCAAAATGGCAAGTTCTCAATGTCTGCAGCATCAAAGTGGTGAGGTCCACACTCCATGTACCTGGCACAGGGCCCTGGTTGCAGGAGGTAACTCATTGTTCCCTCTGCAAGCATTCGCTGATCCTGGGCCTGCTGGAGACACTAAGTGTCTGGGATTTGGGGTGAACTTTAAAATCCCAGACCTGAGAAGCCTGTGGTCTAGTGTGGAACCCAGACCAGGGGAGAACGATGGGATTGAGTGTGGCAGCAGCTGCAGGAACACAGGGGTGACCCATCCACTGGGGCGGGGACTTCTCTTAGCTGAGTCTTCCTGGATGACTCCAAGGGCTCCAGGTTGAAAAGGGCAGAAAGAACATTCCAAGGAGAGGGAATAGCCTGGGCACAGGCCTGAGCACAAAGAGCACAGAGTGTTCAGAAATCTGAACATGGTCCCTGGGGTTAGACGCCGAGGAGAAGTAGGTGGGGCAGGGAAAGATATGACAGGGCCAGGGCCGAAGGGCTGGACGCCTCACATCTTGGGCTCTGTCCCACAGGCAGTGGAGTCAGGGAAGTGTGGAGGGCAAACAAGGGCATGAGACTAAAGGCAGGACCAGTGAGGAGGCCACAGCCACTGTGCAGGGCAGGATGGTGGCAGGGGGGCTAAAAGGGAAACTGAGGAAGTGGGATAGCTAGAACACAGTGGAGGTGAGGAGGAGAGGGTAGGATCCAGGGCTGCCTCCCAAGGAACTGATTAATGGGGGCTAGGGGAAGTACCATCAACCAAGAGTGAAACCCAGGAGGAGGTTAGACTTGAACACATAAGATCATTTTGTTTAGTTGTTTAGAAAAATGTTGGCATCAGAATCCTAATTAAATCTTGAGAATTAATGGGGGAAAAGGAGAGAGAGAGAGAGACCTCAGGGCTGCTTTAAATACCAAAGTTCCTGGAGAGGGGTAGGGGAGGTTGGCCTTCCCAGGATCACTGTTGGAAGACCGCTGGTCCAGGTCCAAGCCCCTCTTCTCAACGGAGGTTCAGAGATGGGTGTTTCCTGGCCTAGGGCACACAGCCACGAAGCCTCCAGAACCCAGCTCAGGGGCTCGGGGACCCTGCTCTCCTCCTTCCACAGCCAGGAGGCCGAGCTAATGAGGACTTTGCGTTCTTGGCCCCACTCCTGCCCAGCTGGCCTCTTGGCTGAGGACATCTCGAGCCACATGAGAGCCTTGCCCCTCACAGACGCACTCTGCCTCTCCGTCTCAGCGCGACCCCCTGGATCTTGTCCATGCTCTGGTCCCTTCTTGGAAGGGCAAGACTCCAGCAATATGCTTCTTTGCTGTTGGAGGAATCTGCCCCACCCCCAGCACCCCTCCTCCAACAGACATTTACTTTTCACAGCCCCCAGGTGCCTCCGGCCCAGGCTATGAGCAAGCCAGCAGAGAGAGCAAAAATCACCGGATCTGCTATTGAGTCTCAGATTTGAGTCACAGCTCTGCCTTAAGCCAGCCGTGTGGCATTTGGAAAATCACTTGGCCTCTCTGAACCACAGATCCCTCCTCAACAGATCAAAGGTCATAACGCTGACTCCACCTATGTCAGAATGCTGTAAGGATGGAGGGGGCAATCGACAAACACACGTTGCATCCTGCCACATGTCTTCAGGGATGCAAGGGGCCCATGGCACTCGCATCTCTCATTTCACCTGTCATAAGTAGCAGCATCTCCCGATATCATCACCACTTGCCACCCTTCAAACAACCCGAGGGCTGTGAAGCAGGGGCGAGCTAAAAGGAGGCAGGATGAAGGGACAGGACCTACATAGACCCGCACTCAGGACCTATGTACTCTTAATTTAAGTACAATCAGAACAAACTTGTGTACTTGTTTCCCAGCTCATTGTACCTGAGAAGTAACAAATTAAAACGGATGGGAGGAGGGGAAGGGACAGCTGAAAAGGGTGACACAGAAACAGCATGATAAGTAGGCACAAAAGCCCCACTGTCATAGTCTGGGGACATACAGGGAAAGTACAGGAAGCCTGAGGCCATCACCGTACAATTGCTGATGTTCCCAATACAACACCGAGTCACCAAGAAATGAAAACGGCACGAAAGCATTAAATAAGTTTAGCATACTCTGGTTAAGAAGCTACGGCTTTTTAAGACAGTCATACCCTTTAAAATCAGCAGTTCTATTTCTAAAACATTTGTCCTAAGAAAATAATAGGGGCATAAGGTATATGTATAAGATTATTCATTACAGCTTGTCTTTAGTAGGGAAAAACTGGAAACACTTCAAATGCCCTTCAGAAGAGGACTGGAGTCTCCCACTCTCAAACCACTCTCCAGCAGTGTCGCTGTGTGTCCTTGTCTCCCATTCCATAGTTTTTCTTTAAATTAATCCATTTTGTTTTCATGAAATAAATGTATTTTCTTAAAAGAAAAAGATCCATACTATCATAAATGGATTATTAGTATCAGTTGCCATAAATAAAAATAAAACTATATTAGTAATCACAATGGAAAGAAAATAATGTAATTAAAATCTAGCTCAGTAAGGTTGCCTGTCTAAGCCTGAACCTGAAGGTTACTTAATAAGAAAGAAAGGGAGAAAGGCAGGAAAAGAGGGAAAAAGAAATGATAAAAAATAATAGTAATAATTTTTTTTAAAAAGCAAGGGAGACATTACAAGTGCTCTAGTGAGGTGCTAAAAACATACTACCAACAGCTGAGACTTCCCCCTAATCTGGCCAGAAGGCTTGAAGTATAATCAAAACTCATGAATTATTATACCATCTTATAGTATGTGAGTTAATATTACTATGTGAGTTAATATTAATAGCCTTAAATACAAGCTTAAGAAACACAACAACCAATGAAAAGTGTTCTGCCTGTTTGTTTCATGATTCAAACAAAACAATTTTTAAAAGCATAATTCTGATACTATCAGGGAAAATCTGAAGACAGACCAGATGACTTCAGGACACCAAGGTCAATTTTGTTAGGTGTGGCCCTGATATTGTCACTGCACAAAAAAAAATTTTTTTTTTTTTCCAGAGAAGCATAGTAAAGGATTCAAGAATAAAATGACAAGATAACTGATTGGCTTTAAAACATTACAGCAAAAGAAAAAAATAAAGTAGAAAAGAACTGGACAAAGCAAATGTGGCAACGTTTTGATAATTGTTGGAGCTAAGTGATGGGTATTTGAGGGTTTATTATACTATTCTCACTACATTTAAAAGTTTGAAAATTTGCATGCTAAAAAAGTAAACACGAAAAATATAAACAGAAAATCCCTTGTTCATGGGCCACCCTGGCTTACAAAGCCCATGTCATTTTGAGAAGTTGAAAGATCCTCATCAAAGAGAGTCAAGCCCCAATTTCTGTGCACTTTGTTGAACATTTTGCACACCAAAATTTTGACCATTTTGAATTACTGTGTCAGACTCTACAAAAATAAATAAAAATAATGATAGGAATCCATACATAATGACAGGGGAACGTGTCCAAGACAGATGGTTGAGGAGGAAAACACGTACTATTAAATAGAAGAGCGTATTTATGTGAAAATGCAAAGGAAAATCCCCCACGCGCCTGGAGTCCTAGAGAGAGTCTGGAAGCTGGCCACAGACACTCTCGGATGAGGAGTTTCTGCTTTTGTCTTTATGCCTATCTCTATTGTGTAAAATTTTATTTTTTACAATGAATAGATATCATTCTGATAATCAGGCAAAAAGGCTATTACCATTTTGAGAAAAAAAAGAAATCAGAAAACTATTTCTATCTGTATAATGAAATTATTTAAGCATATATGGCTGCTTAAAAGACAATTAAATTCCCATTATTACCACGGTTCTCTGTGGCACTGTGCACATTCACTGTCCCGGTCTGGAGAAGGTGCTAGAACAGGCCTCCTATAAGCTAATCTTGGTGCAGGGGACTGTGAGCTGGAGGAAGGAGTGTTCTTGACTTCACCCCTTCATTTGTGCTGTGCTCTCTACCTGGCGTGATCTCTCCACTGTCCTGTGTCTCCCTGTCCCCATCGTTCCGGGCTCTGTCCCAGGAAGGCTGCTGGGAAGCCCCAGCCCACCGCTCTTCACAGAGCTGGAGACATGCACTGTCCGGCTTCTCCCTCGGCAGATGCCGATCTCCGGTCCATTCACCAGCACCAATCTCCCATCTGCAGCACTGCAGAGCCGGGGCCTCATCCTGGGCAGGCCCCCCACACCCAGCATAGAGCAACACAGCTCCGCCTCATGCCACTGCTCTTCCCAGCTGGGTGACCTCGGGCAAGTCATTGAACCTCAAAAGGCCTCTGTTTTCACAGCTGTAAAATGGGAATAAGTGAACCTAATAGCTATGACCCTCTCTGGAAAATTAAATGAGATAACATATAGAGAGTGTTGGTAATATGTAAGGCATTTGATTAAAATGTAGTTATTAATGTTATTGGTACTATATAAATATTTATTGGTAATGATGAAGACAGTATTAAGGACTTTAGTGTCCTTCAAAAAACTACTGACACAGATTCATTTCAAAAATTTCCTTAGGAGATAATCAGAAATGTGTTCAATGAATAAGGATATTCACTGTGTCTTAACAGTGAACATGGTAAACAATCTTCTATGGTTTGTTATGCAGCTATTAAAGGTGATAAAATATGTTGTGTGACATGGGAAATGCTTATAATATATTGCAAAATTTAAAAATCTAGTTACAGAGGAGTAGAATCTATATATGTGTGTGTAGACTCACAGTATATATTAATAAGGATATTTATATACATACATATTGTACATACAGAGAAAGAGGTCCAAAGAAACTCTAAAGAGAATTACTCTAAAAATGTTGATCATGATTATCTGTGGATTAAGGGATTATGGGCAGCTTTTATTGTTTTCTTCTTTTTGTTTATCTAAATTCTCTAAAATTTTCTAAAAATAGTATATATTACTTGTGTAAAATTTCTAAGTTATTTTTTAACATACACCCCCCTGTCCCTGTCAGTGAGTTAATAATAAAAAGCTGTTCTCAGCCCCCAGCCTTGGGCTGCCAGGGCTCCCAAGGTCACATGACTGCCCCCCACGGACCCTTAGTGTCCATGTGGAAGAGCCTGGTACGATTTTCACGAGCACCTAATGGACACGGTGGGTGAACAATTAGCCAGCTCTGGGCAGAGAAACTGCCTCCCTGGAGGCTCACACAGGAACCGTGGCCTTGGGAATAGAAGCGCTCTCAAACTAATTCCCAGAAGGGGGGTCAATTAGAAAACTTAACACCTAGAAATCACCCTCCTCCAGCGGGTAACATGATAGGCCAGCTCGAGGGTCCGGGAAGGAGTGAGCAGATGGGGAGAGACAAGGTTGGAGGGCTGGGCCCACCCCCTCCTGCACCCCTCTCCCACGGCCCCAGCCCCCACCAGCCCCCTCTCACCACTCTCTCTGGGCTCCTCCTCCAGCTGGGCCTCAACTCTAGTCCCCGTTGCACAATTTTCTTCTCTCCAAAAAGCCTGTGTTCTCTCTAGGAATCTTCCAGATAGATAATATTGTAAAATGTCAGCACTGAATAGAACCTCAAATATCATTTTACTCTCTTGCTTTCCAGTTGAGCAAACTGATTCAAGGAGATTAATCAAGGTGTCCACAGTGTCCCTGCTAGTAGGTGCAGAAGCCAAGATTAGAACTCAGTTGTCTTTATTCCTAGGTCAGGGTGACTTTGTGCTCCACTGTTTTACTTCCTGCCATTGGGGCGGAAAGCGTAGTGTCCTGCTGAAGGGATGTGGACTGCAAGGCAGAATTCCGGGGTTCAAATTCCAGCTCTGGCACTGACCACCTTTTGTGGCCTCAGATGCCCCTGTTTTCTCATCAGGAAAATGGAGGTAATAATAGTAACTACACTATGGGTTTATGTACAGATTAAATGAGTTAAAGCATATTTAGAACAGAGCCTGGCACATAGTAAATGTTATGTGAGGCTTTGCTATTTTAATAATTTTGTCAGCCACTTAGTTGTGCCTATGGGAAGAAGTCGGAAAAGGGCAGAGATAAACCAAGTGATTCAGCAACAGGAGCACAGGATCGCTGCAGAAAGCCGAAGCCCAGCACCTCCATCTTCCCTGGGAACATGGGAAGACCCAGGCCAGCCATCATTCATCCTCAAGTATTTACTGAGCCAATAGAACAGAGTGCAGAAACAGATTCTCATGTATACAGTTACTTGATTTACAACAAAGGTGCCTCTACAATGCATGGAGGAGTAATGTTCCATATGCACTGCAGGGGAAAACTGGATATGTATGTGGAGAAGAAGATAATGGTGACCCCAATCTCACACCATACATAAAAGTCAATCCCAGATGGAATATAGACCCAAATGTGAACGCTAAACAATGAAGCTTCTAGAAGATAACATAAGCAAACATCCTCATAGTCTTGGGATAGGCAAAAATTTCTTAACAGGACACAAAAAGCAAGAATCATAAAGAAAAAGATTGATAAATTGCACTTCATTAGGAATTTCTCCACAATTAAAAAAAAAATAAAATAAAAACTGGCAGGACGCAGTAGCTAGCATCTATCATCCCAGCACTTTGGGAGGCCAAGGTGGAAGGATCACTTAAAGCCAGGAGTTTAAGACCAGCCTGAGCAACATAGCAAGACTCTGTCTCTACAAAAAATTTAAAAATTAGCCAGGCATGGTGGCATGTGCCTGTAGTCCCAGCCACTCAGGAGACTGAGGCAGGAGTTCTAGGTTGCAGTGAGCTATGATTCATGCCACTGCACTCCAGTCTGGTGACAGAGCAAGGCCCTGTCTCTAAAAAATAAAAATAAGAACAAATAAATGAAGGTAGGAAATGATATTTAAAAGGAAATAATTTATATTATGATTCACAGTCTTTTATCTTTATTAACTTCTATGAAAATGTATAAAGGGCAAAAGACTTAAACAGGCACTTCACAAGAGAGTATGTCCAAATGGCCAATACACATAAGAAAAGTGTTCAACATAAATAACTATCAAGAAAATGCATATTAAAATCACAATGATATACTACCATGCACACACCAGAAGAGGTTAAAAAAAAAAAAGACAATACCAAGTCTTGGCAAGGATGTGGAACAGCTGGAACTCTCTCTCCTACATTGCTGATGGGAATATAAATTGCAGAATTTTTAAAGGTGAACATACAGATAACCTTACAACCAAGCAATTCTATTCCTAGGTATATACTCAACAAAGATGTATGCATATGTGTTCCAAAATACCAGAATGCTCTCTGCAGCCTTATTCTAAGTAGCCCCAAAGTGGAAACCATCTAAATATACATCAGCAATAGAATGGATACATATTAATACATTGGGTTCTATCTATACAATGGAATATATATGGTAATGAGGTTCACACTGCAAGGTGGATGCATCTCATGAACATAAGGTCGAGAAAACACAAGCCAAATACTAAAAAGCACATACTACAAGATTCTATTTAAATAAAAGTCAAAAACAGGCAAAACCAATTTGTGAGGTTAGAAGTCAGGATCCTAGTTAGTAATCAGGGGGGGTAGTGACTGGGGCGGGGGGCATGAGGGAGGCCTGTGAAGGATGTCGGGCGCCTTCTAGATCTTCTTTTGGGTAGTGGTTACATGAGTAAGCACGATGGGTAGTTGCAGGGGTATTGTGCCGTACACTTGTGATTTACACACATCTTTATACATGTTACACTTCAATATTTAAAAGTTTACTTAAACTTAAGAATCCTTTACTGAACACCTGTACGTGGTATATACAGCGGTAAACAAGGCAGAGGTTGCCCTGCCCCAAATGTTTTCCAAGCAGGCAGTGACTGTTACAGAATGAACCTGCCTGTGAAGGTAACAGTCATTACAGCCCTCACGTTTGAAGGAGCCACCTCGTGTCACAGCCCTTGACTCAGGGACCTTTACAACTGTACTACCTTTAACATGTCAGCCCCAACAGAATCCTTAAAGAGTGTGGCCCTCTCAGAATTTTACAACAAAAATAACGCTGAAGCTCTGAGAAAAAAAAGACTTGTCCACGATCACCCAGAATGCAGGCGGCGCTGTCAAGAGGTCGTTTGTGATGTGGAAACCAAGCAACCCGCCTCCAGCCGGCAGGACACAGCGCAGGGCAGGCCCACATGGACACTGCCCCGGAGACACAGGGTCAGGTTCCAGCTCTGCCTTTTCCTGGCATATGACATCCTTCAGTCTGTCAAACCCCTGGCTTTCCTATCTGTGAAATGGAGGTAAAAATACTTACAACGCAGAATTGTTACAAGACTCACTGAGATGCTGCTACTCAAAAAGCATTCAGCTACGTTACAGGACAAAAAGGAAAGAGTCCATGATTAGAAAAGCCATCTAAGGTGGAGCCATTTTAAGGGGCTGCCTTTCAGGAAGCAGGTGATGCAGGCCCTGGAGACCCTGACCACAGCCCCTCCAAGGCCAGCCACAAGGACAACGGGAACTGGCTTGGCGGTCCCTGGGGAGCAGGCGTTGGCCCATCCCTGCCTGCTTGGTGGGAATGGTCAGTGCTGCCATCCTCACAAAGCTCCCCGACCCTGTCATCCTCCTCGGTCTCTGTGGCTTCCTCACCCCCACCCTAGCAGGGGCCAGTGGTTGTAGCACCACCAGGTGACATCCCAAAAAGCTGAGATTGGGGCCTTCCACCAGCCACATCGAATCTCCTCTAAGGTGAGAGGTTTGAAACTGCAAATGCGTGTCTGTGACCCAGCACGAGAAGTGTGATCTGGCAGTGGTCCTCACACTGGCTGCATGGCCTGGTCACCAGGGGTGGGGTGCAGGCATGGACCGCTTTACAGCAGCCGTAGGGGATTTGAATGTGTGCTGCCACGGTTGGGAACCACTGGCCCCGCCCTGTCCCTGTGTGAATCCACTTCCTGGGGCCAGGCCAGATCAGACCTGTTAACTTCCCGGAGGTGTTGCAGAGGTGAAGCACCGTGGTGGGGTGTCCCTGCCGCTGGGCCCCAGAGCAGCTGCCAGCAAGATCCATCTCAAGTCTTACAGGAGTCAGTCCGAAACACAAAGCCGAGGAGCACCAGCCCTCAGCTCCCCCTCAGTCCACTCGGCATCAGCTTCAGCCCTGTCGTCCCCTCCCAGCCTCACCTCTCACCTGCTCACACCTCTTCCCCACCCTCCTCTGCACACAGGCGGGCTCTCCACCCACAGCAGGGCTGGCTCCAGCCGTGGCATCGTGTCACCAAGGGCTCCCTCTGGCTGGACCCAACACTCAACCCCACTCTCAGCTGAGTTATTTTACTCCAGGTCCCCTCTCCGCTCCCAGCAGTGATGTGAGGACGGGGGTTGGGGGGTGGGCAGTGGTCGGAGTACTCAGCCCCGCCGCCACCAGAATGAAGAAGGCTTGGGCCCTCCGCTGAGACCATTCCTGGGAAGGGAAGGGGGAGAGGACATGGGAAGAGGGGGAGGGGAGAATGTAGAGCCTCCCCACCCCTACCTGAGGAAGCCAGTAAGGAGCAGCAGCTGGAAACAGCTGTCCTGGATTCTAGAACCAAACTCAGGAAAATGAAAGAGAAAGGGGGCTGTAAAGACAAGCAGAGCAGTTCTGGAACGTTCTACCCACACCCAGGGAACCGCCTGACCCTCCGACCCCAGGCAGAAAACATCAGAGCAGAGAGAGGCTCAGGATCTCCAGGATGCTTCAGGACCGACCCACCAAAGAGGGGAATGGCGGGAGAAAGGAGGGGACACAGGAGCTGTCCTGGGCCAGCTTCCTTCCTCCCAAGGAGCAGGGCTCTGGGCCTGGGTGGTTTGTACTGGACAGTCCTGCCAAGCAGCCCTCAATCTCCTCATGATCTTAGATGGGCACAGCTTTGGGGGATCCGAAAGAACTCAGTGCGGAGCCTCTCAAAACAAGGAAGAGATCAGCCCGAGCATTTGAGGGTGCTGGTTTTGTGTGTTTGTGTGTGTCTGTGTCTGTGTGTCTGTATCTATGTCTCTGTGTGTGTCTGTGTGTGTGTGTTGTAGAGATGCTGGCATTGTTTGTCACTAACATCCAAATGGTGGTTAAGATTAAAGAGTGACACCAGCCAGAAGACAGAGAAGCTGTGGGACCGAGTAGATCTGCCCCCGCCCCGGGGTTGTGGCCCTTCCCGGACTCCCTCATGAGAGGGACAGGGGGCATGTACTGCCGCTGCCTCTTCAATCTGATGGAGCCAAGGTGATGTCGTTTTCCGAGCCAGTGAGTAGAACAGTTGGAAGCTCAGAGTCCTGCGTTCAAGTCATGACCCTGCCACTCACCATGTAAGAAACCTTGGGCAAGTTACGCAAGTCCTCTGAGCCTCAGTGTCCTCATGTATGAACCAGGGAACAGCTACCCCTGCTGCCCCTGCACGTGCAGCAGTGCAGGTCTAAGAGGATAATGTAGCTAGACACAGACAAGTGCGGGATAGGCTGCGTGGAAACAGCAGCTCACTTTACTCAGGGTTTACTATGTGCCAGGACTAACCTATTTCACACGGATCATTCCATTCACTCTTGCCACCGGTAGTCCTAGAATCCACTTCTCTCACATGTGAGATTAGGCAACGTGCCCACAGCCATACAGCTGGAGGCAGGAGTCGAATTCAGGCTTCAACCTCCAGAGAGCAAGCTCCGAGCCCACACCGGCTGCCCCCGTGTGTGGGACCTGTTGCTTCATCATGAATCACAGTTTCATCTCCATCAACTTGAATAATTACCAATGTCTATGATTTGGACACAGATTGAGAGGCTGATGGGAGGACCAGCTCCCTTGACACCAGCAGAGAAAGAGAGGTGGGCCCAAGCATGCGACTCTCTCCTCCACTGAGCGGGGGACAGAGCCCAGGAGCCCCTAACACCCCCACACGAGCAGGTCTGGTCTCTGTCCTCCCCAGCGACAGGTCTCTGGCTTCCAGAGGGTAAGTCATCCCAGCCACACCCTCGGCCCCCAGTCAGAAATCTGGGTGTCCTTTAGGATATAAATTTATCATTTCTGACTTCTCTGGAGGTATTAACAACGTCTTATAACAATGTATTATTTTTGAATCTCTGTAAAATAAAAGTACAACGCACATACACACAGGCACTCACACACGGATGGCTAGGTACTTAAGAGTAACTGCTGCCAAGATTCTAGTTTCTGCTTTAGTCATCTCCCAGATGCACTGCTGCGATTTGCTCTTGGCTGGTCCTCGTTCATCCATCATATCACTTGTCCTCTTAAAATCTGGCCTCACGCTTGGCGTCCCATCCTTCCCTGGCGTCTCAAGTGTCACAGCGATGCTAATTATACCATTTTTCACTCACCTGTTGGTGTTTGAGACCCCCCAGTGGCTGTCCCAGTTTAAAGGACTTCTCATCCAGTCACTTGGAAAGGATGCTCACCCAACCTACTTCACTGTGTCCTGTTACTCAGTCTCACTGCATTATTAGCAATGTCATCTGGTCACCCTGCACAGTTTTTACATAAGGGAGTCTTCCAACCGCTCACCTCCCGCCTTCCCAATAGAAATGTCAACCACGCTTGGTCTCTCTGCACTGGAGACATTCTCTGTGTGATCAAGTGCCCTGGGCCCTCCTGTTATGTCAGCAATAGTTTAAGCGTGAAAGCAAGATCCATGGCTGAAAACATTGCTTAACAAAGCAATAAATCATATCATCTTACATCATTCTTCCATCTCACACCTCATACTGCCTGACTCCTCCACGGACTCAGGGATCCGATCTCTCAGCCACGCTCCAGAGGAAAAACAAGGTAATTTCTGCCTTTTGTTTTGTTTAACCAAACAGAGGTAACTCTTCCCTTTACATAGTCAACACTCGAAGTATGTTTAGCACTTGCTCCTGCCGGGCTTGAGTTCTGGTGACCAAATGTAAACAGCTAAGCAGAAGGACCGCAGGCCCTACTCGTACTCGTTTCCCAGGGCTGCTGTAACTCATTAGCACAAACGAGGTGGCTTAAAACAACCGAAATGTATCCTCTCATGGTTCTGCAGACCACGAGTCTGAAATCAAGGTGTCGGCAGGGTCACGCTCCCTCCGAAGGTTCCAGAGGGATCCTTCCTTGCCGTTTCCACCTTCGGCCCGGGGACTTGCTGGACTGTAGCTGCAATCTCGGTCCCCATCTTCACATGGCCTTCTTCCCTCTGTGTCTTTCCCCTCTTTATAAGGACACCACGCATTGCATTTAGGGCTTGCCCTAAACCCAGAGTAATTCTATCTCAAGATTCTTAACTAATGACATGTGCAAAGACCCTATTTTCAAAGAAGGTCAGATTCTGAGGTTCTGGGTAGACATGAACTGTGGAGGATGCTATTGAACCCAGTACACAGGATGTGGAAGGATCTGGTGCTTTCCTCCTGAGATGTGAGTCTTTGGATGCCTGCTCTTCACGCCTGCCCCCACTTCCCCACAGACAGCTGCATAAATTTTCTTTAGCAGGTTGTAAAATATTTTTTAAACTACTGGGGTTGTTACAGTTAAGTTTTAATTAGTGTTAAAGGAGCAGCTGCTTGTCAGTCTGCCAGTCTGTGAAATAGGGCCAGCAATGCCAACCTCACAGGTGGTGGGGAAGCCTAACCCAGTGAACCAGGTGAAGCAGCTGGTGCCAAGTCCTGGCCCACGGGCGATGCTCAAGCTGTGCTAGCCAGCCTCAACCTCAGCGTCTCCAGCCCAGCATTCCTGACAAACAAAACTCCCCTCTGAATAGAAGGAAGATTAGAACATGAAAACCAGATGTTGATGATGTTTTACCTGTCAAGTGAGGAAGAGGCAGCAAACAGTGGCTGAGTGGCCATCAGGCTCTATTTCACGTCACCAACTCTTCTAACCACCACCCCCCTGGTGGTTCCCCCACACAACCCATCCTCTCCTGGCCCTGCACATGGAGAGAATATTACGTCCATTCTGCAGATGAAAAAACTGAGGCAGGGAGAGTTCAGCGCAAGTGGTTTGGCCAACGTGTGTTAAAAAGTTGTGATCATAGTTTCAAGCCAAGGGCCACGGTGGGACGTTCCCGGCTGATTCTGGGGTCTGAGTCGGGGCTCCAGGTTGTCAAGGGTGCCCTGAGAGAAATGAATCACAGTATCAGAGGGAGATGTCGGAGTCCAGTTCTTTCTGCTGAGTTTTGTTTGCAAAGACCAAATGTGCTCCGAGTATTAGGCTGTGTCTGATAACATCAAAACAACAAAGTAAAATGTGGAAAATGAAGTCAAACCAGTTACTTGCTTCCATGATGAATAAAAAATGTGAATTCAACCTATGATTTCTTTTTTAGTTCAGTCGGATCTATTTATACATGTAGACACATGGACTTAGAGTTGGAGGGTGGTAACCAAGCCTTAAAAATAGCACCCTACCCAGAAAAGAAATGTGCACTTAGGGAGTCCCCAAGTACACAAAAATTCTAGACAATTCTCTGGCTCTCAAAAATCTGAAAGTCCTTGGTTTAGAGATTTGTATTTGAATCCTTAAGTGCAGGTGGTGCTGTGGTGAAGGGAAGTCCTTTCTCTCCGTGTCCATTTTGCCGTTTCGGCCCGTTCATGGCTTCTTTCTCATACACACGATCCCAAGGAACTCAAGAAAATCTCAGCGAGGGGCTGTGGGAGGGTCGAAGTTCAACCTACCGGCACTTCATTTTCGGTCCAGAACTCGATTAAGCCAACCTGCTCTCGAAGCAGTAATCGACTCCGTTTTGCGTTTGTTTTCCTGTCAGTTTTGCGGTTGCTCATTATGTGTGAGGAGAAACCGGGGCCTGCGTATAAACATCGCAGTTGAACATGGAGCATATTTCTTTCTCCCTCTTGAAATCTGTGCCCTTCTCCTTCTCACCGGTGCTACAGTTTCCTCTGGCACTTGAGACAGACATATGTTATTTTCAGTTCCACAACTTTCTGGTTCTCTGTATCGCCACACACAAGGCCCAGGCATTGCAAACATAAACACATGTGGGCGTCTGCGTGTCAACCACTGGACTCTCACCGCTTTTTTTTCCTTTTTAAATGCAATGTAACTCTAGTGGCTTGTCATCAGAGCCAAGCAGCGTGACAAAGTCCTCTAACAAAGTCAATGTTTTCTAATCCCAGACCTCTACTTCGCTCCCCAAACTCCTGCCATTTGGGGCTCCCACCCCCCAAATCGGCAAATGCTCAAACCAGGTCCAGTGGGGAAAATCCTTTAATGACCCCCTTATTACTCTTAACTGCGGCTGAAACAGCCTAATAAATAAATACACTAATTGGGCTTTGCAAAGACAGACCTTCCCCAGCAGTACTTACTACAGCATAATAAAAACCGGTGACAAGCTTCAGCTTTGTGGATCCTCTGATAGTAAACAAGAGATAATTTGCAAATTCAAACGTGCTGGACAGGTTGGCACCCTTTCAGGTAGCAGTGGGTTTAGGCCAGGTGCCAAGCTGTTGGAAAGGGAGATCTTTTAATACCCACCCCCTTCCAGGCACTGTCATCTGCGGTATGTGCTGGGGGCTGGGTGGCATGGCAGCGGCACACAGAGACAGACACAGATGTTGGATTCTCCCCCGGATTCTGGAGAAATTGCAGTTGCCCTGGCACATAGGAGATGGTGGGGAGTAAGGTTGATGATTATAAAACAGCAACTTCCATTTAATGTGTGCTTCCTATAAGCCATATGACAGCTCATTTTAGTTTCATAAATACTTATCCCTACTTAACAGACAGGGAAACTGAGACTAAGGCCAATAAACCCTTTTGCCAAGATCACCCAACGAAGCCATAAATAGATGGTGTGGCTATATTCCAGTCAAACTATATGTACAAAAATAGGCAGCTGGGAAGACTGAGCCTAAGGGTCCTAGTTGTCTGACCCTTACTCTAAAGTCTATAGCAGACATGTCACATCTGTGGTCAAGGCTCAGGAACGCTGGGCACAAGACTGGAGGCACAGAGACCAATGCATGGCCTGTGCTTTTCCTAATCTCATCTCCACTACTCTTTCCCTTGCTTTCTCCCATCCAGCCTCGTAGCCTCCTTGCTGCTGTTCAAACACAGCTGGCATCTAACAGCCTCAGGGCCTTTGCACTCGCTGTTCACCCTGCCTAGAGCATAGGTCCTTCCAGATATCTTCATGGCTCATGCCTTCACCTCCTTCTGTTCTTTGCTCCACTGTCAACTTTTTAGCAAGGCTGTCCCTGACTACCCTGGCCAGCCACACCCAAGCCAGCATTTCTTCCTGCCCTGCCTTGTTTCTCTCCAGAGCACCTACCACCCTCTAGATATCTCTATCATTTTACTCATTTATTTCACTCATTTTGTCTCTGTACCTCCTACCACTAGAATGTACGCTCTGAAGGGGCAGGCATTCTTGTTTCTTGTTTTGCCTGTTTGGGTCACTGCAATATATCCCCAAATCCTAGAATAGTGCCTGGCATGTAGTGAGTACCCAGTAAATATTTGTTGAATGACTTAATAAATTAGGGACTGACAAGAGCCCATCCTTAGAGCAAGCAGAACATAGCCCCAGCAAAGCTGCCCTGGAGTTCAGGGGCTTGGCTGTGACAACTTCTGGACCCACTGGGGCATTGCCCAGGATGGAGCCAGTGGTCCCAGCAGCTCTCAGCAACTCAGCAGCATCTCCACTGACCACACAAAGCACAGTGGTGGGGGCCGTGAGAGGGCGAACAGCAAAGAACAGCAAAGTAGAGCCATGACCAGGAAATGTCCCTGGCCTCCCCTTCTTCACGCTGACCTCTGCCCTTCTGAGGGCCCGTCCAACGTTTCTGAAGCCCTTTTAACTCTCCCCTTCTCTGCACATGCTGCTCTCTTTCGGCTGAGTCATGAGGCAAGCTTGGAGATGTTTCTCAGCAGCCCCCACAGGCCACGTCTCTGCCAGGGCTGGGGGGAAGCCATCTGGGGCTGTAACCCAACACTTTGTTTTATGAATGAACCAATTTTCTGTAGGCACCTTCAAGCTGGGAAACATCCCAGAGGTGGACTAACCTTTAACATTAGATGTAATTAAGGATTAGCCATATCACATGACCCGTGAAGCACCGGAGACCAGAGATAATAAAACCGTGGGCAGTTTTCCATTGAAAGATCTCCCCATGGGCACATCCTGAGACCTGGAGGGCCAAGGTGGGGCCAGGGCGGGGCCTGGGCACCTGCCACCCATGGCCCTGCAAATCCAGAGCAGGCCGGGGGCGAGGGCCAAATTGCCAATCAGCCATCTTTTACCACCTTCGTTTATGATTTGATCACTGACCTCTGAGAGCATAAAATCCAAGCCCTGTGGCCTGAGAGCTCTCTGTGTGCCCAAGACTACACAGGGCTCTTCACATATAATGTCATGTCTCTCTGGCTTGTCACAACAACCTGTGATCTCCATTTTATAGATGTGAAAACTGAGGCTCACAGGTTCAATGATTAGCCCAAAATCCCCAACTAATAAGTGATAGAACCAGAATTTTAACTGGCTCCAAAGCTCATCTGTTTAATCACAATAGTGCAGAACTTCTTAAGTTGTTGCATATATGTGCACGGGGTGGGCAATTTTGGTGGCGTTGTTCAGTTATAAGAATAAAACCATCTCTTTCCATCCATGGTGGGCACAGCTAGTATTTCCTTTCCCAGGGCTGAGGGTAAAACTACGGTTGGGGGATATGAGGGTTGCTAAAGCACCAAGGGATCCCTGTGCCAGCTTTAGGGGCCTCCCTGTCCAGCCACAGCCCCCAGCCCTAACTTAGGAGAGGCCCCACATGGTGGTGGGTGGTCTCATCAGACACAAGTTAAAATAGCAGGTACTATGAAGGATCTTCAAAAAATCAAACACAGAACTACCATAGATCTAGCAATTCTACTTCTAGGTATATACCTTCCCCCCTCCAAAAAATGTGTATATAGATATATTGAAATCAGAGACTCGAACAGACACCTGCACACCAATGTTCACAGCAGCATTATTCACAGTAGCCAGAAGCTGGAAGAAACCCAAGGTCCACCTGGAGATGGACAGTGGTCGTGGCTGCACAAGAACGTGGATTACCTAACGCCACTGAATTGCAGACTTAAAGATGGCTAACGTGGTTTTACGGTATGTGTATTTTACCACAGCTAAAAAAATCAAAACAACAATAAGGGGTAACTTCCTGTCGGCCAGCCTGGTAGAGCTGCTATAAGCTGAGAACCATGGTCAGAGCAGGGAGGCGGGAGCCCGCGAAGCCGTCTGCTCGTCACTTTGCCGTGTGTCCTGAGCAGCATGACAGCCTCTGAGCTGAGCTTTGCCTGAGGGCCAGAAGACCTTCCTAGGGATCACGAAGCCTCTGGTCACTTATATCTGAGTGCACTGCAGGGGAGAATTAGGCTAACCCCGGAGGGTGGGCTAGCCCCCCAGTGTTGCTATCACAACAGATACCTTTTCTTTTCCATTCACTCAAAACATACTTTTTCAGCACCCACAACATGCCAAGAACTCAGCTGGGCACGCACAGTGCAAGCAGCGAGGCACGCGCATCCCACCGACGTCTCAGGTAGGAACTGTGATGCCATCGCAGACAAGGAGCGGAGAAGTTCTGTGACTTACCCGAGGCCTCACAGGGTGCTGCTCATGGCTAATGATGAAGTTGAGATTCTAAAGTAGGCGGCCTGATCTGTATCCAAATCCCATACGGATTCTTTCCACAAACCAGCATCTCAGAAGAAGATATGCAAGAATCTCAAACAAAAATAAAATAAAATAAAATAAAAAACTAGGGCAGGGTATCATCAAGTAGCAGAAATAACTTTCTACCCTTTTGGCCCCACAGCCCAGTGTTTATCCCACACCCGGGTACAAACAGATGCCCAGGCGGGGTGCAGCCCCTACCTCCCAGCACAGCACTGTCCCATAATCTACCATTCTGAGCAGCCACAACAGTGGCCTCAGAATTGTCACCCCTGTGCCACCTACAGAACAGAAGAAAGTATTGTCTGGCCTTGAAGCCAGTTTAGGTTCCAAGCAGAGAGAGACAAAGGGTCCAAGGCCATTTGACAAACACATCCAATACGGCCGGGCCAGCCCCCTATGTTTTCCTTCTTGGAGCCCAGCTCAGCCACTGACTTGCTGGGTGACCCTGGGCAAGTCCCTGGGCCCCCAGTGTCCCCATGTGAGTTCTAAAGGACAAGACCCCGTGACCCCCAGATCCCATCCAGCCGTGGTGTTCCCACGAGAAGGAAGTCACCACGTGGTAACAGAGACGCAGACCTTCCTCCCCCTCCTCTTTAAGACCCAGGGCTTCTAAACCCCCGCCTGGCAGGCTTCACACAGGCCTGGAGTCTGCTTCTGTCTATCTCATGCAAGCAGCCCCCGGCCCTTCTGGGGGCCCCTGTGTGCTGTCTCTCCTTCCTCTCACGTCCGCTGGGCAGACCCTGGGGAGAGGGATGTGGCCTCCCTCTTTGCCCAGGGTACTTGACTGTTAATGATCCTGGGCATACTTTCCCCACCCCATCCCTGGAGACATTTCCAGAGTTGTTTTATGAGCGAGGCTGGGGAAATCTATTAATGAGAGCAGTAATTGTTACCTTTGGGCACCGAAGGCTGATTTACAACAGTTAATGCCTCAGATTCCAAAGGCATAAATTTCAGCTTTTCCATCATTTTGTCTAGAGCAAAACAAAACACAGGGAGATTACATATCCAAGGCTACAGATGTTTGGCTGCACAGAACATTTTTCTAAGATGGGGGTGAGGGAGGGAGTTGTTTAATTGAATTGACAATATAGCATCCCGGATGCTGCTTAAGCCGTATGCACCTGCATCAGTGCAGGAGCACTTGGTGGACATCGATGTGTGTTTCTTGGGAGCTAGGAACATAGCACAGGGCAAGGAGACGGGACAAGTCAGCCTCCGCCAGCCAAGCTCTGCCCCGATGGAGTTGAGCATCTTGGTAAACGAGGTGACATGTCTTCCAAAACATCCCTTTCACACTTTGGTGGCTGCGGGTCTGGGAGGACGGGGGCTCAGCATTTTTCCTGGAGTCAACTGGAAAAAAAAGACTTCAAAGAGCATGCTGAGGGTACCTCATTTGGAGGGTGAGCGGGAGTCTGTCGGAGGCAAGGAAGCGACTCCATTTTCCTTCCAAACGGGAATCTGGGGGAGTTGGAAACTCGGAAAAGAATTCAGTTTTTGGGATTCATCCAGTCAGCATTTCCAGAAACTCCTGTAAGAGCAATAAAGGCACAGTAATTTATTCCCAAGAGAAAAGAGGAAAAACAGCTACATTTCCTAAGATGCAAGCATAAAAAGACAACCCGCCCAACCCACCCCTTCCTGCTCCTAGTAGTCTATCAGCCCACCTTGGCTCACAGATGTCCCCATACCAGGCCCATTAAGGGGCACTGGCATTAAGGTCGAGGTCTCCAGCACCACACAGATACCAGACGGCCCTGGTGTCCTTGCCCCAACCCTTCCCCCAGCGGCCCTATCAGAGACCTGAGGCTGGGACATAAAGTAGCACAGCCCAAGTGCTGTGTCCAGTTTCATTACAACTCAAACAAGCCCCTGGGATTCCAATCATTCAACAAATATTTGCTGCATGTCTGCTAAGTGTAAGACACAGTATGAACAGGCCTAAAGGAATTTCTGGCCCATTCTTAGGCCAGTTTTGAGAGTTCAGTAATAGCTCATCTCTGTCTCTTGTATAATTCTTCATGATTTCCAAAGTCCTTATCATATTCAAGCATCCCAACAGCCCATAGAGTAAATATCCCCATCCCCACTTTACAGAGGAACGGTGTTACGGTCTGAGAAGCAAAGTGACTTGCCCACAGTCACCCAGCAAGGTTGGTACTAGAACTCATGGTTCATGGTCACTGAAAAAGAAGGAAGGGTCAGTGAAATAATCACCTTGTGAGAGGGAAGCAAGTGGAGTTCAATCGTATCCAGACCACATGAAGCCAAGTTCTCTTTGCTCTTGAAAGGAACCTTTGCAAAAAAAATAGAAAACAAAACAAAACTGTATGAGTACACAAGTGTGTGTGAACAGAAGGGCCACTTTCCCTGTCCTGTATAAGAAGCCATGATGAGAAGGAAAAAAAAGATACTATCGGATTTCATTCTTAATTCTAGTATCACCCCAGAATGTCTTGGCTGGAGAGGGCTAGCCCTTTCTTTTAGAGAGGGGGAAACGAAACCCAGAGGTGCCAAGGGCCCCCATTTATCGGGTCAGAACTGGCTCTCAAATCCAGGTGTCCAGGTCACGGCCCTTTCCCCTTCACTAACCATGATGCTGTTGACTGTGGGGAGAAGAATCGGCTCAAAGGGAAACATCCAAATTGTTTCAGAGCTCTCCTCTCTTCCCTGGTTTTCTTCTCTCAGTCTAGAATGGAAGACGGGAAGGAAGCACCTGCCCCAGAACAGCCCCCTGTCCCAGAGGAGGTCAGTGAGGGACCTTTGCACACCGCTATGCCAAAAGAAGGGTCCCCAGGCAGGAGTGTCGTGGGCTTCCTCCCCCAGCCCGACAGAGACCCTTAACAGGCGGTAAATACTCCGGGAACGCCGGGAACGCCGGGAACGCCGGGAGCCCGGATGAGGGGGAAAGACTGGGCGCACATTAATGACGTGTCCTGGCGTTTCTGGAGCAGCTCTTCTCACGTGCCACTAAGAACTTCCTCCAAACTAAGTCCGTGCGAACTTTCTAGCCCCTGGTTCTGTAGAAGCTCAGACAGTAAACACACGCCCATGTCCTGCACCCAAGGTGGACCCTGCCAATCAACCGCAGCCGTCTTATTCACTGACTGAGGCTGCCAACACCGGCCCCATGGGGTTGGCGTGTGGAAAGCAACCCGTCACTGCGCAGGCGGTGGAAGATCTCCCTTACGTTGGGTCTGCCTCGCCGCCCTTACCTTAGAAAATTACCTCGCCTGCTCCACCTTGATTCTGATTGGGCTGTCAATCAAGGGGCCACACCTACTTCCTCTGGGATGGCCAGACTGGTCTATGCTCAATCCCTGGCACATGATTGGGGAGGTCATGTGAGCCCATCCGAGTCTCTTTCCGGAATTAGCATGTATGAAAATGAAAGAGGGCAATCGTTCTCTGTCTGGGACCGCTGGCCATGAGGGAGATGCAAGTTTGGAATTGCACTGAGAATGGGGACACACTCAGGAAAACAGAGACCAAGTGGGGGATGCGGAGCCTGGTGATATTGTTTAAACCTTGGGTCTGGGGGGCCTGAAGTGAGGTCTACTCCTTGAACTTCCCAGTTACGTAGTGCAGTGGAAGTCAGTAAAGGCCATGGTCCTTGCCAGGATCCCATAACTCAGCTTTGCTTCACAGTCTGCCTGGGCTGAAGCCAGTGGTCTGGAACCGAGGGGGCTGCTGTGTCCTGCCCTGCTCTGTGAATGCACCCTGAATTCTTGTACCCTCTAAGTTCTTGTCACAAACTGGTGCCTCCCAGGCTGGGGAAGAGCTCAGATGGCTCCATGCAGACCCTTTTCGGCCACTCCACCAACCCCCTGGAGGATTTGCAGCCGCCAGGCACTCCTCAGAGGCAGGGTCTCTACATATATAAAGTACCAATAAGTAGGCAAGGAAAAAGTTATCCAGGATGGAGCCAGGTATTACCTTGAAAGAAATAAAATTCATCTTTGGACAGGAAAAAAAAAGGCAAAATAAATAGGCAGGTAATCTGATGGTACCGTGGCTTGGTGCATCTGAGCTCACGGCTTGATCATGGGGATAGGACATGATTGGTTCCCCACGGCTGCCTGCCTTTCCACGACAGCCTGCTAACCAATCCCAGAAGGTGGCTACACATCAGGCATTCCCAGGTACTCGTCAGAGCTGTTCACAGTGCGATCAAGTTTGACTGTGACAGAAGGAATTAACAGACAGGACAGTGATGAACTGGAAGCATTTACTAATCCCTTCCCAGAAGAGATGCACACCAACCCATGCTCAGAAAGGGAGCTATTTTAAATCCAGGTCTTCCTACATCCAAAAAGGAATGGGATCCCCCTCCAGGGAGGTGTCCAAGGAGAGGCAGTTGGATTAGTCCACCTCTAAGACCGTGAGCTGGCCAGTATTGTTGGGGGTGCCAGGGACATAAACACAATTAAAAAGGGAGAATGAGGTATTTATAGGCTCATTTAACTGATAGTTTTCGTGGCGTTCAAGCATGGCCAAATCTAGGTATACAAACAATGTGCAAGAATCTGTCTCTCCCCATTCTAAACTCCTTTTGTCTTTGCGATTGCTTCATTTCCAGACAGTCTCCCCCACGCGGCTGCTAATACTTTCAGACTTGCCTAATACCCAGAGCCACTAGCAGAGGAAATGTGCCTCATTCCCAACAGTACCAAGAAAAGTCCCCAGATTCACCCTCATCAGATGGGCTTAGGTCACCTGCCCCATCGCTGAACCATTTGCTGTGGTCAAGGGGCAGTGGAATGCTCTGGACCAGGGAGTGATGCCAACTCACTCAAACCTAATGGATTGAGAATAGAAAGAGACAGTTTTCTCCCAGGAAATTGTTGCCAAGGAAGGTAAAATGGATGCTGAACCAAAAAATAAAAAGAATATCATCTACAGTTTCCTCCTGCCACACTAGAAACCTATGACTTGGTTGGCACAGCTTCTTGCCTGGCATGTTCCTTTGTGACCACGTATGTGAT
>CM052446.1:51758477-51810211 GCA_028533085.1 Varecia variegata | reverse complement strand
CAAGGCAATGCTGTGTGGGTAGACACAGATTTGTATGTGAGCATGGTTAAGGGTCTAGAGGAACACCCACCATCGGGTTATTGTGGTGACCTCTGGGGAGGGTACAACAGGAGTAGGCCTGGGCACCGAGGGCCAATAGATATTAGCCTAATCTTTTAATGCTTGAATTTTTTTTAGAGAAGTGTGTATTTATTCAGTTACTGATAATTTTGTTTAATGTTTTCTGGTAATTCCTACCTCTCACTTTGACCAGAGAAGCTCTGCCTTTAGCTTTGATCTGTTTTACTTGGTTATATAGTTTCATTTGAGACCAAAAAAAAAAAGAAAAAGGTTTTTGAAAAAGACTTCCTTCCAGCTTTCTCCAAGCTGCCTCCTCCCAAGACCTGTGTGTGCCACACCCTATCCATGATCCTGCCCCACCAGCCTTGAAGTCGTGAGGTCAGGGACCGTGCTCACGTCCCCTAGTGATGCCCTGTGTTGTCCCATCTTCCCCCTCACTGTCCAAGGAGACAGGCTTAGCCTCAGGGAACCTCAGCAGGGGAGGAGGGTGCCTCTCACCCACAGCCACAGTGTTTGCCCCAGCCAAGAGGCAGCTCAGAAAAATAGCCCCAGTCTCTTGAGTCCAAGAGACAGAGGCCACCCCATTGACAGGGAGGGCCATCCAGCACAGGGCCTAGATCCCCATGGAGAGCAGGTCAGGAACTCCAGAGCAGATCGGTTTCTACTGAGCCCTTTGGCCAGGAGAGAGCAGTGGAAGAAGGAGGGGGAGGAAGTGGATGGGAGGCTCTGTTTCCCCCCAGCGTGAGCCCACAGGGCCCAGCATGGGGCCTTGCACACAGCAGGCAACTGTCAAGTAAAGTTCACTTGACCTACCATGAGAGGAGCCTCCCCCAGAGAACCTGGTTGTCTTTGATGCTAGTCTATAATCACTACAAGGAGCAAGAAACACCCAATTTCCCTTTGACTGATACTTCTGGCATTTCAGCCCTACTCCACTCCATACCCACCCTCTTCCCAACACACCCCCTTTCATGGTGACTCATGCCAGGGGCCACCATGTTGCTGGATTGGCAGCAAAAGTCAGTGTAGACGTGGTCATCCCATCGGTCTCCTCCCCTGCCCCACCTGCTCCCGCTCACCCCTCTGGGATTTCAAGGCCTGCCACCAGCTGTGTTTTTTGAACACACGCCTCAGAGACTTCCAAGTCTCTTGGGGGAGACCACTGTTCAACCACCTTAGAATATAGATCATTAAAATTGTGTACGTGATGATGGCTCACTGGGGATCCAAAAGATGCTACTATAATTTGGATTTGAACTCTGAAGTGGATTGTGCAGGATATAGAAGGTGTACGGAAGATTAGCACAACTCCAGAATTTAATTGTTTTTTTTTTTTTAACTTAGAAAAAGTATTTTGTTAGCACTATGAGGTTTGTTGGTTAGGATGAAAAGTTTCCTCCCCACCTACTGGGACCACCAAGGAAGGAGGAAGGCAATTAGATGTCTGTGCCTGTGAGTGCTCCAAAGGCAGATGTGTCAGGAGCCAGAAAGAAAATCTAATTGAGCCCCACCTTTTTGTGTTGTTTTTACTGTTTGTAAATTTCCATAGCACATTTTCAAGTCCATGGCATATTCACTCATCGGCCCCGTTGAGTGAGAAGCTTATGAATTGTGTCCTGCCTTTTTTTGGTGGAGCCAATAGACATGTGAAAATATTTCTTTTCACCCCTCTCTTGGTGTGTGCTCCAGAATTTTCCTAATCCAATTCCCCACTTTTTACTGATCGTGAACCTGAGTGCCAGAGAGAAGTGATCTGTCCAAGATCACGCAGCAATCAAATGGCAGGGCTTCCTGTCTATTTCTGTCTATCACTTTTCACCATCTCATTTTGAAATATTTGAACTCAACTCAAAACAGGTTGTCTCTTAGTTCCATATTTCCCATATGTGGAAGTTGGTTACAAGCAAACAGCAACACTCTTGATACCGTTGTCTTTGCCACCATTTTCCCAACGTACCAAAGCTGCTCACTTTAAAGCATGGGCTAAAGATAATCCCAAATAATTTTTAATTAAAGATCATCATTTAAAATGTATAATTTTGTAAGTCTAACAGTGATTAACTACATTAGGGATTTTGGTGACACACGTCACAATTAAGTGTTTTCACTGTTGAGCCAATTCAGGGTTAACAGGCTGCAAATACCATCTTTGCACATTTTTGCTTAATGAATTTGTAGTGGGAAACTATTCTCATTAGGTTAATTTGTCAACACAATCAAGTTACAGCACCAGGATTTTTTTTTTTTTTTTTTTTTTTTGAGCTCACAAATTTAAGTGCTTTTGTATCGTGGTACACACTTTTTACATTTGATTACGGCTATTGGAATAAAACACTTTTTCATGAAAAGGAAGAAAGCTGATTGAAGATTTTCAGGTCTTGGTCTTAATTCTTGCCTTCTAGACATAGGCATGTTTATGTCGTTTTATCGAGCTCTCTGGGGCTTTCTGTCTGTATTTCCCTAGTAGGTTGTCATGCCAGAGAGTAAAACACGCATCTGTGTACTTGTAGAGGGAGGGCTTCAGCCGCTAGGATGGGCGTGATGGCCACAGGGAAAACCAGTCTGCTCCCTGAACTCACTCAGCCAGAGAGGGCTGCTGTTGTTTCTCTCACAAACTTGAAAGAATACCCAGCCTCCTTCCAAAAGTCTTCCCCTGCCTTCTGATAAGGTTGACTATCATCACCTTGGCAGAAGGGAAAACATACTTTTCTATTCCAAGGCTGTCTACACACTTCTTAGTCTATTTAGCAGGGGAGTAAATGGCCAATCACATTTTTCAAGCCTCTTCTAGGACAACAAATATCATTCTCCTCCCAGATTTTTGGGTATCATGTTGCTATGGTCTTAGTTGTGTCCAAAGCAAGTGCTCATGTTGTTTTCAACAGCAAAGAGAGTGGAAACAGCTCACATGTGCAATAATGAGGGACTCTGGTAAAGCTGTATTACAAATAGAGCATAAGGAAGCCTTTTAAAATGAAAACATGACACAGGACTATATTTATTGATATGGAAACGTGTCCACAGTGTGGTGATAATTGACAAGCCTGTTACAGAGCACTCTGGGTCTGATGATAACTTGCATGTTTAAATGTGTATACCTGTTCACATACAATAGGCAAATGCTGGAAGGACATGCTCAACTCCTGGGAAGGATTATCTCTTATGTCTCAGGAGCAGGTTTACAGGTAGTTTTTACTTTCTTCCTTGTATTTTTTTTTCTTTCTACACTATTTGAATCTTTATGGTAAGTATATATTACTTTGGTGATCAGAACAAAGCTCTTTTTATTTGGGAAGGGAATGAGCCAGTGAATCCCAGTGGGCTGGGGGTCAGTGTGGAAGGAGGAATCCATGAACCCTAAGCTATGCTAAGAATAAGAAGAAGTATGGAATCACAGTGCCCTGATTTTTTTTTTCATCCCTAAATTATTTTTCCTGACGATCCCCTTACACAAAATGACAAGTTAGGGTGGAAGGGATTTGATCTGGGTTTGTGTTTGGTTTTAATTTAACTAAGTAGCCTTTTCAAAATGTCAACACATGACAAATGAAGGAAAATGACACCAAGCTGAAAAACTATTTATTTGCATGTTTATCACTCCATTCATTCCCCAAGCATGGATAAGCACTCACCATAGGCAAAGCTCCTTGCTTGAGGTTAGGTGAGTCAGACAGTCCCATCCAAGGGTTCCACAAGCAAAAGGAGAAATTCCGTAGGTGTGGGATGGACCACCTACAGGAGATGTCAGCGTGGGGCACTGAGGGAACACAGAGACAGGAATGGCCTAGACCAGGGTGGTAACATAAGGCCTTCTGGAAGAGGAGTTCTAAGGTGACACCTGAAAAACCAATCCTGGCCAGGCAAAGGGTAGGGAAAAGGTGACACACTGTTCTCTATTAAGGCTGGAGCAGGTGGCAGTTCTCTCTACCTCTGCAGACTCTGCCAGTGCTGTGCTGGACCGTGGCTGGGGGCTGTGACGGAGTCGTTCCACACCGGGGCTGGCAGGTGGGACAACAGCAGTGGGTTTATTGTGACTGTAGATGCAGAAGGACTGAAACACGGGGCAGAGTCTGTACTCTCTCTGAAACCTGCCCAGGAAATTGCTCTCTTGCACAAATCCCTTGCTCTCGGCTCCTTTATCTGTGTGTATCTCTCCCTCATAAAAGCAAAGTGCAGAAAAAAATTTTGGGTATTTGGACTTTCCAGTCTGGATTCTGGGTAAACAGGAGGTCGCTGTGCATGCCTAGTGACTATATGGGGCCTCGCCCATCCTCCGAGTGCCCCATGGCATGTAGAAGCTGATCCTTGGCCTACTTACTCCACAGTTTGGAAAAGCGGAAGCCGGTAGCTGACTTTCTATCCAGACCAGGAAACCCCCAAGTTATCAACATCTGACTGCAAAACACAGTCTCTTCTCACTGTTCCTGGGGGCGGGAGATGCAGTGCTAACTGCTGCAATATTTCTGAGCACATACACATGCCATGTGTGTTACCGACCTCATCTAGCTTAACTTAACGCCCTTGTAAAGCTAAGAGTTAGGCAGTCTTCCCATTTGACAGATGAGGACACTGAGGGTTAAGGAGCTTGGGTCACCTAGTCAATGTCACATTTGGTGGACGTGATATTTGAATCCAAACCGTCTGACACCAAAACCACAGTAATGCCACCCAGGCCCACATCCCTGCAGGCAGCCTGGGCTGCCTCGGAGAAGTCTGGACCTAGCATGTGACGGCACCAAGCTAAAGTGCATCCCGGGGCCTGAAAACAACACTACACCTGGTTACTGGGCTCTGGAAGCTCCACAACCCACATTGTGGAGCAGCGTTTTTAAACTGCATCGACCACCCATTGGTTGGGTCAAGATCAGCAATTCTAATGAAAGAATGGAATGGGCGGAGTGGAGTGGAGTGGCATGGAATGGAATGGAATGGAAAGGAAATAAGCTAAACCAATATAAGCAGCTAGGGTAAGTATTGTTTCAGGAAATTTTGTTTCAGGTGTGTGTGCAAGGCCATGGGGAACAGTTGCCAGACTGGCCTTCACACTCCAGCCCGATCCAGAAATCCAGCCCAACCTCTGCTCACCATCCCTTATGCTCTGACAGGGACTGCATCCCCAGGAGAAAAGGGCACTTCTTTCCAGTGTTTACAAGGCTGCCCTCCTTGGCCATGCTGTGCACTAATAGGGCTGGTTCTTCCCAGCAGGGGGTCCCTTTTCTCATGCAAAAGTGTCCCAGGTGTCCCATGGGTGAATGGTGTCTGTGTGTGCATGTGCTGGTCACTGTCCATTTCCCACTCTTCCCTGCACTGCTCGGGGCTGCTGCAGGCTGACCCCTTTAAATGTCACCTCCTTGGCTTTTTTGCTGGTTGGGTTTGGCCAGTGGGTATCCCTGTTTGAGATCATAAAGCTATTTCTTCCCACTGCCTCCTGGCTTCAGCGTGGACACCTCTGATAGAGGCTGCACCTCCCAGGACCACGGAACCTGCTGGGTCCCCCATCACAGCTGCAGCTCCCACTGGGCTCCAGTGACACCATCCCTCATTTTGTCCCTTCAGCCCCAAGGATGGTAACAGCTTCCCACTCTTGCTAGACGTTGGGTGCCTCCACAGCTGTTATCTGTTTTCTTAACCCAGCCCACACCTCTGTGAGTATCCCTTCAATAAAATCTCTGTGTTTGCACCATTTGGGAGAATTCTGTTTCCTGCTGGGACCTTGACCACTACTGATCCAGTATGTGTATGTGTGCATGTGTGTGAGGGGGGGGGGGTGTGTACTGGGTCACACTGTAAGGCGTATTTTTTACTGTGGATTACAGTCAAAAAAGGTTAAGGATCAGCGACCTAGGAAAAGCATAACGTGAAACAGCTTGGGGAAGGCAGGCAGCATGGGAGCGGGGGTGATGGCCTCAGCGGGGAGCCCAGGGGGAGAGGATTTGGTGTGAAGAGCACAGGGGTTAGGAGTCAGGACCCAGAGGGCTTCCCCAGCCTCCGTTTCCTCGGCCAGGGTGTGGATACTGAGCCCAGCACCCATGGGCTCCAGCCAGGGCTAACAGCGTGCGATTGTGTTTTGGAAGCTGAGTTACTTGTCTAGTCCAAGACCCACATCTATGAACATCATACATGTTTTTAATCTAAGAAAAATAACTAAATGACATCTACAGCTTGCTTAAAGGCATTAAAAGTCCCCCCTTGGCCTCTTCTTCTGAGGATCAAGTTTCTTTCACACCGTAGTGGCCACTTGGATTTTGTGCTAAAACCACATTACATCGCATGTGTTCCCTCTAATTCCCCGATTATGAGTCATTGTCTTCCTCTGAATATTTTTATACCTAACTCATGATCAAGCCTCCTTGCCAAAATTGTAAAGCAAAATCTGTTCACAGCCACCCCTCAGAGAGAGAGGCCGGCCTGGGGGCTGTGGATAAATCCTGCAGACTCTCCTGATGAGTCCTGAATGCAAGTCCCACAGGCCACAAGTGAAAAATGCTCCTGGGGGAAGAGGGTCCCCCTCCCTGGCCCACTCCCACTTAGGATGGTTCGAGAGCCAAGAACGAAGTCATGCTGATCACGATGTGCATAATCAGATCCGCATGTAGATGGCATTCTTTTAGGATTTTCCCCAGGAGCCTCCGGATTTTCCAACCACAATGACAGTGTGGCTCCCTATCAAATGACAGCACACACTGCAATGCAACTGGCACTTTGTGCCCCTGCTTTGGGAGATCAGGCCTGTGGCTGTGACAGATAGATCTTTGTTTCATCAGCAAGGAGGGCAGCACACCCACCAGCCTGATGTGGGCCGGGGTCTCAATACAGTCCCCAGCCTGGAGGCAGCCTGGAAGCACATGGCGTAGTGGAAAGACACACATTGGCCTCAGAGGGAACTAAGTTGAAATCCTGGATCTGTCATTACTTAGCTGTAGGATGTTGGCCCGTCCTTTAACCTCTTTGAGCAGGTGTGTTCCCATCCATAAAACTAGGATGATAAAACCTACCGCAAAGGGTTACAGTGAGAGTTAAGTAAAGCATTATGGAAGAAGTACTTAGCGCCTAATAGACACTCAATTAATATTTGTTATGAAGTGTTGAAACATGCAGGTGCTGGAGTGAACCTATCTGTAATCAACTCTCAACTCCGCATTTCCTAGCCCCGTGACATGGGCAAGTTCTTAATCCTGCCGAGTCTCCACTTTCTCATCTGAAAAATGGAGAAAGTGACAGTGTCCACCTCCCAACCTCTTGCAGTGGCCTGGAGGAATCATTTAATTAAACAAGACAAGTGGCAAAAGAAATTATATCACAAAATAGTACTCACAATTTTTTTTAACTTCTTTTGGAATAGTTTCAGACTTAGAAAAAGTTGCAAGAGTAGGACAAAGAATTTCCATCAACCCTTCCATACATCAGCTTCCCTAAACGTTATCATTTTACCACCTTGCGGGATCCTTTTCTTTCTCGTATATACAAACATATATGTGTGTAAATTTAATCTTTTTGTGAAACTTTTGGGAGTGAGGTGAAGCAGTAATGTTCTTTTATCTCTAAATATTTCAGAGTACATTTCCTAAAAACAAGGACAATCTCATACATAACCACAGTGCAATTATCAAAATCAGGAAATTGGCATTGATAAAACAGCATTATATAATCTGATTCAGATTTCACCAAGTGTCCCACTAATGTCTTTTCCTCATCCAGAATCTAATTCCAGACGACACGGTCCATTTACTTGTCATGTCTCTTCAGTCTGCCTGAATCTGGAACCGTCTTCGGTTTTTCTGTCTTTGATGGTCTTGACTATATTGAAGAGTAAAAGCAGTTATTTTGTAGGATGTCCCTCAGTTGAGTGTGTCTGTTTTCTCATGATCAGATTCAAGTTAGGCATTTTTGGCAGGAATGCCACGGTAGGGATGTGCTGCCTTCTCAGAGCAGCACATTGAAAGTGTCGGTTTGTCCCTGTGCCTGGGAATATTGACTTTGATCTTAGTGGCGTCAGGTTTCTTCACCGTGCGATTAACTCCTCCCCCTACCATTATTAAGCATCTTGTGGAGAGACACTTTGCAACTATGTAAATATCCTGTTTCTCATCATAATTTCAACCAATAATTTTAGCATCCGTTGATGATTCTTGCCTTAAACAATTATTACTATAGTGGATGCCAAAATGTTCAATTCCATCACTCTTTCTTCATCTATTATTTGAAAGCTACTGTCATGAAAAGCTTCCTTTCCTTATTTATTTGTTTGTTTACTTGTTTGTTTATATCATGAGTATAATTTTATAGATTCTTACTATATGCACCCTGAGCTCATGAATCAAAATAAATGTTAGAGTGTGCAGTAGGAGCAGTGTACTCTCTTGTACCATTAATGATACCTGTTATTAATTACAATAATGACCAATATTTACTATGTATTTGCTATGCTTCAGGCCAATGCTAAGCATTTTATTCATATTATATCATTTAATTCTCACAATGACCCTATGAGGCAAATCTCATTATTTTAGATGAGGAAGCTGATGCTTTTGAGAGGTTATATGCAAAATCAACAGTACAAGGAAGCATCAGGATTTGGACACTGTCTTCTACATCCTTGCTCTTAAGCACTTCATGTAGAAACTTTAATAAGCACTAGAGAGGTTTTTGTTTGTTTTTGGTTTTTGTTGGTTTTTTGTTTTTTTGAGACAAGGTCTTGCTCTGTTGCTCAGGGCTAAAGTACCATGGCATCATCATAACTCACTGCAACCTCAAACTCCTGGGCTCAAGCAATCCTCCTGCCTCAGCCTCCCTGAGTAGCTGGAACTGCAGGTATGCCCCACTACGCCTGGCTGAATTGTGTGTGGGTGTGGGTGTGTGTGTGTGTGTGTGTGTGGACAGGAGTCTCGCTATGTTGCTCAGGTTGGTCTCCACCTCCTGGCTTCAAGTGATCCTCCCACCTCGGCCTCCCAAAGTGCTGGGATTACAGGCGTGGTGGCCCAGCTCCCCAGCCAGGTGCCTTCCTCCCACCCTTAACCTCAAGGACCTCAAAGCTCTGCATGAGCCTGCAGGGGATGTGGTGACCATTCAGTTTTCAGAGGCCTCCTGGAGTGTCCTTAGCACCCTAGAAGGGCAGGGTTTAGGGGCCTCTGAGATCCTTTTCACCAGCCCCCTCTGCTGACAGATGAGGAAAAGGAACCGAGAGATGAGATGTCACTTGTCTAGGGTCTCACAGCATGGTCAAGGGGCCCACCGTCAAAATTAAAGCAAAGAATAGAGGAAGCACCAGTCCCAGGGGCATCTCTGCAATGACCCAAGACCACAACACTGAGCCACAGCGACCTGCCTGCCGCCCTCACCACCAGCGTTCCTGGGCCGGCCTAGCTCACTGCCCGCAGGGGAGCCCAGCGTCTGCCCGCTCCCCTGACCTGCGTCCCGCTCTCCCAGCCTCCGGATCAGGGCACAATGGGGCCCTGTTTCTAGCCACATCTAATGACAGGGTTCCAGTGTGAGCTAAAATTAGGACCAAATGGCTTTTTTATTGGGTTAAAACACTTATAAACTTTACCATTTTGACTCTTTTTAGGTGTACCATTTAGTGGCATTAAGTACATTCACCTTGTTGTGCAATCGTTACCACTATTTATCTCCAGAACTTTTTTATCATTCTGAACTGAAACTCTGTATCCATTAAATAATAGTCCCCCAACTCCCCCCAACCCCAGCCCCTGGTGACCACTGTTCTACTTGCTGTCGCTAAGAATTTGACTACTCTAGGCGCCCCATGGAAGCAGAATCAGACAGTATTTGCCCTTTTGTTTCTAGCTGATTTCACTCAACATAACGTCTTCAAGATTCACCCATGTTGTAGCCTGTATCAGAATTTCGTGTCTTTTTCAAGCTGAATAATATTCCAGTGTATGCACATGCCATGTTTTGTTTATCCGTTTATCCATTGATGGATATTTGAGTTGTTTCTACCTTTTGGCGATTGTGAATAATGCTGCTATAAACATAAGCAAACAAATATCTCTTTTAGCCCCTGCTTTCAGTTCTTTTGGGTATATACCCAGAAGTGAATTGCTAGATCATATGGAAATTCTATGTTAATTTTTTGAAGAACCACCATACTGTTGTCCAAAACCCAAGTGGCTTTTAACACACCGGTGCCCAAGAACACTCCCCTCTCTGCCCCTCGTGTCTACTCTCTGCTTTATTTCAGAGCCAGGGAGTGGATGATAATAATGAGTTTCAGCTTTGGCCTCAAGGGATTCAGAGAGCCACTGAAAACACCGCTCTGCCCGAAAGGCCCCACGTGTGGGGGACAGAACTTTGACTCCCAGTGGCAGCCACCAGCCACTTCCATCGTGAGTGGGGAATAATCCTTCCAAAACAGGATGCAGGCAGAGCAGTGCTCCACCTCTGCAGACCAGGAAGGGAGGGTGGAAACGCACGTGGAGAGCCATCGCCACAAAAATACAGGTGTCTGCTCTGCCCCTCTGTCTAATTATGATCCAGTGTCTCCACACCCCCCTGGGGACTGAGACTTGTTTGTTCGAGGTGACATATCTATTATTACTCTTTAGGTAGTTAGGAGAATCATTTGCAGCGTTCATTAACAAGCAGCACCTTATGGATTACTAAACAGCATCTCTGCGTTAGCTAATGAGCCCCAATAGTGTAATATTTTACATATTTTATAGCAAGACAATTAAGCAATGTCTTGCTTTTATGGCAGACCTTAAAATAAATCATTTGAGATACAAAGAGGAAACAGAGGGAATGGTGCATATGGTATGCGTGCGGTTAGAATTGAGGCAGTTAAAATCTTCTCCACCCAACTCCTTGTTACACACATGATCTACAGAGAAATAAGTTTCCAGAGTTTTCTTGCCCAATTTCCCAGCTTCATAATTAGAAAGTGCTTAAGTAAAAATGAGTATGTTTCAAATACAAAGAAAAAGAAGAGAAGGAAAGAAGACTTGCCCTGTGCTTTGTCTGTGTAAGGAGGAGGAATGGAAAACACTCGTAGGTACTGAATGTCTACTTATGCCAGATGTTCACATCCACCCTTCATTTCACTCACATGAAACCCTGCATGGTAGATATTAGTATCCTCATTGTATAGATGAAGAAACGACACTTAGAGAGGTTGTCACTTACTCTCGAAGCCACACAACTTGTAAATGGCTGTGCTGGGATTTAAAAACTAGGTCAGTATGATCCCAAAGACCCTGGTCCTTCCAAAACTCTGGCTCAAGAACAGAGGCATCATCTCCATCCCCGCCAGTCTATCTGCTAGTTTCTCAAATGCCCTCAGTTTCCCAGGAGCATAGGGTGACCGCCATAATATACTTCCTTCTGTATCGTGCTGACTCTTGGACAAAAGGACAGACAGCCTCCTTCCTGCGTCTCATACACCTCTTTGGCAATACCCCTACTCTGTTCAGGACTCCCATGTCCTCCACCCCCCATTAGCCAATCATAAAGATGTCAAGGACTGATGTGAATTTATGAGTTCAGCTGCCAGAAAAATAGGGTCACTTCTGCCCTGCAACCCTAGCAGTAAGGAATGGGAGAATTCCAGACTCAATCCTGCAGCCAACTTGCAGTAAGAGGATTTACCTAAACCAACCCACCACCCACCCACGCCTTAGATCTACTGCTCCACATGCCCCTCGGAGCACATCACAGATCTTAGGGCTGCAGAGGGACAGGTGTGTGTGAACAGCTGCTCTGAATTGGGCCACTGCCACCTACCAGCCTCCAGCTGGACCCAGGAATCCAAGACTTACTGAAGGCACAGCTTCCGCATCTGTAGTGTGAAGGCAGGTCCTTCTTTTCTGCCTTCAAAACATGAGTTTCCAGCCTCTGGTAGAGTCTTGCGGCTGTTTCCCTGAGTGGAGACATTGTCCCCAGGGCTGGTCCTAGTTCCATCTACCCTAATGGTTCTCTAGGGGCTGTGACCAGCCTCCCACAGCTACAGGCCACCTGCCAAGAGGAGGCTCTTACCATGGATGAGGCCATGGTAAAATCTTCTAGTCAAGTAATTCAAATGTCCATTTGAAGGGAACTGATTAAAATATATTTTTAATGTATATACATATTTATATATATATATTATACATATCTCTATATAATAGATATGAATGATCTGCCATACAGTGAAATACTAAGTAGTGTAAACAAGAAACACATAAGCCAGGTCTTTCTGAACAGAAATGGAAATATCTCCAAGATATATTCTGAAGTGAAAAAAATCACATAGCATCTAATTTATCACCTTTTGTATAAAAGGGGGAAATAAGAATCTATATCCACAGTTACTTGTATATATGTTTTAATCCCTGAAGTATATGTGACACCAAGAAGAGTGGTTACCTCTTGCACTCATCTTCTAGGCAAGGAGGGCTGGGCATCTGGGGGCAGAGTCGACAAGAATTTCATCAGCTACACCTCGGAGAGCTGAACCATATAAAGGCACTAACTATTCAGAAAACATTGTATTTCAAACCTCACAAACACACAGGAAGAGCCAGAGCAGAATTCAAACCAAGTGTGTGGGATTCCCGAGCCACATCCTGCCGTCTTCAGCCTCAGCGCACAGTGGCATGCGCATAGCAGAGACTCCAAACACTTGTTTCCAGACAGGGACACAGAGAGGTCGATCCATGGTTGTGGGGATCCCAGTTCACTGGCCACATATACTTCAAAAGGAAAATATATATCATGCAATCACTCTGCATGAATCAACTGATACTACTGACTCGGTGCAGGTTTTATACTTCATTTGGATCATAACAGAAGATTTTCTTCACCATAAAGAGTTACTCGCTTTGGGCACTCTTGCAAACAGGACATGGGGAATAGATATCTTCAACAATTTTCAAGATAGATGTCATGAAGTTGGACTGAATTTGGTGAATTTAGTGAGTATGTACAGACAGTGCACCTTCCATGACAGGAAAACATGAAGGGTGTATTGCACAGGAAAAAAAAATGTGTTAACAGATCCAGATGCTCTCATTTCTTTTCATTGTATCTTGCATCAGCAAAATTTCTGTGCTAAAGCTGCTATTTTAAGTGACACTTTGCAAGCAGTTATAAGTATTGTTAGCTATATTCGTGCAAATGCAACACAGCAGCATTAGTTTCATAACATGCTAAAGTTGAATGATGAGGTATCCAGTGAGGATTTGCTGTATCATTCTAAAGTACATTGGCTATTGCAGGGACAGGTGTTAGCCAAAATTTTATCTCTGTGAGAACAGATAATTAAATTATATGAAGAAGAGAATCAGCAATGGGAATTATTGAAAGAAGATTTCTTTAGGAATGCAGCATTTCTGTGTGATATATCAAATCAAAACGACTTGAATATTTCTTTGCAAGGTAAAACTAAGTCTATGTATGATATTTGGCAAAAAAAAATCCAAGCATTTTGAAAAAACTATCCTTTTTCAAAACAATTCTTCTTCCAAAGGAAATTTCAGATGAACAATTTCCCCAAGGTCATTGATGAGCAGGATGATATATGCAAATCATTTAAAGAATACAAGGCTGCTATAGATCTATTAAATGGAGAATACAAGGAAAGGAACCAAGTGAGACATGGCATCACTTTCATATGTCTCTTGTTCCTAGCACCATGCATCTCCTGCAGTAGGAGCTAATGAATACTTGGACGCTTGTTGGTCTGCTGGTAGGTTAGCTGGTTGGTTGGTTAGTTATATGGATAGCTAATTGATTGGATAGTTGCTTAATTGGATGAATGGGTGGTTGGTTAATTGTTGGATGAGTAGTTGACTGGTTGGGTGAGTGGTTGGATAGGTGAACAGGTGAATGGGTGGATGATTGGTTGGTTGATGGTTAGGTGGGTAAGTAATAGAGAGGTTGGTTTGTCAGTGCTGCTGGTTTAATGTCTTCCCTGTTCACTGCACAACCTCTGTTTCAGGGTCCTTGGCACCTAACCAACTCCCTGGAACCTGATTCCTGACCCTGAATAACGCCTGGCACTTGCCATTTTGCCCCAAGGTCCTGCATCCTCAGGATCTTCCAGGGCTATTAGGGGACCAATGCTGAGTGCCTGGTCCTGGGAGATTTTCAGTGCAGTGGACAGGTATACAGAGTGGGCCCTCAACTCAGACAGAGTCCCAGCTTAGCCATTCAGTGGCCCTGTGGCCCTGGGCAGGTCATTCTACCTCTCTTTGGTAAAGTGGAGCTAAGAACATCTGACCCACCTACTCATAGGGTCATGAGAAGTCAACAGACGTCAGGGATTATTCTCATCATCCTGCTATAGCAGTTAAGGAGCAAGAGTTTCCTGCCTGGAGAAGGTGTCTCCCAAGTTCTAGGCCCTTTGATCTTCCTAACCTGCTATTGCCCTCACAGTCAGCCTAATTTGAACCTGAAACTCAGACCTCTGCCCTGGTAGTAATCAACGTTTCCTTGGTTTGCCCTTCTTTGCCTTGGATGCCCTGTTCGCCACTGTGCCAACATTCACCATGCACAGGACCCTCCTCACTGTGCTTTAGACAAAGCTCAGAAAGGGCCATCTGCCCTCTGGTTCTGTATTTAAAAGCCAAACATGTCCCCTACCTGGAGATCTCAAGCCCAACCCAAAGTACAATGTCTAGAATACAGTAAGGTCTTGATAAGTTGCATTCATGAGATGCCTCACTGATTTTCCAAACTATCTTTTGACTAGGTGTATGAATGAGCTTTTTCCAGATAACTAACCACCTCAAAATGCAGCAGCTTAACAAACACATACTAGTTCTCATAATTCTGTGGTTGGCCAGCAGTTCTGGTCTGGGTGGCTTGGCTGAGACCAGATGGTCTAGGATAGACTCACTCACATGTCTGGGACTGCTGGGATCCTGGGGCCTCTCTCCTCTCTCATCCTCAAGGAGGCTGGCTTGGTTTTTTCATAAGAAAGAGGTTTAAGTTCCCAGCAGCAAAAGAACACAAGCCCAATGCACATGAACCTAAGACAGCATTAAACATTTGCTATCTGCTGGCTAAGGCAAGTCACAGCCACGCTCAGAGTCAATCTGGGAAGGGACCACACAAGGGCATTGACACAGGAGGTATAATTTATTGGGGCCCATTAATACACCAACCTACCACACATGGTAACTCAGAACAGGCTTGACTAGGTCCACGTTCCATAAACTCCTCTGAGAAATGCAGCATCGAGGACCACCAGGGCAGACTAGATCAAGAAGCAGCTGGCTGAGAGCTGTCAGATCTGGCTGGAATCCTAAGAAAGGAACTGGAACTTTCTATCAACATGACCCCCCACACACACCAGCTTTCACCTCTGTATTAGTCAGTTATTGGCACATAATGCTGCCTAACAACCTCAAAATATCAGTGCCTTACAACACATGTTCATTTTTCTTGCTTGCAGGTCTGTGGGTCAGTTGGGGTTTGGTTGTGTCTTAGGTTCAGCTGGCGTTGCCCTCTTCTGTGTGTCTCAAGGGCAATGGCCATACAGGGCACACACTCTTCGCAGCAATGGCAGAAGCACAAGGGAGAGAGCCCAGCTGTGCAACCACATTCCATCTTCTGCTCACATCACATCTGTCAACATCCCATTGGCCAAAGCAAGTCACATGGCTGAGCCCAAAGTCAAATGGCAGGGACTTCGACTTCTGTGCCCCTGTCCACCATGAAACCACGGCTGGATGTGGGTGAGGAATACTCCTACACAGAAGTGAAGAATTCAGCCCAATTTCTCAATCTGCTACAACCAGCCACCCCAGCCCTCCAGACCTTCCCATTCCCTCCACTCCAGCTCCATCACTTTGGAGCTGGAGGGAACAAGCAGGTCCACCAGCCTTGCCCTTGCCCTGCCAGGTGACCAGCACTTTCCCAGAAGCTTCCCTATGCCCAGGTCCCTCAGTAGAAATGGGTAAAAAAAGATGCCATGGGGATAAGCTTCTGTCTTCCCACCGAGGAGGAAGCCCTGAGGCCAGGAGGCCACACTTGTCAGAATAGAAGCATCCAATTTTGCCTATCTTGACACTTGTCATCATTTCTGGTATCCAATGTCACTAGCATCTCACAGACAAGGCTGAAAACAGTGCTACTGGCTGAGCCCTGTATCTGATAGAGACTCTTGTCTAGGACATATTTTTGTCATTAAACCCCTTCCAACAGTTAAAACAGCAGAACACTTCTGAGGTGACTGGGCCAAACTTCCCCAGGAAACATGCTGATTCCAACCCCCTGGGCAGAGCAGATGCCCTTATCTCCTTTTTATCTTGCTGAACACCTTTATTGATTTATTACCTTTTCCTAACACATGTAAAGGGAGATCTCATTCATTAGCTCATGGAGTCTCCCCAGGCTCCAGGCGCTGGGGGTCGAGAGGATGTCAGAAAACAGGACAGTTTTTAGGGTGCACCTGCTAAGTGTCAGGTGCTTCATTAGAGGCTTCAGGGATGCAAGCAATGACAAGGCATGGTCCTTGTCCTCACAAGAGCACACACTTGTGGGAGAATCGTAAGGAAGAGGAGGCAGTCTTTGGTGCAAATGAAAAATCCCACGAGAGTTCTGAGGAATGGGGGAAGTTCCAGAGGCTGGTTGAGTAGAGACGGTGCAACTTGATGGTGTAATCTGTGTTTGTATATAAGGGAGCTGAGATTGAAAAAGATGAAATGACTGGCACAATAAGGATGGGGGAACCAGAATTCAAACTCAGTTCTCCTGAATTTGGTTCTAGGTATGTCTGTGACTTCAGAACACCTCCCCTCACTGACAAGTTTCCAGAGGTGTCTGGCTTAGCCTTGTCACAAGTTTACACAGTTGGAGATGGTTTAGAATAAATTCCACTATGACTTTCAAAACCTAAGCCCTATACCTGACTTTTCCACTTTTCAGTCATTTAATCCCCAGCCAGCCCTTCTGTTAGAGCCTGATTTTCTACATTTGTAGAAAGGGTATAAAACTCAGAGAATACCAGAATTGTAAGAGATCTTGCAGGACGACTAGTCCAACTAGCCATAAGATACTTGAAGCTCCTGTAGAGGAGATGTAACCTATACACCAACACTTCTGATGATGGAGAAGTCACCACTTCCTGGGGAAGCATTTGTTGTCTTTGGACAGCTCTATTGGGTAGTCCTTCCTTAGAATGAGCTGCTATTTATTGCCCTGATTACTCTACCTGTGCGTCTTTGATCCGCCCCTTTGTGACATGCAGAACCTGATCTTCCATAGGATAGGTCTTCCCTCATCTGAGAACTCGACAAATGGGCCCCTGAACCTTCTCTTCTGCCTGTTAGACACCCCCAGTCCCTCTACCACTCCTCCCATGACCCGGTTTCAAGTCTCTTGAGCAGCCTGATCTCTCTCCTCAGGACAGGTTTCCACTTCTTTTCATAGGTCCAAAAGCCAAGGATGGAAGCCAGTGGTGAGTTCATCCACCCTCCACAGGGAGACCCTCCCCAGCAACAGCATTTCTATCCTCACAGCCTAACGTCGGAGCAGCATTTCCTCCCACACTTTTGATTCATGCTGGGCTTGCTTTCAGCCAACTGGGTCTGTTTCACACGTGTCCATGAGCCACACTCCTTGGTTTCTCATTAGGTGGTTGCATCTGGATTCATCCGAATACTGAGTCTTACACCTACCATGATTGTACTTCATCTTCCTCAATTCAGATCTCTGCTCCAAAATATCAAGAACTATTTGTGTCTTTTAGGGTTGGTTTGTTTTTGTTGATTTGACTTGCACTGGAGTGGTTTTACTTTAAAATTTTAGAGCACTTGAGACCTAAGAGAGCCAATCTAAGCCTCTCATTTATTTATGTATGTATTTTTATTTTCTTTGTGTGATGTTTTTAATTATAAAAAGTAGAGGAAAAGTTATGAATGGACATTTCACAGATGAGGAACTACAGTACTAATGGCTCTTAACTATATGAAAAATGGCTACTCTTATGCATATTAAGAAAAATGAAGATTACACACCAAATATGTAAAGATAAAATGGTTGCCAAAAGTATAAAAAAGAGGCATGCACTTACACCATTGGTGAAAACATATACAGAATACTCCATGAGAGCAATGCGAAAATGTCTATCAAATTACAAATGCAAAAAAATAATAATAAAATAAAAATGAACAAATCATTTGGCCCCTCATTAACACTCTTGGAATTTATTCTACACATATACTCAAACACATATGAAATTAATTAGGTGCAATGACTTACACTACAAATGTTTACAATAAAATAAGATTGGAAACTATATAAATGGCTATCAATAAGGAACTGGTTAAATAAATTCTGGTATAAACACACAATGAAATATTATACAGATGTTTTAAAAAAGAAGGGATTTCCACTTCTGGCCAGGATGGAATAACTCACCCTCCCTTCATAAACAATCAAAAAACTGAATTGAAACAATTACTTTCTCCTATTAGACAACAGGCAGTATAGAACTGTGATCCTTGAAAGAAGGAAAATAAAAATGATGAGCCCTTCTGTGAATCCCATTTTCTGCCTTTGGATGGGGGGACTCCTTTGGGGGAAGGGGTTGTGACATAAGGAGGTGAGACCCAAGCAGAGCACAGCACCCTTGCCGGGCTAAGGAAACAGAGGTTGGAGTTCAGAGAGGTTTAGCTCACTGGAATTTGTGAAGCAGAATGCTAGAGAGGAGGGAACCATGTAGAGAAAGGTCCCATAAATCTCCATGGAGACCTCATGAGTCTGTCTGAATACTCAGCAGTGCAGGCAGAGAACGAGACTCCACAAAGCCAGGCAAAGAACAGCCACCAGAAAGAGAAAAACTGCCAGAGCTCACACGGGCCTGGGAGCTGACCAAGTACCCACTAGTCAGAGTGAACAGACTTCCTTTAACATCTAAAGCATTCCATAGATAACCCAAAAATCCCATGCCTTAAGAATAGGGCTAGACAAGTCCTAAACTAAAGACTATTCTAGACACACCCTAATGAAGTTTAAAAACAAGTCTTTAAGTGATTGCACTTTTATTACCCCCAAGTAAATAAACTGCCTAAAGAACAGAACACAATACTTTTTAAAGGAAGACAACAAAATCCACACACTCAACTATGTAATAATCACATGTCTGGCATCTAATCAAATGTTACTGATAGACAAGCAAAGAGGCAAGAAAATGACACCAGTAACTAGGAGAAAAATAAGACAATAAAAATACACCCACAAATGGTCTAGATGATAGAATTAGCAGACAAGAACTTCAAAACAACTATTATAAATAGTTTCAAGGACTTAAAGGAAAACATGAACATAATTAGGAGAAAAATTAAAAACATAAAAAGAACCAAATGAAACTTTTAAACTGAAAAATATAACACATAAAATGAAAAGTTCACTGAATGAACTTAACAGCAGATTATGCACAGCAGAAGAAAAGATCAGCAAACTTGAAGACAATTTAACAGAAACCATTCAATCTGATGCACAAAGAGGGGGAAAGCCAGAGGAAAATAAACAGAGACAAAGTGATCTACAGGACAATATTAAGCAGTCTAACATACATGTAATTGGAATTCTAGAATTTGGGAGAGTGGGGAATAGGTGAAAAAATAATGGCTGAAATTTTTCTAGATTTAACAAAATGTTTAATCCATAGATCCAACAATCTCAAAGAATCCCAAGCAGAATGAACACACAGAAAACCATACCAAGTAACATAATCAAATTACTGAAAACAAATAAATGAAAAGAATAATGTAAAAGCAGGGAAACAAAACTTGAACAGAAGAATAGTGATTGCTCAAGGATTTACAATAGGCATCTTTCATTTTATCACAGTCTATCTTTGAACAATATTATTAATATATCATTTCTGAATAGGGTGCTAATATAACTGAATGCTTCCATTCTTTCTCTTGTCTTTTGTGCTTTTGTCATACATCTTACCTGTACATATTTTATAAACCCTATGATGTGGAGTCAGGGGCAGAGGGATCTGCCCAATTGAGGTACTTGGCCAAAATAATACCTGAGGGGCTACTGATTCGACTTTATGGTTCTAATAAAAGAATTTCCTGAGAATGAGAAGAATTTGCTGAACCAGTTCATGAAGAGAAAATTCTAGACATTTTACAACTCAGTTACCTTGAATACAATTGCATTCACAAACCATGAACAATTGGCAAGGGATCTGACATTCCCAATCTCCCCCGCTTCCTTCGTGTGGCCCAGGCACAGCTGAGCAAGGTCCCCACTGCTGGGGCGAGATGCAAAGCCTTGAATGATGCAGACCTGGCCTCCGGCTCCAGCTCCCCCAGTGAGTGCCTGACACCTGGGCAAGTGTTTCAATGTCTGAGCCTCAGTCTCAGGTATAACATGGGAATAAGACTACTTACCTCGCAGGACCGTCATAAAAGATTCTGTAAAATCAAGTATCCCTTATTACATGATAAGTTATGAATAAATGGCTCATGTTACTATTGCTGAGAAAACTATCTGACTTTCTCATACCCTGGAGATGCTCTGTTGGGCTCCTTGCATGCAGTGTCTCTTACCATTCCGCCCTAGGTTGCTGCACCTGTTTGCTCGCAGATCTGTTCTACACTTTCTCCCTGCTCTGTGTCACAGCAGGGACCACGCCACAAGCTGCATTTCCCAGGCTCCCGTGTCAGACAGCGGGCGTACGCACGAGAGACTGGAGGGCAGGGGAAGGGGGTCACCGGGGTCCTTCTCCTCCCGCCTCTCTGCCTGGGGTATCTTCTCAGGCCGCAGCTCCCACAGCTCCAGCTCCTGCCAGATTCCAGACCCCACTGGGCTCCAGGAACACCATTTCTCCCCTCTGTTCCTCCAGGCTCGCTGGGTGGTAGCCTCCTCCCCGGCTAATCTCCCGGGTACTTCAGTGAAGCAGCCCTGTTTGGATTCTGGGCTCTTCCATATCCCCTCTCTCACTAACTCCCTGTATTACCTTCCCTCTGTTATAAATACCTGTCACGGCTCCTGGTCTCCCAGTCAGCCCCTGACCGGACAGCTGGCCAGTCTTCTTGGACACAGGACCCTTGGGATGTGCAGAACATTAATTGTCCTCACTCAAGGATTGCTCACGGTCCACTGTAAGTGTCAGTTCTCTCTCAGTTGCTTTGCTGGGGAAGCCTAGCATCCTCCCCCCACCGTCCTTTTAGTAAAATGCCTGCCACTAATTACTTACTACCCAAGGGGAGGAGCGCTTCTTTCTGTTTTAGAAATTCTGTGGCCAGATGCCTGGCTCTGGGTATTTCTTTCTGGAGTTCACCTCGCTATGGAAATGCTGGGGAGAATTTTGTCCCTTGCCTTTAGTTGAGAAGAGTAACTTGCTGAATGAGACCCCAGTTAAGAGTGGATTTCTTTTTCTTATCATTGAGTAGAACCCTGGAAACCAGGTCCCTTCCCGTGGAACACGCACAGCACCTCTCCACCCTGCCCACACCACACTGACCATTTTACATACAACGTGTTTCTAGCCGATTTGCATGGTGCTGGGTTCCGTGGAGAATACACAGGTTTCTCAGACAAAGACGCCCCCCGCCAGAATTGGCTACAAAGTTTGCAGGGCCCAGTGCAAGATGAAAATTCAGGGCACCTTATTCAAAGAATGTTGAGACAACAGCAGCGTGGTAGATCAAGCGCAGGGCCCCGTGCGGATGTGCAGGTATGTGCCTGGGTACCCGGCTCTGCCTCCACCTCCCCCAGCACAGCGCCCCGGGATCGCAGCCTGCTTCAGGGAGACTGGATTTAAGCACCTAAAGCAGTTCCAAATGACGTGGGATAAATAGGCTGTGTGTGGTCCCAGAAGGTGACTGTGCCAGGAATAAAGGAGTTCTCTTGGCCACATGGGCGGCGTGCAGGCAGAGGGGGAAGGAAGGAGGGAGAGCTGCTTAGCCCAGGGCCAGTGGACCTATTTTACCAAATATTCAAGCTCTAGGCTCAGTCTCCATGCCACGCCCCTTTACCCCAACATCACCATCATTTTGGTCCCTAAGTCTTTGAAATATCAGTGACCTCTCTCAAATGCTTTAGCCACGTGACTTTGTATTAGCAGCCTAAGACCTGACCAAGCTAATAGAGAGGGGGAATCTTGTTAGCCTGGCCCAATAGCATATCAATTAATCACAATAGCATATCACACTATGCATAGAGAAAGAGATCTCTGTATATAGACACAGGAATTGAAAAATCAACTGGCCACATACGGTCATGAGGGGGACCAGGACCCCAGGGATAGACCCAGCTCAGGGCTGACACATAGTAGGGGAACCACAGATGTATTCTGGCTGAGGGAAGGAATCTGGGTTTGAATTGTAGCTCTGCCACCTACTAAGTGATCTTGGGACAAAAGATTTCATGTCTTTGGTCTTCAGTGTTGTCATCAGTAAGACAGGGATAATAGCTCATATGAGGGTTAAAGCTAATGTATGTCACAACGCCTGGCCTAGAGCATGTGCAGGAATGGATTCTGAAAAATGGGAATCTACAAAGAGGATACGTCTATGATACACGTGGCTACATCCGATGTACATATATTGATATAAACCTATGTCGTGTGTGTGTGTGTTTATAGAGATAGATGTTCACGTATTAATGTGAATGTGGTTGTGTAACATCCTACTGAACAACTTCCTCCGACATTCCTCATCCCAGCCCAACTATCCCTTCGAACCAGCTCTGTGGGTTGTTCTCTCCCTGTCCTGGGGGTGAAATCTGAGGCAGGTCCCAGAGCTTTTCAGTCTTTCAAACACTTTCAGTCACAAGCGTGGTCTCATTTCAGCAATTAAAGCATCAGGCCCAGAGTCACAATCACTAACCGCCCCCTTCTCCCCCAGCTCAGCCCAGCTTTAGCCAAAAAGGTCCAGGGGGCCGAAGGGGGACAACAGGATGGCCTCTCTCCATTCCCAGCTTGTGCATCTCCTCCCCCAGCCTCCAAGCCCCAAGAGGCCCCTGGGGTTGGAGGACAGGAGGGTGAAGAAGAGGATGTAACCGCGAGCAACAGCTGCCTGCCGGGGATGTTCAAAGTTCGCTCTTACTCTTGTGGGGTGTCTCTGAGACTCTCCTCCTAGGATCTCTCCTCCTGCTACTTAGGACACCCATCCCTGGACTTCTGGGGGTCCCCCAACTCAGACCTTCTCAGTTGGGGTCACATCCTCCCACCAGCCAAGGCCAACTATCTCCTGCAGGTCCCCTTGGTGCATAGGGAGGCTCGCACACCCGGGCCCCCCATTCTAGGGGACGTGTGTGTCTGAGTGTTCCCCCTTGAGCCTGTCTCCCTTGGCTTGAAGTGAGAAGGAGAGACCACCTCCCGGGATCAGGCAGGGCGGGGCGGGACGGAGGGAGCAGAGGGGGTTGCAACACGGGGAAATGTACCACGTGCCCACCCATCCCTCAAATCCCTGTCCTGACCTCTCCACTTCAATCATTTCATAACCTCCTGGCGAGTGTCATTTTAGCATCCTATTATATGTAAGTGAATCTCCAGGTGTAGGAACTATATATGGAGTTTTCATAAAGGTCACATGTGCATTAAAATTTAAATAACTCAAATTATAAGTATAAGAAAAATAACCTGGAATGATCATTTCAAAGCAAATCTGGCCCACACCTGCTGCCTCTCACATTTATCCACTCATAAGAATTACCTGTGGTCCAGTTAATGCTGGAGATTCATAGACACCCTCAGACCTAGTGAATCAGATTGGGGGGAAAGGGCAGGGAGAAACTTGGAACCGGCATTTTTTTAACTTCCTATCAGGCAAGTTTTAGAAACATTCACCCGGGCTATTTCATTTTAACACTGCGCTGGAAGAAAGCAGGGACGGGGCTCCACAGAGGGCGTGGGTGTGGGTGTGCAGGTGGGTGGGTGTGTCTGGCAGATGGCAGGTTTACCTTTGCTGAAAGCTGAGTCAAACACAGCAGCTGTTCCAACCCCGAGTTGGGAGGCCAGCAGGTCGCAAGAGAAGGCACAGGTATAAATCTTCCTGCCCTTAGAGGCAGACAGCGATGAGTGTGCGCTGCTCACAACTTCCTAATCAGAAGAGCAGATTCCACCTCCTGCAGGAATGTTAATGCTCCTCAGTCAGATATTGGCAGCTCAGCCTCAGAAGTCCAATGCTCCAGGCGAAAGTTTGCCTTTATTGCTGTCTCTTTGAGAAGCATTAGAGCATCCTTGCCAGGGATTTCCTGTAATAAATACTTTGTCATCTCGACTAAAGAAGTTGTTGATCTGAAACACCTTGGGCTGAAATATTACCTCTGCCTACCTCTCCGTAGTCACCGGGGCCGTCGCAGTGTTTGGGTTTAAGGGAGGCTGAGAAGAGGATGAACGGGCCACGGAGGGACTGAATCACCTGTGAAAAGTGCCATTTCCACTCCCAAAACTCCTGGTTTCCAACTACTACAGAAAACCAACAAGGGAGCAATGAAAAAAAAATTGGGGTATAAGTTGACAGAATTTTTAAAGTTAATATTTCTAAATTAAAAGGAGAAGTCCAGGCATGTGGCTTTTAACCCAGCTTCTCATTTATGATGTACTCTGGAATATTCATGATGCTCAATCTGCCCAAAACAGAAGAAAATGTGCCAGAGTAGGCTTTGGAAGCCATAGAGTTTAGGCTTGGCTCTACCACCATTTACAAACCAGTGTGATCTTGAATGAATCTGTGAACCTCCCTGAACCTTGTTTGGATTATTTATCTGTGAAGAGCCGGGAATCACACCTGTTCAGGTGACCCCACAGGTTGTTGGGAGGATGATGTAAGACGGCTGTGAAAAGTTCTTTGTAAAGTGCTCTCCCCCTGTGAAGGGTTATCAAGGCATCACAGCCAAAGTGGGCCCTGGGCAGATCCCGGACCACCAAGCATCAGACACAGAGGAAGGAGGTGGGTGTGATGTCCCAGGGTGGGGGGTGAAACATGTCTGCTCTGCAGGAATAGTTGACTTTCACAATGAAATTTATGTCCTCAACTTGTCAGTACGAGGATGCAAGACATCACCCATTGAGCCAGAGCCAACCCAACCTAAGGAATCATTTCTCTTCCTGGACATTGTAAAAGTTGAGACCTGAGCCTTAGAATCCAACTCTGGAAACAGATGTTAGAGACATAAGAAGTAACTTGCAGTGGTCCTAGAGCCAGTTGTGTGCATCTCTTCCCAACTCTGCCCCCAATGATATCATGTTAGTCTCTTGAATCAGCCACGGTGGAAGCATTAATATTTACACCATAGAAATGGGCAAACACTACAAGTCAGGGTATAGCAGAGAGGATGTAATTCCTGAGATGCAGATGCCACTGCAAAAGTTGAAAAGAGAAGACAGAAAATGTCCTCCACTCAGGAGTCGGGGAACCGTTCAACTTCTGATTAATCTAGGCAGACTTCTCACAGGAGAGAACATCTCATAAAATCAATTATACTATGAGCAATTGGCTTCTCTCTATGTAGCATTGGTGCAAACCCCGCTCCCCTGGCATGCTCTGATATCAGACCCAGTGCCACCACCTCCGGGCAGTCTTCCTTGATACTCCTCACCACACACTGCAAAAAACAACAACAAAAAAAAAAAACTCCATCATCCTCTCAGTTCCTATACAAACAGTAGAGAGTAGCTCTTCAGAGCTCAGGCTTTGGAGTCAGAATGTTCAAGTTATAAATTGCCATTTTGACCACTTACTAGTTTATAGGAAAGCCATCCGTGAAATGAAGCTAAAATACTCTGTAGCCATCAAGAACTGAGATCTTCTTTTCACGTCTCAGGCTTCCACGGTGCCTAAAAGGGCCCAGCATATAGGAAGTCCTCAGGAAATCCACACTGACTCACATGCAATGGAAATCAGGCATGTTTCCTTCCTTTCTACAACGTGTAGACCCAAAGCTTGGGTGAACCAGGGCCAAGAAAATGCCAGGTGGGAACACTCCAACAGATAGTCAACAAGTGTCCGTAGAACCTTGTTGCTGTACGTCCCAGATCCCTCACAGCTGAGTTCTTCTCCAGAACTTTCCCTCAGCTGGAAGAAGTTCTGTTCCCTGCTGTGTGATCTTGATCAAGTCTCAGCACCTCTTTGAGCCTCAGTTTCACTAGCTGCACAATCAAGATAATAAGGCAAACAAACCCTCTCCACCTCTCTGGCTTGTTGTGTGATTTAAATAGAATTGTGAGAGGGGAAGTGTTTTGTAAACCACAGGGGAATTCCTGTCCTGGAAGATGCAGCCTGCTGTCACCAACATCATCAAACCCTGTTCCAGAGCTGAGCTTGGGATTTCCTCCCTTCTCCCCTGCACACTCCCCCTTGCCAACTTCATTTACTCTCGCTCCTTAAAGGCTTCTATGTCTATTAAGCTCCTAACTCAAAATAACCTGATAAAATGCTCTGGGGGGACTTGCTGGTTCCAAATAGATATACAAGGATCAGGTTGGCCCAAAACACAAAACTCAGAGCCCCAGCCACCGCGGAGGTGCATTCCACAGGCCTGGAAGACTGACCCCAGCCCGCTGAGCTCTCTGCAGCCAGCTCATTAAATCCTAATCACCAGGACTCTGAGCCAGGTGGGGAGGGCTGTTTGTGCAAGGCTCCACGAGAGGCGCTGCGGAGGAAACTACGCACAGGCACGCCTGCCCCAGGAGCCGGCCTGGGAAGGACACCCACCCTGGGGTCTCAGCCCCCTGCCCACGTTACCCATCCTAGAGCTGAGGACCCCTTCCCTTTTTCCTGGACCCCTCCTTGAAGCGTGACCCCAATCCACGGGGTGGAAACCCAACACACCCTCAACCCAAGGGGACTGTTTATATCTTGGAAGAGGAAAGCTCAGCTGATCCCCCAGGGCAGGTGAAGAGAAGGGCTGGGAAATTGCTGACTTGTTTAATTTCGTCTGTGTTTTTGTCAGCCTGCAGCACCAGGAGCACCATAGCAGCACGAGTACTGGCCTGAGAGCCAGGAGGTTTGGCCTGAGGTCAGGGCCTTGCTGATGGCTTCTTGGGCAAGTCACTGACCCCCTTGGGGCCTCAGGATCCTGGACCTGCACACTGGGCATAGTAGTCCTTCTCCTACCTGTCCAAAAGGGTCCTGAGGAACACGACGAAAGAGATGACCTCAAAGCAGGAGCTTTTCTGTGCAGGTGGAGGTAGAATAGGCTTAGCAGCATCTTCTATTTTGGGTTCAACTGTTGTGCACCAAATGCTTTGCACATGTCCTCTTCTTGAGTCCCACGAGATAGATATTACCTCTGTTGCAGATGAAAAACCAGGCCAGCTGGCTGCAAAACCCATGCTCTTCCTGCTTTACGGGGGAGTATCTGAGGGCAGGCCCAGGTCTGGAAAAATCAACAATAGGCAAACATTGCATCATTCATTCATTCATTCATTCAGAAAGGGTATTGCAGGGTCCAACTCTGCTGGGTGCTGGGTGATGACAGATAGTGACACATGTTGCTGCCCATGGGGACATCTCCCTTCTTACTGAAGCTCTACTTCCCTGAAGCCCAGTCTCGAGAGCCGTCACTGTTTAGCTCCAGGCCAGAGGACAAAGCCGGAGCAAAGCTGCCCCTGCAGTCCCCACGCTGCTTTCGCTGTTTGACTTTCACTGGGCAACTCATGAAGGCAGAGGAAAGGTCTCACCATGAACTAGTAGGCCACACTGAACATCAGGAGGTCTGGGTTTAACAACAATAGTTGATGCCTCAGTCTTTGCCAGGCACCGTGCTAGGTTCTTTAAATATATTATCTTTTTTATTACAAAATATTAAGGAGTGTTATTAATCTCCTTGCAGTAATCCGAGACGAGGGTATTCACTGTCCAAGCTCATGCAGCCAGCAAGAAGCAGAAGCAGGCTTCAAAGCCTTGTCTTTCTTCCTCCAGAACCCACATTTATCTACAACCCTCCTTTGCTGACATGCTGGGTGACTTTGGGCAAGTCCCTCCACTCTCTGGGCCTCAGTTTCCCAACTTGCAAATTGTTGGAGTCGGACTTGCTTTTCCAACTTTTATAATCAAGTGTCTTGATCTGGAAGACGGAAGGGGAAGGGTGGCCCCCAGCTGGCCTCTTCTCCAGGCCTGAGCTGGGTGGAAGGGGCAGCCTTGGCATGAGTAGTGAGCCCTGTGGACAGCTTCTCCCTGGAAGCCAAATTTCTCCCTGACGCCAAAGCTAAAGGCCCTTTGCCACCTCCCAGCACAAGCTTCTCTCTGTAAGCGACTCCGGAGCTAATGAGCTCGGAATGTGCAACTCCGTCAGTCGGGCAGCGCAGGCGCACTGAAACGTCCCGTGCGGGAGGAGGTATGGTTCTCTTGCCTTTTTCTGTTTTTGTAGTAACATTTGTCAGTGCTACACATGAAAATAAAAACCAGATGGAATCCCTGAGCTGAGAAGAGGGGTCTCTCCATCCCTGTGCAGTAGGACAAAGGCTACGGTGGCACCTAGGGTCACTGCAGGTGGGGAGGGGCTGTCATGTTCCCCGCAGAGCAGCCTCCCAGCCAGGGTCACACCAACACCTGGGTCTTACCTGTCTCTTCTCCTCTGGGTCTCAGCCCTTCAAAACTCTGACCAGGTCATGACACTCAGGCCCCTCTTCTCCCTGCTGGGATTCTCTGTCCAGCCCTTGGGCAGGCCACTCACTGAGTGCACACACATGTGTGGCAGGCCTGAAAGCCCAGGGCACTGAGCAGGACTGGGCTGGGAGTAGGCCAGGACCAGAGCCTGAACCTCACCTCCTCTGGGAAGCCTTCCCTGACCACCACAGCTGCTGCCTTCAAAGTCTTCTTGCATTTTAAGGCCAAGCCACATGGCTTTACCACCAACGTGCCCTGCTTACTCAGTATGTCTTGTGTGGCCTGCGTAGATCCTCACCCAGACTGTCAGCAGTTCCTGGGGCACAAGCAGCACTAGATACTTGCTCTGAGGACTCCCTTGGCCCCTAGAATAGTGCCTGGAAAGAATGTAGCTAGAGCATTACTTTGATAAGCATTAATACAGCAATAATGATCCTCTCCCCCCCATATGCTGTGTGGGCACTGGGCAAGGTGTTTCACCTGCATTATCTCACCCTCCCCAAGCGTCAGCTCTGCCACACCGCTCCCTCAGTCTCCTGTGCCAAGGTGCCCACTACCTGCAGCTCCCACCCTTCCTGGGCAGGCTCAAGCCCCATCTGCCAGCAGAAGCCAGTCCAGCTGGGGCTTAGCTGGGGGTTAGCAGCCTCTTTCTAGTACCATAGCAAACATCCTAGAGGCCCAGGCAGACTCTTCCTGAGCCTCAATTTGCCCATCTGCAAAGTGGGGAGGGTCCCTGCCCATCCAGAGGGCTGATCCTAGCTTGGGTACCTGCGGGAGTTGGGAGCGGGGTCTGAGCCGGATCTTTCCCACTGTCTGTTCTTTGTTTCCCTAAGTCAGTTCCATCCTGGAACAGCAGCAGAACCCAGGCCGCTGCTCCCAAACAACAGGCCAGTGGAGGATGAGCCAGCTGCAGGCTGGCCCCCATCCTGCAGGCTTTGTTCTGAGCTGAGTAGAGATGGCTCATTCCCACGCCCCAAAGAGGCTTATGCCAGTGCACACTCCCAGTGGGCATGGAGGCACGCTCATAATGCACACACAGAACACACATATACACACGTGCACACACACACATGCACAGAGCTGCTTCCATAGTGTGTGTATACATCACCCCACCCTGTCCCTGCCAGAGTGTGGTATGGTTGGTGGTATAAGAACACCCAGACCCTAGGGTAGCACTGCCAGATTTAGCAAATAAAAATGTCAGCCCTCTGATGCACCAGGGGTCTGGCCCAGTCACACTAAGGGGAGAGAAAGATTTTTCAATCACCTTTTCCACTGGGCCCTCTCCTTATAGCTAAGGATCCATCCTGCCAAGCCTACCTTGGGGGCCTAGGAGGGGCCACTATACAAGGTATTCAAGGAACATCACGGACCCATCAAGCTGAGAAGTTCTGGTGGTCCAACTCCTTCACTGCCAGGTGAGAGAATTGAAAGCCAGAGAGGGAAAAGGACTTGCCCAACGTCACACAGCCCTCAGAGAAAGAGCTGGAACTGGAATCGAGGTTCCAGCCCAGGGCTCGCCTATGGCTCAAATTGACTCTTTCTGATAGCAGAGCGTGGTCAAGAGAAAGTCGAACTCCTGTGAGTTCAATGGCAGTCATTTGCTCCCCAATCTGCAGAAACAATTACAGCCGTACATTTATTTAGCGCATACTGCATGCTAGGCTCATTTAATGTCTACAATACCTCCCTGCTGTAAGTTTTATTATTGCCCTCGTTTATGGATGAAAGAACTGAAGCCGAAAAATTTGGCCCAGGTCAGACAGTTGTAAGGGGAGTGGCCACTTTTCGCAGATGCGCACTGTGCGCCAGCGTGGGAAGCCGGCTTCCTCTCGCTGCATAACGTGGGTTCACCAGGAACCCTCCCTCTCCAAGCCAAAGGCAGGCGTATCTCCCAGCCACTCCTCTTGCCCAAGTCATCAATTACAGCTAAGATTTTTAAACTCACCTCACTAAGAGATTTTCTAAGACTGATGCCCTGGACAAGGGGCGTGAGTGATCATGTTGCTGCCTTGTAAACCCTGCCTTTCAACCCTCCCCTGGAGACCAGACACTCTCTCTCCTTTCCCTCTGAATGGCTCTCCCTGTGCACCCCACACCCCATCTACCCGCCCCATCTTTCTGCTGTGTCAGCCCAGCCCGGCACCACACAGGTGTACTGTTCACTCACTTGCTTTCGGGAAAGTAAGTAGTTTTTTGGTTGGTGGCCAGTTAAGGGGACTGGATATGGGCAGAGAACCGTGTTCACAGGCCCCTCCCCAGGGGACTGCCCCCAGCATGTTCTCTGGCGTTCCTGAAATCCAACGCGGCTGGTGAGGCAGCCAGGCGTGCCTAAGACAAGCCTGTGTTCCCTCTCCCAGAGAGGCCGCCAGTGGGGATGGGGGCCAGGGACTCTGCTGCCTGCTGTCAGGCATGGGGAGCTCGGCTCCAAGGCCCTCCGGCTGGGTTTGTTTGCTCTCCTGTCTCCCCTATGGCTCTTCACTACCTCCCACATCCCTGGGGTGGCCGGGTGGCCCTCCATCCTCCCTGCATCTTTTCTCCATACTCCCTCCATCCTCCCTGCATCCTCCCTCCATCCTCCCTCCATCCTCCCTGCATCTTTTCTCCATACTCCCTCCATCCTCCGTTGGTCCTCCCTGCATCCTCCCTCCATCCTCCCTGCATCTTTCCTCCATCCTCCCTCTGTCCTCCCTGCATCCTCCATCCTCCCTCTGTCCTCCCTGCATCCTCCATCCTCCCTCTGTCCTCCCTGCATCCTCCCTGCATCCTCCCTCCATCCTCCCTCCATCGTCCCTCCTCCCCACTCAGCACAGCATCCCACTCTCCAAAGGCTCCCCTGACCACTGCCATCCCTGTGAGCTGCTTGTCCAGAAGCCACACAGCACCTCCACCCAAATCCACTCTGTCATGTACCACTGTGTGACCTTGGGCAAGACTCTGAACCACTCTGAGCCGAATGTCCTCATTTATAAAATGAGGTTAGGGAGAGTCCCTGTGTCTATTACCAAGAGGATCGAATGAGGTAATGCACAAAGTTCAGAGCCTTGTACAGAGCACATTCGACAACTGTTGGCCACAACCACTGGCCCTGCTGAGACACAGACGGGAGCAGGATCTCACAGCACATTCGCCATCTAACGTTCCCTGGTCTCGGCTGTGTTAATTTATGTTGTCCCCATATCAATTTTTTACTGTTTTATTTTTACATTGTATGTGTTTGTACCTCACGGGTATCATTAATAAAGTTTGTAATTGGATTCCCTGTGGGCTACCTCTGATATTTTTTGTAACAAGGCAGGAAAGGCAGATATTCAGAGAGACACAGAGACAGGCAGGAGTGATGGGGACAGAAAGATGCAGAAAGGCAGGGTCGAGTGAGGGGACGGGGAGGAGAGGGCAGCCGACGGTGGCAGGGGAGGAGAGACTGAGCGGCTCTGGCCGGAGCCAGGCACCAAAAAGCAGCTGAGAGGGACAGGAGCAGCTCTGCTCCCAAAGGCATCGCATAGCACGTGGGGAGACTGGGTTTGCCCGCTGGGAGAGAGGTAACCACTGCGGCAGCAGGACGGGCTTGTGTGGGGAGAGGCCCCAGAACATGTCCTGGAGGCTGAGGGCCTGGAGCCTGCCCTAGGAGGGCCCAGGGGCAGGCACTTCCAGCCCGGAGCAACGGCTGAGACCAGGCACTTAAGAGGAAACCCCACCAGGAAAACTCACCCTCACTCATCTCCCCACCACACACAACCCCATATGCATATACCCATACACACTGACACACATATACACTCACGCACACACAATACCCGCACACATACCCATACATCCATATACACACATGGACGCACGCACACACACACACACACACACACACACGCCCCCCTCCATAGCTCTTTGGAGGGACTTTCCCTTTAGCACCCACAGTGTGACCCACACATGCCTGACAAAGCTCTGGGCCCTTCCCTGACGCAGCCTTGTGGACTCTCTGAGGCCAGGCCTTGTGACCTTGGCACGCTTCCTGGGGGTTTTTGGGAGCACTCGGAAACACGGAAGAGGGAGGTAGAAAGTGAGGAGTGGTGCACTGGGAGTGGCGGTGGGAGAGACTGTTCACTGAGTCACTAGGACATCCTGACTGAAGGGTCCAGAGACTCCAGACAAATGCCACTGTCACCCATGAGGCAAGGCCAGCACTCACCCCTTCCCCTGGGCTGCCTGTCTGGGGCACATGTGGAGGCTGCAGACCTGGCTCCCTGGGTCTGCCTAGAAAGTCACCCAGCACCCTCACCCCGAGGCCTCCCAAGCCCCCAGAAGCCAGCCTGGCCCCACCACTGCCCAGACACCTCCATTTCTCCCTCCACCTTTCCAGCACAGGTAACAACGTTTCTTGAGGAAGCTCCATAGGTTGGCTTCCTTGAAATGGAAAACAAGGTCAAGAGACACATTTCCTAACTTTCGAAAGGAACTGTTTGGGATAATTAATCAACACATCACCAACACCAAGGGATTGTTTTATATCAGTAGACATATAATTAAAAAAAAAACAATAGCAGGCTTGTTGTGTGTTTTGTTTCTAAAGAATGTTAATTATGTTTAGCACCCTGACACATCCAGAGGTTCTCCCCCAATATTTTGAAATCAAACAGAAGTTGGCTTCCCGGTCTCTCTTTGCCTAGGCTTAGCACAGGCAAGGTCGCAGAAACAAAATGGGCCTCTAACAGGTCTTTGAATCGGCTTTTCGGCCTGTGATTGCTGCACCAGTGAGGAAAGGCAATTGCAATTGCTAAATTGCGCTCACTATTGCTTAATTACACCTTCAGATCAGCACCTAATTTGCTTAGGGTGCAAGTGAGCTGCAGTGGGTGTAATTACTTGTACACTACTTAACAATGCTGCCACCGCCAGAGGAAACTGGGAGCCTTACTTGGCTCTGCTCAGAGAGACGACAGCCCCATAGCTGTGGTTTCCAGGGCCACGGACCCCAGCAGCCTGGAACAGAGGAAGGCGGCCCTGGCCCAGCTGCTTCCTGCAAGCAACCTGCTTACAGGGAGCCTTAGAAAGGTCCACTCCGAGGTGCTCAGAGGGTGACTACGACAACGCTGCTGGGCTAATCCTCCTGGTGGGTCCCTCCCCCGAGGGCCCTCCCTGAGGAGGTGGCTGTAGGGTGTGAGCAGCTCTGCCCAGGCTCTGCCTCACTAGCCTGGTTGTCCTGGGCCAGCAGCCCCTGCTGGAGCCTGGCTCCCACGGGCAATCTGTGCTGGGCACAGTAGGGAGGTCGTGGCTAAAGCTGCTGGCACCCAAGAGGGACAAGGGCACGACCACAGGCACCCAAGGCCCCAGGTAAGAGAGCAGAGACCCCTGACACCCTGCTGACGTCCACAGGTGACCAGATTGGCAACATCAAGATTCGTGATTCCCACAAAGGAGGAAGTGCCCACGTTTCCCCCCAAAACACACACACACACACACACACACACACACACACACCTTCTTGGAAAGGAAGTCCTCACTCTCACAAGAAGGGGACCAACGTCCAAATGTCTTCCTTCTTCGTGGGGGAGTCCCTGTGTTTGCTGATGGGCTCACCCTGTAGCCAGGCTGCCTCCTTGGTCACACCTTGGGGGATTCACACCTGGGGTTGGAGGCGGAGGTGGGTACGTGCAGGCCCATAACTGTAACACTGACTCCTGATGTCACCAGAAAGTCTCCAAATCACAGTAAGTAGATTAAGTAGATTTAGTAGATTTAGTTGAAGTATGAAATGTTGGAAATGAATGATTCAGGGTTAAAAATCCTGATGCTAGAGTCAGACAAACATGGGATCCGGTCCTAATTCTGCCACTTCCAATCTGGGACACCTGAGGCCACCACTGCACCTGGGGACCCTCAGTAACCCCATCTGTAAAATGGGTGTATGGAGCTGGCATGAGGATCTAGTAAAACAATGCACATAAAGCAAGCACTCAGCTCAGATCATGGGCCATAGGAGTCACTCAAGTTGTGTCCTTTAAAAAAATGAGACAGAGCGAGCCTTGAAATCAACTCACATCAAATCAGGTACTGTTTCAGCCACTTGCCAGCACAGAGATCTTGGGCAAGAAACTTAACTGGTCTATTTCCTTATCTGCAAAATGGGGACAATTTTATGGCATTTAATTCATAGTACTGATGTAAGAAATCACTACAATGCTTGAAAAGTACATGGTACACAAGAGTCACTCAATACACAAAGCTCTTAAAATGGTTTTTAGTCATTCATGTTATTCATTCATGTTGATTCAGTTCTTTCTACTATTTTAGAGGTTTCCAAACAGGTGTAACAGATCTTCCATCTGGGTCTGGTTGGTTTTTCCCATGCCCTCACCCCTCCTAGCCCCTAAAAGGATTGCATATGTATTTTTAGGTCTACTAACGATTTGCTGCTTTCAGGAATGTTTCTGGAAATTTCTGAGAACATCGGGTTAAAGGAGACCCACAGGCCCTACAAGTGTTCCTGCATTGTACCTGGCCGAGGGAGCTGCGCAGGGTGGGAAGGTTAGAAGTGGGTGGCCTCACCAAGCTCCACCCAGTGGAAGAGCCTCCTTCCCAGGTCTACAGCTGGAACGTCCAGTCTACCTGGATCTGACAAGGATCTCGTATTCAGGGACAGTGGAGGCTGGATTCTGAGCAGAGCCCACAGCCCAGGCTGCCCAGGCATGAGTCACCACACGTGTGTCTACTCACCTCATGGTCCATCACCTCATGGACAGAATTATTAAAGAATCGTGGTATTGTGGTTAAACTTTTAAAAGAATCCTGTTAGAGATACATCCTAAAATTGTTATTGGGGAAAATATATAAAGTCTGGAATTTCCTTCAAAATAGCCTGGAATGGGGAGATCCTAGGAAGAGTAGATGGAACCAGATTGACCTTGACTTGATCATCTGTATGAGCTTGCTAGGCTGCTGTAACAAAGTGCCACACACTGTGTGGTCTAAACAACAGAAACTCACAGTCTCACAGTTCTGGAGGCTGGAAATCCTAGATGAAGGGCAGTATTCCAGGCCTGAGTTTATAGATGGCCGTCTTCTCCTTGAGCCTTCAAGTCATCTTCCCTCTGTGCCTGTCTGTGTCCAAACTTCTTCTTCTTGCAAGGTCACCAGTCATAATTAATTAAGGCCCACTCTAACTACCTCCTTTTAATTTGATCACCTCTGTAAAGACCTATCTCCAAATAAGGTCACATTCTGAGGTCTTAGGGGTTAGTATTTCAACATATGAATTTGGATGGGAGAAGGACACACTTCAACCGGTAACATAATTACTGAAGACGAGAGATGAATGCATTACACTGTTCATTCTTCTGTTGTATAAGTTTGCATTTTTCCCATAATAATGGGGGAGGGAGCAGCCGAGGGGGGAGTACTTCAAACAACTGGTTGGACTCCAGGTTAAACTCCAGAGAGATAAGACTTATTCTTCAGAGCTCGAGGAAAACCCTAAAATTCAAAACTGCTTCAGAAGATACAAGGCAACTTTGGGAGACAGTAAGCTTCCCAGCACTGGAAACATCCAAGCGCAGGCTACAGGACCACCAACGGGGCCTTCTGTGGAATTCCTCCATGAAGGGTGAAGCTGGACTGGCCAGCTTCTGTAACTTTGTACGACCCTTGGCTGCCAAAAAAGCCGATGCCATCTTGGACTTCATTAACAGAAGTACAGTGGCCAGAGCAAGGGATAGCAGAGTCCTGTTCTACTGGGAACTGGAGGGGACCACCAGGATTCTGGTGCTCCATTCTGGGAACCCCATTGCAAAGGGGACATTAAGCAGCCAAGTGTTACAGAGTTGCATCTGCAGAGGAGCGTCCAGGTGCTGGAGAAACTAGAAATCATGCCGTAGAATTAAAAAAATTACTATGGAATCCACTTTTACCAGTTTCTTTTGCATCCTCCTAGGAAAATCATAAGCAAGTTTCAACAAATACACACACCTTATATGCACTTCTTTTACACTAATGATATTCCATGCACACTAGTTTTGCTTTTCTCAATTAACATTTACATATCTTAGAAAACCTCCCATTTAAGAACACAAATTATTCTTCATTCTTTTTAACTACTGCATAACACCCCATCCTAGGGAAAATTACTTTACCAATCTCCCACCAATGGACATTTGGATTGCTTCAAATATTTCCCTATAGCTAACAACACTTAATAATTAATTTCATATGTGTGTCACTTCACATATGAATGTGTATATCTATAGAATAAATCCTTCTAAGTTAAATAAATAAATATTATGGAAGGAAGGAAGGAAAGAAATAAGGAAATGAGGAAGAGGTGCCTGAGAAGGTGTGGGGCACCAAGAAAAGACTTTCCGCCCTTCCTTGGCACAGCTGCCTCCCTGGTCCCAAGCAAGCAAAGCACAGACATGGAAACATGGGTGACAATCACAGTCAGACAGGCAGGAGGAAGGCATAGGCTCAGGGTGCAGCTGCGTTGGGTCCTATCTCTTTATAGTGACACTCCGCACCCACTGGCTTGGTCCCTCTCACTGGTAGAAGAGAGCAAGTCAAGGGGCCAGGAAGAGGCAAGCACAAGGCTTCTCCCTCCTAAAGTCGCTTCTATCACCCACGGTCTGCACTAGAGAGAGAAGCCAGGGAGGGCAGGTAACAAGGACCTGATCTGTGGGGGTGGGGTGGAGACAGACAGCTATAATGTTTGTGAAATGCTGACAGAGCAGGCGCCTGTAGCAGCAGCAATGGCTGTTCACCCCTGCCCACAGGTTGGTCCACCAGCTGACCTGGGGCCAAGGGCAGGGAGAGAGTGTCTGGGATCAACAACAGTCTGGATGCTAGACTCTTGGAGACTCCTGGCCCACCTGTTCCCTTCCTGGGGCCAGGAACCAAGTGAACCCTCTAGACTGCTCTTCCCAAGGTCTACACAGACAGCTGTGGACCCATGCCATCAGTCCATGCACACACTGCACGTGTGTGCACACAGTTCCATACAGGCTCTGGTCCTCAAGCTGCCTGAGGCTGACAAGTGAGTCTGGCCTGTAGCATATCCTAAATGAACCTCCTTTACAGCTATGAAAACGGGATTTGGAGAACAGGTTGTGGGGTTCCAGGGGTGTGGACAGAGAAGAGGGGTCTTTAAACTGCTCCGGTTTTTCATAAACCTCAGCATGACGCACACACCCCAGGGTCCCTGAAGCTGCATAAGCCCCTCTGTGCTGCCCCTAGACAGCAAGTACGGAAAACGACGCCTGCATCAACATGGCCTGGTCTACTCGCCAAAGCAGCGGCCTTCCACTTGAAGTGATCTACAGTAGTGGATACCACTTCTGGTTTTCACAGGACGTAACTGCAGTCATTTAGAGTGTGGGTCGAGGAGAGCAGAGAAGGGATGGTGGTGAGCCCTTCAGGAGGCAGACCACCTTGGGTGAGGCAGGCTGTGCCTACGTGAGGCTTGGGGAGCCAGGACACAAAAGCCAGTCACAACCCCTCTGCCACACCCCTTACCGTGGCTCCCACAAATGTGCTCAGTCATGCCCTCCCCCAGGGTCACACCTATGCCCACCCACACACACACACTCAAATGTTCACACACACTCACACTGCCAAAATATCACTCCAACTGACTCACAAGTGCAAACGGACCTGTGCTCACCTTTGCACGATGCACAGGAACTCTGAAGGTGGCAGATAGCAATGGCTGGTGGCTGATGCTATTCAGATGCCAATACTCTGGGAGGGGCTGCACACCAGTGAAGGAGGGACTGCTCAGAATGTAACTGATCCTCAGTGATAAAGGTACCGTCGATGACATCACAGCCCAACAGACATCTCCACCACAGTTCCAACTTATAGACTACAGATTTTGCACTTCTGTGACAAGAAGTCTGGCCACAGGGCTGGGGGGCAGGAGTGCTTCACTGAAATCCAGCTCACATTTCATTCACCAGGTGAACAGGGCAACCATCCACCCAGAAGAAGGGATACCTTTTTCTAAGCTACACAAAGACACAGTGTGGGCTCTGGTAACCCTGCCCTCCATGGCCGTGTCCACACTTCCACAAACATATATGTGATCTACATGCTCAAAGGTACAGGCTGTATAAGCACATTCAGGTACAGCTGCTCATGCACGTGCAGCCACCAGCATGCAAGGTCAAAGGCCAAACTCAAGCACAGAACTCTCTTCATTAGCATGCTCACTCCCAGGAACCCAGGCACAGATGCTTCTGCTCAGCCTTAGCTTGGGTTGACGATGATGGTGCCTTCAACCCCCATCCCAGCCCGGTACTCCATGGGCAGGGCCTCAGAAGTGCCTGATCCCTCAAGAACAGAATCCAGTGACCAGGCATGTTCCCTAACACCTGACTCCACCTGCCCTCTCTTACCTGACCCAGGATGAGGCCACTGCCAGGGCAGTCCCAGCTGAGGGCAGAGGCTGGGCACTGGCCCACCACCTCTTTAGTCTGCAAGGGGTGTGCAGGTTTCTGGGGAAGAAGGGAAGTCCTGGCTCCTACCTACCAGGACTTTGCAGCTTCATGGGGCCAAGTGCCAGAGAGACTATCTCCAGATCCGTGGCTTCTAAATAAGCCAGACCCTCAGCCGAGGCCAACCACCCAGCCTAGAGGTGAGATGTGCTTACTTGCCCAGGGAGCACAGGGGAAAGCACCCAGCAGGCCTTGGGGACACCTCGCTTTGATTGCCTCACCGTCTAGTGACTCCTGAAACTTTCTACAAGAAAGAGGCTCTCTAGCTTAGAGTCCTTGATGGGGGCCCAGGACCCCCCTCACCTCTGCCCAAGCACGGTGCCCTGAAGGCAGGCAGGGGAGGACCCAGGAAGTGGCCCCAGCCCAGACGGCCTCCTTCCACCCCCACCATTCAAACAGGGTTGGGGGCAGGTTGGGGGTCAAGCCTCAGGGCACCCGCTGACCTGGGGGTGGGTGGTCCAGGCCATGCCTGCCCCTCCAGCTCCGTGCAGCTCCTCTGCTTGGGGGGGGAGGGGCACCCACGTTCTCCGGGGAACAGAGCCCTGAGAAGTGACCCTGTTTCAGAATGAAATTGAGCTGCCATTTTCATCTTCTTCCCAAATGTCAGCAGCGTTAGATCAGATTAGGAACTAATCTCTTGCCAAAATTCATTTCCGAACAAGAGAGGTGGCTGCGGGTGGGTGGAGTTTTGTTTTGTGGGCTTCTGTATTCCGCTCACCCTTTCTCTCCCTGTTCCTGGGGTGAGAGTGGGGGTAAAAGTTGGAATAGACTGCACTGAGGTCCCAAGAGGGCCTGGGGAGGTAGGGCAGCACAGCCCCTGTGGGAGTGGACCAGCAGCCGGCAGGGCAGAGCCGACTGCTCTGGTGTCCTTCCTGGGCTGGAGAGAAACGGGACCAGGGAAGGGGACAGGGAGGGCAGGCCCAAAGGACAGAGGCTGGGAGGGCTGTAATGCCTGTAGGGCATCCTCCGCAGGAGAGTGCAGACCCTCCCCACAACCCCCCCACCCACCCACCCAGCAAGGGCCAGGGTGGTAACAGGGAAGAGGAAAGGCAATTGCAACCTAAAGAGAGAAAAGGGAAAAGGAAAAATAAAAGCCCAAACGAACTGGTCAGTACCTTGCAGGAGGCCTCAATTGACAAGTGACCAGAACACAGCCGCTGGCCTGAATGCATAATTACCCCCAAGTGAAAATTCCCTATCTAATTTGATATTTGGTTCCTTGCAGAAGCTATAGCCTTCGTAAATAATATACAAAGTAAGAAACCTAATCCCGCCTGCTAGAATGTTTAATTCATCATTATGCGAGCTAATTGGAAGGTGATTATATGGTAATTGCTCATTAGTGGTGTATATTTATCGCTGTACCTTATGTCAAGGCCATGGGAATTGTGTAGAGTCTGTTCTCTCATTTCAAGGATCAGTTTCAGAAGCAGGAGCGAAGCAGGCAAGATCAAGTTCTTTCTGACGTCAGGGTCCAGCCAGGGCTATAGAGACCCGCGCTATATATAGGGCCTGATGCTGGATGGTAGCAGGGGCGGCCTGGGGCCAGGCTGAAGCCAGGCGATCCAGGAGGTTGCTGGCAGCCAGGCCACTGCCAGCAAAGCCGATCCTCTGTAGCATCATTTTCCAAACGCAACCCCACCCCTATCCCAGGATCCAGGCACCTCGAGGGCCCCTCAGGTGCTTCCTGGCCTTTGTGCCTGTGCTGGAAAAGGAGACCTTAGCCCTGCGCTTTCTCTCTCCGGCTCCTCCGGAGGGTGTGCGGAGGGGCAGTAAGTGTGCGGTACAGAGGGGGATGGCAAGGCTTGATTTGGAGACTGGACACTGGGTGGGAGATAGGGATCAGAAAGGTGGGGTTTGACTTGGAGAGAGAGGTGGAATTTTGAGTGGTGGGGACGTGGACTTCCTCGCCATGTAATCCCTACCTGCCAAAAACAATTCTATCATCCCCCCCCCCAGCGAAGCACGGTGCTGGCTCCATGACAGTGCAGGGTTGGTGCCTAGGAAGGAAACCCAGAGTCTTTCTGGGGTAAGTAAGCTGCGAGGCCACGGCGAACAAACTCGAAGTACTAACAATGAAGACCAATGGGACACCGCGGGACGCGAGCCCAACCCAGCCCCGAGGCCAATGCCTGGGCCGGAAACTTGGGAGAGGCAGGAAGGCGAGTCTGAAATCTGGAGGGTGAGGAGAGAAGAGGAGGGCTGGGTCAGCAGGTGGAGGTGGGGGCAGGTTCTCCAGCAGCCGGGAGAACCAGGCCCCAACGCTTGGAGACCAGCCTCTAGGCGTGCAACTTAGCACGTGGGCGTGATCTTTGGCGCGCTCTGGCGCCCCCTCCAAGGAGTGCGACGCGCCTTTACTCCGTCCAGATCCCAGCCCGGGGCGCTGGCTCTCAATTCGCGCGGGGCACCCGGACTTGCAGCCCCTAGGCCCTCCCAAGCCCCCCCGCGGGGCAACAGGCACTAATGAACAAAAGGCCAATTAGCCGCTGGGGCGCGGCTGATGAATGGACCTTTCGCTTTAATGCGTGGCACCGCCTGGAGTTTCCTGGCGCACCGGGTCACGCCCGGGAGAAGTCGCCTCCCGAATCGGGGTCACGCCTAGGGTCAGAGGGTTCTCAAAACTCCCACTTTTCTCTTGCTACGGACTGGTTAGGGGAAGAAAATCAGGCGGCCGAGCCACAGGCGCGGGTCGGGAGCTGAGGGCTAGGCGCGCCGAGCCGCCCCGCAGCTCTGCTTGCGGGCCCCGTACCCCAGCGCTGCAGGCCAGTATCCTCTGCCGCCCCACCCGCGGCTGCTCGGACGCGGCACCCAGGTAAATCAAGCGCTGGTTGCTAGAATCATAAAGGCAGGTCTAGAAAAATGCACAGTTTAAAAAAAAAAAAGGCTGTTGTTTGCCAAACTCCGGAGCTGATGGTGCGCTGCGGGAACAGCACCCCAACACAAGCCTGCTCATTAAATACACAACGCCTAGGTCCCAGACATACAAATGCTGCCCTAGTGCTGGGCATGGACGTCGATCACAGGGACCCCCACCCAAAAACGGAGAAATGTCCCCACCAGTCACATGCACTGGTGCCAGCCCCATCCTCTGAGATGCACAACTCCAGATGAACTCAGACACTCCTTGTGTGACCAGACTCTGGCACACAAATTCAACAAACTGCATTTCCACACCTTATAGGCACTCTACAGCCCCACAAGTGCACGTGCTTGCCCTAACTCATAACAATCTAGATGCACAAGGACGGTCAGACATCTTGACAATCACACAAGTAGCACTGGCCTCTCCAGCCTCTAAATCATTCTATTAGCAGCGATACAGAGTGACCAAAGTCCTGGCTGAGACACATAATTATATCTGCCCAATCCACAGACACAACTGTATCACAGACTAGTACACTCGCCCTATACAAACACACAATCACAGATCCCCACCCTAAGTCACCCTAACACAGACTTGCAGCTGCCCACGTGTGGGTAGCCCAGCCCTTAAACGCCCCGCCACGGAGCCAGGCTTCTGAGCCGCCAGAGTCCCTCCCCAACTGGCCTGCGCGTCCGGGACTTTGTTTCCTGCGACTTGAGGCGGGGACGCGGAGGAGCCGAGGTTCCCAAAGCCGCGCGCAGGCCCGAGCCCCCTTTCTGCCCGGCCGGCTTGGCGCGGCTCTCCGGCTGGCACAATCCGCCCCTCGCACAAAAGTGGCCCGGCAGGTTCCGGGCGGCGGCCAACGCGCCCGCTCCGGCTCGGCTTGCCTGCTAGGAGCAGAGCCAGAGGGAGCTGAGAGCACCGGACACCCAGAACTAGAGCCACGAAGAAGTAACTGTCCGGAGGTCCAAGGCTTCTCTCACCCCAGGAGTTTTGGTTCCTTCGCGGAGGAACAGGATCCGGAGCAAGAAACGCACACGGAGCACACGTGTACCTGGCAGGAGAAGGTAGCCGCAGCACACGAGTTGTATATTCCGTTTGACCCTCTCAGGTCAACGCAAACTGAGAACCCGTGCCTCTCCCGAACATCCACTTGGCACAGGGGGACGCACAGGGAAGGCCCACGAATAATCAACGAGGGAACAGGTCGTGGATCAAACTTGTAACCTACATCACCATTTGGAGTCACAAGCAGGACATATGGCAACATGCATACAGTTCGCTGTATGCTGGGAGGAACACAGAACCCGACCCGCGAGGCCCATAGAGCCCGGCCTCTATGGCACGAGGGGACACACAGACCTGGGGCACACGGATCCCACACACCCCTGCCCAGAGGGCTCCAGCCCAGCACGCGCTCTGCGAAGGGGACGCAGCGGCGGGGCACACGCGCCCCGCGCACCCTGCCCTGAGCCCCACGCCCAGATAGTCATCGTGGGATGGCATCTCGCAAATATTTATATTCCTCAGCGCCACGGCAGCCCGCGTCCACATTAGACGCTCTAATCCTGCCACTTTAAATAGATGAATTAATAAAGCAAACGAGCGGCTAATAAGCTGACTGTCCTGCCTTTTTGAGGCGGGGGAAGGACTCGAAAGTGCGCCAAATTTGTTTGCAGTGGATCAAGGCGAGCCGCCTCTGCTTCACTTTCTTTATCTTAATTCCGACTTGAAAAGATATAATTATCTAGTTTGAACAGAGCTGCTATCAAATCCTTCTTTGGGCCGGGAAGGGGGGCGTTGGAGTGGATTGCGACTCTCTGAGCCGCTCCGTGCAGCCGGAGATAGCGCGTAATGAAGATGTGGAGGCCTGAGATACAAAGGGCATTAACCTCATTAGCATGAAACCTTTTCTTCTTACCATTGTGGGACCCTTTCAGCCGCCTAATCCCCCCTATTTTCAAAGCTTGGTTTGTAATAAAGCTTTTAGTTTTTTTTTTTCAAAGCTAATAGTATTCTCTGATGATTTTATTGCTGTTACACTACATAGGACGTTTACAAAAAAAATCTTCACCACCAACCCCCTTTTCTTGTACTTAAAAAAAAAATCAAGTATATGGTTCCCGCAGAAATGAGCCTTTTATCAAGACGGGAAAATGTTTTCTGAAAAGGCAAGTCTGAATTTTAACGGGACTATTGCGGTGTTTGAGGCATTCGAAGTTTTGGAAGGTGGGTGGAAGGAAAAGGTAACTTGTACTTCTTTAGGAGAAAGGGATGCGGTGCCATAGCGCTGTCTGCAAAGCGTTCGGGACAGCTAGTAGTCACTGAGGGTCGCCCTGCCCAAGCAGCTCAAAGCCCCCTTGGGTTTCCAGGATACCCGGGTTGCACCTGTCCCTGGGAAAGGCAAGCCCAGATCTCCGGAGGCCATCCCCTCCAGCCGGACATCTCCCTGAAGTGGAGTCTCCCCAACAAGGCATACTTTCCAAGAGGGGTCTGTGTGAAAATGCACTATGAGCAGCCCGGGTTCCACAGAGGGACAGAGATGGAAAAAAGAGGGGAGACAGAGGCAGAAATAGAGGGGGGAAAAGAGAGAGAGAGAGACCAAGAATGAATTCTACTTTGGAGAAGGGGAGAGAAAAAAGAAAGAAAAAAATTTCCATAGTGCCCTATAGTCCCCACACGTGCACGGAATGTCTAATCTTAACTTTTCAAGGCAGGATGTTAACAAAGCTTGTATTTTTGCCCTGCATTGTAACTTGGCCTTATCACAGTGTAAAGGGTGGGGAGATTGTCCTAAATTATGTCCAGGCAGCCCCCCTGGATCCGTGGATTAAGAGATTAAAGGAGACCACTGGGCAAGGCCTCCTCTTTCCCCTTCATATTCCTGGTATGATAATTGCTTAAACTGATTTGCACTTTCACAAAAGCTCGCAGGACGCTTTGTAGCTCGAACAGAACAGACGAGGTTTCTCTATCAATGGAAATAAAACTGATTAATGCAGCCTATCAGGATAAGAAGCAAATGAAGCATGCAAAAACAACCTCGTACCCCCAGAAGGGAGAAGGAGGGAGGGAAAAAAGCTAAGTTTCCTCCAAGACTGATTACAACTTTTTCTTTAATGTTAAAATTAAGAGCTGAAGGTTTTTCAGAATGCTTGCCTTATAAGGCTGCTGAGGCCCTTGGGCTCGTCCCATCACCTTCGGCAGTGTGGGGCCAGGGAGAGAGGAAAGAAAGGAAGGAAGGAAGAGAGAGACTTGTACTTTGGAGGTTGAAGTCAGAAACAAAGTTTAGAAGACCCACGATTTTGATTCTGCTAAGTGTCTTCCCTAATCCTGGGGAATATTCTTCAATGCATAACTATGTATCCAGATTAAAAAAAAAAAACAGGTTAAGAGAAGTATGCATTTTTAACCTGAAGTTAAAACTAAACTCCTTCAATAGGGCATGCAACGGGGAAAGGTCTGGTTGGAAAAACTTTTCTCGCATCCCTTTTCTGAAGGACTTAAGTTTTCCTAATCTTCTCCCTTCTCCAACACTCATCCTTCTTTAAAATCCCTAAGAATCCATCAGTCTGGCCCTTTTGTGGGTGGGGAGCCTGGGTTTCTTGAGCCTAGTTGGAGAAGGACCACACTCAAATTATTGAGATACATTTTTAAAGATCCACTTCAATTTTCCAAGACAACTACTCTGAGGGCATATTGATAAATCTTTATTGACAAAATATTGACATTGACATACTTCTTGGAAGTATATAGTGTGTTAGAATTCTAACAAATTAACACAAAACACAAAAATATTTACATTCTGGTATAGAAGACATTAAGGAAGCATTTGTCACTCTCTTTAGTAAGTCTATGATCTTGGAATAGAAACTCAGTGCTTGAAAACTTGCCGCCGTGTGCTTGGCCACACTTAACATCATCCCCGCTAACTACAGTCCTTCAGTTTTTGCAATAGATAGATTTAAAGTTTGGAATGGCCATTACAGTGAATGGTTGAACTCAGCCAATTTCTCCAACCACTAAAAGGAGAAGTTTACTTCGTGGTTTTAAGCCTCAAGATGTTAGGAAAGGGAATGTCCAAGAAATATAATTAATTTAGCATTTTTTCCAGTACAAGTCCTGACTCTTGTTGTGGGCACCCTCCCCCACCACCCCCAGCCCCCCGTCCTGCTCCCCGTTTCTCTGTAAGAGGACCACTATCGCTGAGCCTACTTCATTTAGCTTTCACAATCACTTTGACATCAGAAGGTATCAAAAAGTGTTTACAGACTGCACATTTCTTGGAAAATAAATCAAAATGAAAAGCACACAGAACCTGTCTTAAAAAGGGAAAGAAAATTACAATTCATTTTCGGTCTTTAGACACCATTTGCCCAAAAACTGCTACATGCAATTCAAGATTTTGAAACAGGTGTGGGATGGGGCTAGATATGGAATTTTCATTTGTAATTACTAATTATTTTTAAAGATTGGGGGAAAACACTGAGAAGTGCAAAATAAAAAGTCCTGTGTCTGGTTGGGTTGTTTGTTTTTTATCATCATTATTATCATTTTTTAAGTGGACTGTGATAAACGGAATACCTGCCAATCATCTTGTCTCGCTAGTTTGGTGTTTGACTGACAGCTCCCCTTGTCAGAGCGCACGTACAGGTTTGCCACATTCGGATAGATCTCTCTCAATCTCGATCTCTCTCTCTCTCTCTTTCTCTCCCTCCCCCCTTCTCTGTCTCTCTCACTCACTCACTCAGCTGCCTCTTTAGAGAGGGTTGCATGTTGATGAAGGAGTCTCCGTCCTCTGCCATCTCAGTGCGGCTGATCGGGACCTGTGCCCCCGCTGCTCAAAGTCTTCGCTGCGCGCCACTGCTCCCTCAATTCCCTCTCCCTCTCTCGGTGAATGTGTGTGCGGTTTGTTTTTGTTTTATAGGGGTTTCTTTCTTTTTCTTCTCCTGCTCTCCCTGTCTCTGTTTTGCTTCGTGTTGTCCGTGTCTGTGGGGTTAGGTTTGTGTTTTTAATCGTCTGAGGTCACGTCTATTTCCTCCGGACTCGCCTGCTTGGTGGCGATTCTCCACCGGTTAATATGGTGCGTCCCTTTTTTCTTTTGTTGCGAATCTGAGCCTTCTTCCTCCAGCTTCTGCCTTTTGAACTTTGTTCTTCGGTTCTGAAACCATACTTTTACCTGCAGGGGAGAGGCCGATGGGGCGTGTTAGTTCTTTCACAGCGCCCTCCTACCAAGTGCTCCATCCCTTCGTGGAGCCCTGACCCCCATCCCAGACTCTGCAAAGGCTCAGCCCCCCTGTTGCATATCCTAAGGTCCAGCCTCCCCCTGGCCTCCTCTCTGGAGCAGGGCCCCTACTGCTCGGCGGGTAGGAGACCTGGCTACCTGCCCTTCTGAACCCTCCTGGGAGCCATTCCCCTTGGGGTCCCATGCCTCAGAGTGCACTGAGCCCCTTCTCACCGGGCCCCACACAGGGCACCCATCCATACCTTACTGAGAGCAAAGGCCTTCCAAAGCATAGTTAACACTTATAAAAAAATAAGCAATTAAAAATAAAAGGAGATATATCCCTAATTCCCTTCAGCAAGCGTGTGCAAGAAAGACCTGGTCGTCTGCTGCTACAGCTTCCCTCAGGGCCCAATGTGCTTTCTATTTTCTCTTGGTCTAGGCGGCGTTTCCTAAATATAGCGCCTCCTATGCAGGGCCGGGGTCCTGGGTAGATGATCAGGGTTTGTCTTAGCTGCGTCCTCCTTGGTGGGGACTCTTACAGGTGAGCAGGAGGGAGGTGGGGCTGGAGGAAGCCAGGAAGGACAGTGGAGTATGTACAGGCCTCTGGACCAACCCAAATGTACCTTTCTAGCTAGGAAAAGGGGTTCAAAAGTGAAAGCTTCTGAAAGATCGTGGGCTAGATGGAAAGTAAGAGAGAAACAGAATGACGAAGTGAGACCAAAGTGAGCCTTCTCTTCTCTCCTCTGAACTGGCCCTAGAACTGGCCAGAGTCGACCTCAAAACTGGTCACATCACTTCCCACTAGGGTGGGGCTGGCGGCCTGGCCTCTCCAGAGCAGCTGCTAGAGGTCTGTGGTGCAATGAGGTTGGAGTCGGCTGCCATCCCATAGCCCCTTGGGAAAGCTGGGTGGTGGGTCCTCATTCTCAGACCAGACAGTAACGTTGTCCAAGCTTCTCAGCACTGGGGTACGGATGAGGGAGATGGTGGTGACTGCACCTCCCATACGCACAGCCAGTCCTATATAGACAGCAATAGCCCGGCCCAGTCCCAATCCCTGAGCCCCTGAGGTCCTCTCCACTACCTCCTTTGAGAAGCCAGTCAGTCCCGACTTGCTCTCCCCGAATGCCCCAGTCCCCCAAAGTGCCCCATGAAAAAGCCGAGCGGGAACAAGGCTGAATTTAATTTGCTTTGAGTTTGCTAATTGAGGGGGAGGATGGTTCATTTCTCCCCGGCGCTCGCCCAAGGCGCGCGTCAGTGCGCTCGGGGCTTGACACGCACACAAAGACTCCAGGCAGCGTGGGCAGCGAGGCGGACAAAGACCACCGCAGCCTCGGCTGTCCGGGAGAAATCAGCCCGGCCGCGCCTTGTGCCGCCCAGCACAAACCCGCGAGGCCCTCCTCAGTTTTGGGGGTGGGGGGACATTTTAAAACAAAAGCCTCGACCTTTTTGCACTGCCCAGAAAAAGTGTTACAACTTAATCTGCCCCGAAAACGTTACTGTTTACTGGAAACTTTGACCCTGTCCTGCGGCTCCACGTACAGTAGCGCCTACTGTAGCCCTGAGCCTCCTCCCCACCCTGGGACAAGCCCAAGCCAGGCCCGCCTTGGGACCCTGCTGCGCAGAAGGCCGGTCCCCTGAGGCAGACCCTCTCTGCAGCCTTCCAGTTTTATTTCTCTAATTTAGGTTGCACCCATCGTGCCTGGCCTCCACCTTCTGACTCTCCCAACCCCTTACGGGAAGTAACTGGAGCCCACGGTGTGAGTCTTGGGCCCGCACTGGCTCAGAACTCTCCCTTAACCCACACCCTGCCCTCTCCAGCCTCGAGCCCCAAACACCTGGACACCCCACTGTGATATCCTTCTTCTTGGACCCCAGCAGCGTCCCGGCACTCTCACCAAAAGTCTCACCCAAAGTGCCGAGATGTCTTAGCCAGGAGCTACAAAGCATGCCCAGCTGGACGGAGGAAACAACTCAGCACAACCCCCCAGAACTTGGAGTGGGTCGGCTCTTACAGCCCCTTGCTGGAGTCCAACAAAGCCGGGCACCTTGAAACATAAATCCTGAGCCCAAGCGTGGAACCAGCTACCAGGACCTTCACCAAAGGCCCTCTCAGAGCTCTGCATTTACCAGTGCTGGGTGCCAGATTTGGGGTGGGGGCCCACGCCTGGAAGGGTCTCTGATGCCTGGGCCACACTCACCTGAGTTTCCGTGAGGCTGAGGCTGTGTGCCAGCTGCTTCCTTTCCGCGCCCACCACGTAGTGATTCTTCTCAAAGGCGTGTTCCAGCCTTAGAAGCTGGGACGGGGAGAAGGCGGTTCGGATCCTCTTCGGCTTTCTGGCCAGCGCATTGTGCAAAAGGAAACTCTCAGGGCTTGTGTCGTTCCCTGCAGGGGGCACAGCAGAAGTTCCATTAGGAGGGCCGCTCTAGCCGGAGCCGCTCGCTTCTCCCGAGCCGGGCTGGCCGGGCACAGCGCTCAGGAACTCCGCATAGCCCGCGCTGCTCGACCTGCGGGGGCCGGTGATCCTCCCGAGGCGCACGAAGGGGACTCCGGCCCCGCTGCCCGGCCTGGACCTCCAGGGCTCCACCTGTACGGCACCAACCAGCAGCTGCCCCGGCTGGGCCAGTCCTCAGGCTCCTGACCTCTGCGGGCTCCGCAGCCGCGCTGGCGCCGAGGGCCTCGCCACCTCCGCGCCCGGCGCGGGGAGCAACGGAGGGAGCCGCAGGGCCCGGCTCGGGGATTGGTGCCCACGACCCAAAGAAATGGCTTTCTCTTCTTTCTAACCTCTCGGGGAACTTTGACCCAGGGTGGAGAGGCGGCGGCCTGCTATCCAGAGTTTTGTTTAAAAATTGTCTTGTTACCCCTCCGGGAAAGTATAGAGGCCGGGCGAGTAGTTGCAGCCCGACCGCTACAGAAATCTCGCCGGGGTGTATGCCCGGCTTCTCCCGCTGCTGCCCCGCTCCAGAGAACTAGAAGAGAGACGCGAGTGAAGGGATCGAAACCCGGGGGCTTCCGATCGGCAGGCACCGCTGGGACTGTCTGCGGCCCCGCAAGATCCCGGGTGCTCCGGATCCGGTGGGGGGACTAAGAGTGTGGTTGGCAGAGAATGAGGAAAGGGAGCCCTAAAGTTTTCGAGCAAAGCCAGAGAGTTTCGAATTTACGCGTTAAAGTAGGAAATCGATTCACTGAAAACCCAAACAAAGAAAAACAAACCGACAGTCCAGGCAGGAATGGAGACAAATCCAGTCCAGGAGTATGGGTGAAAGGTTTTTTTTTTTTTTTTTGGTTTTTTTTTTTTTAATTGTGGGAAGGGGGGTGACATCTACCCGACTCTAGGCTCTGGCAAGAACGCAAAGGGTTAATGAACGGACAAGCCACTGAGTATTGATCGGCTGCCCCCAGAGATAGATCTTCTACCGACTCACATCGCTAAACTATCCCTTTTTCTGAAGTTTTAACTTTCCTCCCACTCCCCACCCAGAGAAAAACAAACAAATCAAAAATATCGCAAGAAATGAAAACACCCAAACATCTTCCCCTCCCGGCCAGTTTCTAGACCCGTTTCATTTCTCTTACAAGAAAGAAAAACAAAAATCAGACCGAACCTGCCTTCCCGCCGCGGCGGCGCGGCGCCCCAGTTAAGCAGTTCTCGGCGAGAGCGCCGAGCCCCGGAGCTTTCCACCCGCGCGGGTTCCCGCCCCTCCCTGGGTCTCAGAAAAGCAGGAAAAGAATAAACCCCCATACTTTGCTCCGGGGGCACGAGGGTCCCCTCGCCTCTGGAAGAGGGTGGAAGACCAAGAAGTCGCGGGTCTGGGTTGAAGGGGCGTGAAGTGGGTGGCGAACAGGGTCGAACGCTGTCGAAGGCAAACCTGGCGGCCGGGCCCTGTCCGCGCCCCTCGGAACTAGAAAGGCTTGGGGGCATCTCCAGGAGTCCTGGAGCCTGGGGACTCTGCGGGCTCTGGGCTCCCTGGCGGGCGGGCACGCAGAGCAGGCTGTCACAGCCTGCCCCGACCCGAACGCACTCGGGGACAACTTCTCCGTCCACACCCCTTCCCAAAGGGTCAAGCGGCCCGCAGGCCAGCACTCCAAACCGGCCGCAGCTTCGGAGACTGAGGATCAACACCACGCCCAGCGCCGAACCGGGCGCGCGGGCCCGCGAGCCGGAGCAACCTCGGTGCAGGCCTTGCCAAGCGCCCACCTGGAGCAGGCCGGGGGCAGTGAAGGATTCGGCGGGAGCGGCGCGCTGCAGTCCCGCGACGTGGCACGTACCTTGGAAGCGATGACCCAGATATCGGTAGCGGTGGATGAGCCAGGGGTAGAAGGTGGACGGGTCCCGCTGCTGCGAGGCGAAGAGGGGGTGTGGCGAGTGCGAGGAGGGCAGGGGGTGGGCGGCCAGGGCGTGCGGCGGTGGCACCGGGTGCACTGGCACGGCGGGGTTGGGCGGGTGCGAGACCGCCTCGGCGAACACCAAGTCCGGGTTGGAGTAGACGCCCCGACCGGCGGCGGCGGCGGCAGCCGAGTGGAAGCCGTTGAGGAACGGATTTATGGGGCTGGAGTTGGCGTAGCTGAGCGCCGCGGGACGGATGGGGTC
>CM052446.1:51697565-51758377 GCA_028533085.1 Varecia variegata | reverse complement strand
CCCTGGGCTCCCAGCTCCCCGCGACCGCGGCGCGCTGCCTCCGCCGCCCGCTGCCCGCGGCGAGGACGGTAGAGAATTGGGGACTCGTTTGTTTGGGGTGGGGGTGGGGGCGGGGGCGGGGGGTGGGGTGCGGGGGAGGAAAGGAAGAAAGAAAGGAAAGGAAAGGAAAAGGGAAAGGAGGGGGGAGGGAGAGGGAGAGGCAAAGCCAAGGATCCCGAGAATCTTGCACCAAACGCACCCAACCTGGAGAGAGGGGGAAAAATCCTTCCAGAAGAATTTGCAGGCGTAGATTGGGGTAATATTTTTTTTTTGGAGAGATGGCGTGGGGGGATCGGAGTTAGAGGCAGGGAGGAGAGGGGGGCAAAGTTTCTCGGGGGAGGCAAAAAAAAGTTTTTTCTCCTCTGCAAAAGGCGGGCAGGGCGCCCTAAGTCCAAGGACAATCCATGGAAGTGTTCGCTTCTTCACAAGTTGTGCAAACGATTTGTTAGTTCATGAGCCTAATTAGTGCGGGGATCACATAAACAGCTTCCTCCGAAGCCTGGTAAATGGCTTGATGATTGGTCGCTATTACTCGCCCTGAGGTGGAAGGGGGGAGACTCTTTAAAGTGCGTCAGAGGGACGCGAGCGCCTGGGAACCCGGAGGCCTGGATCCAGGCCCAGGTGGAACGGAGTCGGCGCCGCTGCCTCGGCCGTGCCTCCCGCCGCCCGCCAGGCCGCCCGGCCTCTCCGCGCCCGCGCCCCGCGCTCCCAGCTCACTCGCTCCCGCGGCGCCCGCTGCGGCTTCTCCTCCTCTTTCGCCTCCTCCTCTTCCTCCGGTTTCTTCTCCTCCTCCTCTTCCTTCTCCTCCTCCTCCTCCTCCTCCTCTTCTTCCTCCTCCTCTTTCCCCACCTCCTCCCCCTCAGCCACTGCCTCCTCCTCCAACACCACTACCACTCCCTCCGGGGCACCCGGGTCCCTGCAGAGTCCCGGGTCGGCGCCGCCTCCGCTGCGGCCCCCTGGATCCCGAGCCTGCAGCGCCCAAGCTGATAGGACAGACGGACGGACAGATTCCTCGCGCTTAGCGCTCCACGGCTGCTGCCACCCACAGCCTCGCGTCGGGGGAACTGCGATCGCCCCGGGAAGCACCTCGAGGGTAAGCGGGCGGGGGCTGGTTCCCGGCGTGGACTAAAGGTACTGTCCGGTTGTACCAATTCCCACACTCAGCAAAACTCCCAGCGTTTTCCTAGGCGAAGAGGGAGCCTCGGGTGGGGGTGGGAGGTCCTCCCACCCCTCCAACCTCGCGTAGCCTCGAGGTCCCAGGGTCTGTGTGTTCGCGATCCGTGACCCCGCTCGTTCGTTTGCAAGTTGAGACGGAGCCGCCAACCCTGCCGGAGAGGTGGGCTTCCAACTCGCGCCCGCTCTCGCCCCACAGTCTTTCGCTTTTTCCGTCTGGGAGGGTGCTCGCCTCCTTCCCCAAAACAGTTCCTTCTGGAATATCTGGGACCGGGAGTCCAAGGTCAGGGGAGAGCCCAATGTGGTGCTACTCTACTATTATGGTTCCGTTACAGTTATTTTAGATAGTGTTGTCATTATTATTATTGTTGCTATTATTATTACTTCTATTATTATTCTGCCATCTGTTGTTCTAGGGACGAGTTGCTGAGCAAACCCAGAGCTCGCAACCAGGGACTGCGGATTGAGTCTCCGGTCCTGGGCCGTGTCCGCATTTTCGAGCTCGCCCTCGGTTTTGGGATGATTTTAGGGCCGAGTTCCCTCGTCCCCATTGGCTCAGGCGTCGGCATAATTATGATCACATCCCCCAGGCTGCTGGCGCTGCTCTCTGTTTATTGGTGGTTAAAGATCTATTATCTATTCATCAGCCGCCTCTCTTTTTCTTTCTTTTTTTTTCTTTTTGCCAATTACAATCTTCTAAAGTGAAGTACCAGCAGGTATTTTGCACGTTTACAATTAATGATAAAAAATCTAGCGTCCTTTAAATCTATTACTCCCAGGCCCATGTTATTTCTCTTAAGGAGGAAGAAATGCCTGTGTTTGGTGACTAGGTTGCCGGGAGAAGTGGATCGGGAGGGGGGAGAAGAGTAAAGTCCACAGTGAGCAAGGCTGCAAGGCCACCAGACCCAACAACCAGGGTCCAGGACTTAGGACATGCTCCAGGCTTCTGGAGCTACCCTTTTCCTCCCTTGGTTTCATCTGCTGTGTATTTCTGTGTCCATTTCTCTACTTTATTCCAGATATAGTGTTGGCCGGGGAGAGGGTCCAAATACCTCTTTTGGGAAACCCTTTAAGGCAAGAGAGGAGTTGGGAGCAGTGTTTTCTGGGGTTGTCCGGGTGCCACACAGATTAGTGGGAAGAGGACAGAGATCATCTTCTCTGCCCCCCAACCTTCCCAGGGCACACAGATGCACATATTCACACACCAGACAAGTGTGAACCTCAGCTTTGTTTCTACAGTGCGAAAAACCTTCCTGTCCTTTAGGCTTTGGACCTCTGTGACAACAACTTTGGGCTGGGGTCCTGGCCTGGTATTGACATTGAGTTGGTCCCAAGATGCCTTGCTTTGCCCCCTTCCTTTTTCCAGGCCCAAAGATTCTGGGCACTAGATTCAGCTTCTTGGGGTGGGGATGCACTGGAAGATGCACCTCCTTTGGGCCTGAACCACTGTCCCCCAAAATATTTTCTCCAGCTTGGAAATCCCTCCCTCAACTAGGCTGTGGGGACAGAGGCCCCATCTCTGCTGGGCTGACAGGAAGACTGAAGGGTGGAGGTCTTTTGGCTGAGTCCAGCCAGCAAGGCCGGAATGGAGCTAGGGGTCAGCCCTCCAATTTCTGAAGCTGGAAACAAATACCCAATTTAGGAAGGCCATGGATCCCACGTCCTGGCAAGCAGAAGAGAGCACCTTCCCATGAGCCTCGGAAAGAGGACTGGAGGGCAAGGCTCCGAAAGCACCCTCAGGCCAGGCCCTCCAACTGGGCCTGAGATGTCGGGGTTGCAAAGTGGGAATACTAAACGCTCTAGCCTCACTTCAGGGCAGAGAATGGCTGTTTACTGCACAGTTAGCATTACTGATCTTGGCTGGGCGATAAAAGTCATTGACCTTGAGGGGAAGGGGAATTCAGTCTATGTCTGGGAGATAGGGTGAGAACCCCCTCATGGTACGTGATATAGAAGGGTGTTAGGTGCTCCCCCTCTCTTAAAACTTTCAGCTGTGAGTGCTGAGATATAGTCCATACTCCCTTAACCCTTCCCCCCTTCCACCAGTTGGTGTTGGGAGAATGTCCTAAAGGAGCAAGTGACAGAGTGACAGCCTGGAGACAGGACTCATCTGCTTCCTGCCTGAGGTGGGGAACATTTGTCTGGAGCAGAGGACCTGACTGCTCCCAGGTCTAACAGGTGGAGGCATCCTCTGCAAGCCACCAACTTTTACAAACTCCCCCACCTATGGCCTGCTTTGTCCGAGGGGCTCTGGCTAGCCATCTGGCAGGTGGGGGAGGGTGAGGAAGCAGGGAGGTCTGGTACCCACCTTCCTCAAGGGAGAAGGGCATGCCAGTTCCTCTCACCCAAGAGCCTTTGCCCCAAGTGGCACTCCAGCCCCCTTGAAGGAGCGACGGGTTTCCCGGTTTCTGGTGATTCCGGGGCAGTGCAGAAGCCCAGGAAGCTGGGTAATCTATGCTAATTCATGGGCCCGGACCTAAGGAGCCCAGGAAGGTTTTCGCTGTCTGGCCCAACGTGCGGGGGAATTAACTAGGATAGTAACTCATTAACCATAGTGGCTGGTGGAGGCACACCAGGGCACACTGGGCACTCTGGTCTGGACTCGGACCCTGAACTCTTAGACTCCATGGCTGCCACTCACTTTACTCGTAGCTTTGGGCCTTGCAGGATGCAGACCCCGTTTGTTCATTAGACGCCCAGGGAGTGGGTGTTTAGTTAAGTACCAGTGCAGTGCAGTGGGAGGTGGGAGGGTTTCTGAGACTCCAGTTTAGAGAAAGGGCTTCCTCCCTCAGCCCCATGTGTTCCCCAAGGCACAGCTGCCTATTGGGCTCTGTGGGCTCAGGAGTCTATACTCTGCAGGCAGCTGGACTAGCAGACTCATCTGAAGGTTCTAATCCTGCATCTGTCACTTACCGAACGACTTTGGGCAACACTGAAACCCCTGCAGCCCTCATTTTGTCGTATATAAAAATGCAGCCAATGCTGCCTGGGAGGCAGTGGCGGGCATCAGTATGGCTTGTTTGGGGCGAGCAATAGAGCAGTTCTACTTCCTGATTGTGGTAGTACTTACATGACTGTATATGTTTTTCAAAACTCATAGAACTGTACACTAAAAAGGGTGAATTTTACTGTATGTAATGATACCTTAATAAACCTGCCCCTCCACACACACATATACCAAAAAGAGGCTTGCATTTACAGCTTAACTGCGTGACCTTGGGCAAGTTACCTAACCTCTCTACCCTCTCTACGCCTCTATTTTCTCTTCTTTGAAATGGGAATAAATACCTTGGCCCTTGAGATTGTTCAGTGAGATAAGCAAAGTGCTTAGACTGTCTGTCTGGCACATACTGAACTACATAAATGCTCCTGTCCTTGATGTTGCTGTTGTTACTACTAACCCCATACAGGGCTTGTTGCTGGGCTTCAGGCACTGAACAAGAAAGTTATACAAACGAGCTGATGCTGGTCTCACATTCCCGCCACACTCCTTCGTGCTCCCCCAAAGGCCTCCAACTTCCCTAGGGAGACATGGGGCTGAGAGAGGCCTGGATTCCTGGCTCCTGGGAGGCATCAAAGGGCAGGAATTCCTGGGTATCTCTGATAACCATCTGCTCCGAATTTCCTGCAAGCACCCTGTGCTTCAAAGGCGCAAATGGCAGTGCCTTACCCTCTTCTGGCTCCGTGCTAGGCCTGTGAGGTATCTGGGGTGGGTGCACGGTCTCTTGCTACTCAGAAGAGGTACTCAGGGGCTGCCTGGGGTCATTACCTGTGTGACTTTCACCTTCCTGAGCCTTGGTTATCTCATCATTGAAAAGGAAATATCGCTATCTTAACGGTTGTTGAGAGCAGTGAGTGAGCTAATGCTTAGCACACTGTTAACGTTCATCAAATTTTGTTATTGTTAGGTCATGGCCTTGTGGGGTCCTGCCCACCCGCAGCACTTGGACACGTCCAGGTCGCCGCAGTTTGGACCCTCGCAGTGAGCCGGTACCGCGAGCCCGCACCGTGCGCGGCGCAGGGCGGGAAGCGCTAACGCCAGTGCAGGGTGCGCCCTTTCCCCGGCCCAAGGCACGGGAAAGGCGACCTGAGCCGGGGCGGCCTCGGGCCAGTTAAGAATTGCTCCAACCCACAGTAATTCCCAGGCACCCTGGCCTCTCCGAACGCGTAGGGCGTAGGAAAACGAAAAGTAGAATTAATATCTTAAAAACGTTTTTATAAAATTATTACGAGAAATCTCTTTCTGGCGGCCTCCCCAGAGGCCTCTCGCCAGGCCGGTGCGGCGCCGGCCCGGGGCCCGGATCGGCGTGCGCGCAGCGGCGCCTAGTGGCGAGGGCCCGGCGCGGGCGCGGTTCCCGCGGAGTCCCGGAGCCCGAGCGCGGAGGAGTGCTGGGGCTGCGCCCTGCTGCTAGGGTCTCGCCGAGACCGCAATCCAGGCCAGGGAAGGAGATCTAAAGAGGCTCACTGGCTACAGGGGAGAGGGGCGACTTGGAAATGCTGCTCCCTCCATCAGCTCCAGCTTCAGAGTTCACCATCCACGCTTGAATTCCAGCTTCACTAGGAGTCGGGCTCCCTTCCGAGGGGGCGGGGAGGGGGGACAGGGGCGGGACAGATTGTGCTCTAAGAAGGACTAGGCGGCCGCCGTGATCACCTGTGCCAGGGAGATGGCCAGTCACTGCGCAAATGCGCCCACAACTCCATGCCTGAGGTCCCAGATCTCCCAGCCCGACCGCCGTGGCTCGGGGAACCGGCCTGCGACGGCCTGCGCGGCCCTGCCTGGGGTGCAATCGCAGGGTGCGGTTCTCCGAGATTCGCGCCCCCTCGCGGCGGGCCGAGGACGCCCGGAGCCAGGGGGGTCCTTGGTTCTTGCGGAGGTGACAGTTGATTACCCGCCACACTCTCGGAATAGCGCACCATTGGGCAGCCGGCGTGCGGCTCTGGTGACTCGCCCCTTCCTCCTGGAGCGCGCGCGGACCCCATCGATCCCGGGGCAGCCTGGCTCCTCTGGTGAGATCGGCTTGGGCTTCACTGGAAATCCGTGAGATACGAAGGCGACCCGGAGCGGCGCCCTCGGCATAACCGCTCGGAGCGCCGAGCCCTCGGAAGGGTTTCCACCCTGGCCCTGGCCTCTGCTGCGCCGGGCGGCTGCAGAGGCGCTGCCCTTCTCCAGACGTCGGTGGGAGCCCTAGGAGCGTCAGCGTCTCCCGAGATCCATCTGTTTTAAGATGCAACGTTTCAGACTTAGAAACTCCGCGCTGACGCCTGGAGCCACATTCGGGACCGGCCGTCAGGTTTTATCTCCACCACGTTGACACTCGCATTGATTCCTCAGCACATATGTTGTCCCGATTCACTACTGAAAGCGAGGAGACAGAATCAAAGGGACTCCCCGTTTCTTTCTCCCTCAGCTGCCTTCAAATGAAAGCCTAAGACCAAGCAAGGACAGGCAAGGGACAGACAGACACAGGGATACAGGGAACAAGGGCGCTCTTGCTCAGAGTGCACCGGCTAGAGATGAAGACAGTTCTGTCTTCCCCGCACGCTCTCGGGACGATGTGTGGGCGGGGGTGTCCCACATCCCTTTGCCCCCACAGCTGCATCTCCATCGGGACCAGAGTGGGAAGCGGGGTGCACCTGTGGACAGCTCTACTGGGGTCCCTGGCATCTTCGTGTCTGAGACTGTCCACCACCGATAGCTTCTTATCTTGGAGTCCGGTCCTCGCCGGCAATATAAGGGACTCTTCGGGCTTCTCAGCGTCAATCCACCTTCGAGCTGCTTCTGACACGCTGGCCTCCGCGGAGCCCTTCTGGAGGGGACTTAATCAACTCTTCTGTCAGTACCTCCCCCGTTTTCTGGACTCCGGGGCTGGGCTGGGTCTTAGAAGGGGTGGCATCATGCCATTTGAGGAAAAAGGAAACTCGAGGCTTTTTCCTTTGAACTCCTTGAAACTTGTGTCGAGTTTTATAGTTTAAAAAAAGAAGTTTATACCCATGATCTCAGCGAACCTCACATTCTGGTGTGGTAGGTTTGGGAAGGAGTCAGGATACCCATCTTTCAGATGAGAAAACTGAGACTCAGAGAGGTTGCACACCTCCTGACCACCGGTGCTGTACTCACTCCGGGAGGAGACATGGAGGGCATGCCTCTTCTCCCCGCCCAGAGTCGTCAGACGCCTGCACTCAAGCCATGAGAAAAGGCGGGGAAGAGTCTCCCGCAGGTGGACTGGGGCACCCGAAAGGTCGCCCTCAGCGAGGCTGGTCCAGGCCCCCCCACTTAGTGTAACTCGGACACTTGCCTCGTAAGCTCGCCTCGTATGCACTCGCCCACCACTGTCCTCCAGGCCACTTTCCCTGGCCTCAGCCCCGCCCCACGCCCTCTTTCTTTCCCGTTTGTCTCCAGCGGACTCAAGCCCCAGGTTTAGGACTGGAGGGCGGTCGGTGTCCTAGCCGCGCCCCGGGCTGGAAATGCAGCTCTGCGGGGGAGGGGGGGCGGCGGCGGCCTAGACTCGGTGCCCCACGTTGCTGGCGTGGACTACTCAAAGCGACCCTGAAACCTCTGCTGGTGGCCACAGAGCAGCGCCTGCGCCCGCTGGCGGGAAAACCAGGGCGAGGCCCGAGCTCCCAGCGCAGCCAACGAGGAGACCCTGAGGCTCCTGGTCCGGTGTCTTCTGCCTCCCTAGCTCTGCCACCTGCGCGGAGTGAGCCGGCGGACAGAGGAGTGGACAGGGCCTGGGAGCATTCAAAGATGCCCACAGAGGGTCTGATCACAGCCAGCTCCCTGTCTCCCGTCGTGCCCCGCTAAGACCCCACTCTTCCCGGAGTAGCCACACCCAGGCCAACCCTGGAGGCCATTAATTACAGGTGTCCTCTTTGGCATCTCGATAGGTCCCAGCCCCTCAGGGGAGGCAGAAGGAATCCTCTGGTTCTGGCCCCCGCATCTCCCCAACCCCGCTCCCGACACACACATTCTGGGGCCCCTGGAGCCTGGAAATTGTCCACACCAGGCCCCGCTCCCTTGTGTGCATCGCCCTGGCGTCTGGGCTTGGGGACTCGCGGATGCCCCGCTTTCCCCGCGGCTACTCAGAGCCCTCTGCTTCGCCGCCAGCCCCTGGCTGCTGAAGGAGAGGCCGCGAGTGGGGCCCGAGGGAGCCTGCTGCAGCCAAAGCCCGCTTGGGCCTCCGAGGGCTCCATGGTGGGCCGAAAGTGTCCCCTGGACCCCCAGCCGGGACCGGCAGAGGCCAGACTACGGCCGCCCTCCGCTTAGCCCGGCCGCTAGTGGCTTACTGGGGCTGCGCAACAAAGGGTGGCATCGCGGTGGCGCGGGCAGGGACCACAGTGGTTCAATATTAGCTTTTCATTCCAGTCTATTGTGCCCATCTGAGATAATATTGACTCTGAGGTGAGAGCCCACAGACGACAGAGCTTGTCTAACACTCCGCTGCAGGGCGCTCAGAGGGAAGAGAACCAGAAGCAGAGAGTTAAAGAGACTGCAAATAAAAGCTGCTCGCGGTGCAGCGCGCCGCGGGGCCGCCCACGGTCCCCGAAGTGGGGCGCTGGCCACTGCGTGCGCCCAGAACCTCGGACCCGGGAACTAGGGGTCATGGGAAGGTCTCGGGGTCCTGAGGCTGCTCTAAGGAGGGGCACTGCGCGTTCCCATCGAAAACAGCCCTCGTTTGACACACGCTGCCATCTTCCAGACAATTGATTTTGAGGTTCCTCTTCTAAGTAATTCTGGAGACAAACTAATTCGTGGAACACATTTTTAGGTTGCTAGTAAGTCAAAATTGGCTTCTGAGCTATTTTCCGCCTTTAAACGGTGTAACTCTTTAGGGTAACTTTTCTGTCAAAGTATTTCTCCTATTTCCCTAGCCTGAGAAGGCAAACGCACGCAGCAATTATCATTAAACTGCATTACTTGCGAGTGCGTGGGTAATATCAAATTTCTAACTGTGCATTTGGCTGTGCTTTGAATCGCCTCCTTGCAGCCCATCATTGGGTCCTCTAACTGCCTTGCTAACCACAGTTTTAAAGGGCCTCTGCAATGCTCCAGTCTTGCATATAAAGATTCGTTTCAATTTCCAAATTGCCTCTAAATGCCTACATTGGAAAATGACACTTTAAATTGTTTTACATGTTGGAGACAGAATACTTTAGGTTTATGCTCTGGGGACCAAATGCCAAACGCACAGGGCTTGCAATGAACGTAGTGAGTGTGCCCTGGGGTGTCATTTACAAAATTTGTGCCCTCCCCCCAATTTGCAGTCAGACCTCTATAAGAGATAATCCGTTAACTCCGTTACCCTCAATAAGGAGCTGGTCATTTGGGATCTTTTCATCCACCCCAAGACACGTGGGCATGCCCAGAGCTGGGATAGGGCGAGGACTGGGGTGGCAGCGTCTGAGACCATGGTACGCGTCCCTTCTTCCTGTCTGGCGCCCTGTACTGAGCTGGTGCTCTCGACAAGGAGCTCCACCACAGCACCTCGGATACTTCAGAGGACATTCTGTGTCCTGTATACGATCTATAACATATATGGTCCCTTTGTGTTGAAAACTGGTTGACATACAATATGACAAACTGGTTTCATCGTATTATATGTTGCTTAATATATATTTAACATCTAGTTCCTATATTACTTATTTAACATATAATGTTATATTGTACATTATATAATGTAACTTGTATGCAAGTCTGGATACACATAGATTATATTTATTTGTGTGTGTAAAGGTATTTGAGGGAGCCTTTAGGCTCCCTGGAAGTACATATTTGATCATTTTAATGTCACTTTGTAAAGTCCTAGTGGAAACCACTTTGAGACCAGCTATGTCTTTAGAACAAATACTCCTCCGGTGTCCAATTTCGGCTCCAGGAAAAGGCGGGGCAGGGACAGCAGGTCCCCTCTGGAAAGTGGTTTTCCAAATGTCCATTCCCTGGGGACAAAGGAGATGATGCTCTGGACGCTGCCTCTTTTCGCTTGTGTTGTGGAGATGGTTTTGGTTTTGAGAGAGGCCGTTTAGAGGCGCCGATGGTCCCTAAACTGATGTCATGAATTAAAAATGAATTTGAGGAGTGCAACACAGGCTCAGCTGAGGCGTCTGGGAGAGCAGCGGAGGCCTTGCACCTTGTGTTTGGGGCTCCAGCCTCGGTGCCGACGCAGGCAGTGCTGACGCTGACGAGCGAGAGGACCGGCGAGCGAGAGGACCAGCGGAGGAGCGTGCGGGCTCCCGCAGGTGCCCGCCCTGCTGGTCGCCGCCCGGACCCCAATCTAAGAAAAGCTGTCCCGGGCTTGGACCGCTTTCAGATCAGAAGGTCCCAAGTGCAGCCCGCTTTTAATATCAATTAAGGGCTAAAATAAGCAGGCAGTCGGGAGTTCCTATAGGAGGGCAGGGCCAGGCATGCAGGAGAAAAATAAAGTCAGGATTTCAGATGTCCGTGGAGCCTTATCGCCCCTACAAAAGGCAAGCACCGCTCAAGGGATTCAGTTTAAGCAGGAAAGAAATTTTTAAAAGAAGTGGAAGTCAGGTATAGCCAACCAAAACGTAAGAGATGAGAAATGTCCTAACTTTACAGCCAAATAAACTGGAGGCTGCTAATTCAGAGGCCTGGGAGTTGGAAAGGGAAATGGGGAGGGGTGGGGGTAGATCCAGCAAAGGGGAAAGAGGAGGCAGATACTGTCAGGGTGCCATGCTGTGGGCTGTTTATTTCTCAAAAGCAACGCCCCCCAAAGTGGTTATTGGGTAAACATCTTGTAGGACACAACGGTGAAACATGGCTAAAACCCAGAGCAGGCACTTGGGCTCCCCACTTCTGGCAAAACCTGGGAATTCAGAGAGGCCCAGACCCTGCCTGGGATCTGGTCCAGTCCCTAGCCTTGGGGGAAGGTTGTTGTGGATGTAGCGAAGTGCAGGCTGTACCTCCCTGCTCTGTCCCAGAAGGGGTTCCCAGGTACCTGCCGGGATGAGCTGGGGAGGGTAGAGTGGGAGCCCAGGTAGTAGGAAACAGAATGTCTTGTTGCTAAAAATAAGATAACCTACTCCCCCCACCCAGATGGCTGCAGTCCCAGGGCCTGGTTGCACAGATGAGGAGTGCATCACGGTGCCAACCATGTGGATGTGGATTTCTCCAGATGGGCTTGGGCACATCTGGCCCATCCGCAGCATTTTCTTCACCCAGGTGATCCATCTTGCCCATACCCTGTGTGATGGAAAACTTTATTCTAATGGTGCAAGCATCAGCGTTCCATATTTCTGCCCCCTGCTCTGAGCCCCCATGATCCTAGTTTACAGGGCAGCTGCTCACGTGTGCTGAAAGCAAGATAGGGTCTATTTCCTTTCTCACCTGCTGCCAGCTCACCTCAAGTGAGAGATAAGTTACTTCTATCATGGATGGCACCTACCCCATGTACTGTGCTAAGCTCCTATTACAAGGACTTGTCTCATCCAGTCCTTGCAGCAATCCATTAAAGTCTATTCCCATTTTCCACGTGAGAAAACTGAGGCTCACGCAAGGTCACATGCACAGCTAATAAATGAGGGAGTCTGGATTCCAACATCTTTTCCTCCCTCTTCACTCTTATTTCCTATCAAAATGCCCGCTTTTCCACAGTGAGGAAGTCAAGGCCCACAGGGGCGAGGAAAGAGATAACACTTAGCTCTTTAGTCCTCCAAAAAATCAACGACCATTGGCTACAGAACCTGGATCCCCCACCCCCTCTCCAGCATTCATTCTGGGTTCAGAAGAGATAATAGACAGTTGATGCCTGGATAGCATGTGTGGTTTACAAAGAGCCTGATTACACCTCACTTCAGTCACCTCTCTCACCAGCCCTGTGAGGTGGACACTGTCACTATCACCCCATTTTAGAGAGGCAGAAATGGGCTCCATGAGGTTGCACAACTCGCTTGCTCGCTGCCCAGCCAGTCTGTGCAGAACCCTGGCACCACCCAGGCCGGCCCATTCCAAGCCTCCCAGCTTTGTAGATTACCACATATGGGACCATTTAACCAATGAAGTTAGGCCTTGCATTCTGTTGTGAAATTGCTAGGTTTTCTCTTTTTCATGTTTTAACTGTTCCTGCAAATATTATTTCAGGATCCAAACTTTCTCTGCATTTATGCCTCACTTACACTCATTTCTTCTCCATGTGTGCACCCATCTGTATTGCAGAGCCACCAAGGAAACAGAACAAGGAGTTGCCCTTTACCTGTGGTCAGGTGATATTCAGAGACCATAGTGTATAGGTTTTATCTGTAATTGTATATTCTGCCCTATGACCCTTTGCCTTACATGTGTCACTAAAACTTAAATGTGTGATCAACAGTTTCCAATTATGTGTGTGTGTGTTTTTTTTCATGACTTTCATAGTATTTTTAACCCTTACTTTAGATAATGTTTTCTCTTTGCTAAGATCCAAGGGGAAGAGTTTAAGGTAGAAATGATCCCTTGGTCAAATGGTTCTACATTCAAAGAGATAACCAAGAATCCAGACAGGAAGTGGCTTAAGGGGTCTCTGACCTCAAGGTAAAGTACCAAGTCCCCAGACACTAGCAAGAGCCTGCCAGGGGGGGATGTTCTCAGCCTTCAGACAACCAGAGCCCCCTCACCAGGCTTATTCTGAATCTCATTTATTCACATCTCCACAAGAGCAGTCCCCCTCTAACCCCCTAAAGAAGCTTTTTTCCCTCATTATTATAAAAGCATATATATGTATATTTTTACATCATACCAGAAGGTGTGAAGAAGTCAGTAACCATCATGCAAATTCCCCCTACCCAGAGGCCACCAATGCCACACATTTTGGGATGTTGACTTTTGACATCTTGGAAAAGAAAAGAAATTAGGTTATGTCTACACATTTTTGTTATTGTTGTTTCAGTGAATAAAAGAAGGAAACAGGCTATACGATTTTGTTTATATAAAGTAACAGGCAAAACTAATCTCTGGATATGGAATTCAGAATGGTGTTCGCCTCTGGCAGGGCTTGACTGGGGAAAGGCACAGGGAACTTTCTGGGGTGCTAGAAATGGTCTAGAACTTGCTTTGGGTGATGGTAACATGGATGTATACACTTGCCAAAACTCATCAAACTTAAGATTTTTAAGTATTTTACTGTAAATCATTATACCTTAATAAAGAAAAACAAAGAAAGGAAAAAAATCTTGGACAAATGTTGTAGCAAAAGACTGAGCTAAAAATCAGGAGATGCTGAGCTAAGACCAGCCACAGGACATCCAGAGCTTTTCAGAGGTGGGGGGTTTACCTTTATTCCAGCCTCTCCCCAGGGCTCCCCTTTGTTAAATCCAAGAAGGCTGGCTCCTTAAAAGGGCGATGCAATCCTAAGATCCTGCTGGGGCCCATCGTAGCCAGAGTCCCTCTGCTTTAATGCTATTACCCTGTCCTGACCTAGTGAGGCACTGCGTTTCCTGATAGGCGGGGCTCCCTTGGAGCCTAACAGGAATCCATACTTGAGTCAGGAAAGAAGACAGAAGGCTTTAACTTTCGAACAGATTCCAAAAGTTTTTTTCTCAGTCACTGTGTTGGGCTCAGAACATTATCCCTCATAAAAATAATGTTATCAATGGTGGACAAAATTCCACCAAAAAAACTTATTAAATGCTTACTCACAAAAATATAGAATTTTCAACTTCGCGTGAACTTTAGTGTATTGAGCGATAGTGGTTGCGTGCCATGAAAAAAAAAAAAGAGAGGAAAACAATATCCATTTTTTTCCAAATATATACCTACCTGCCAGGCACTGTGTTGGGATTTGGGATTCAAAATCCTTCAAGAAACTCATGCTGTAGTGGAGGAAGACTATGTTGTAAATACATAAATGCAGTAAAATCTTATATGTGTTGTGATAGAGGTCATCATAATTAAACATAACAGACAAATAGAAGAGAATGTTGGGAAGGGAAAACAAATGTTTGAGCAGGGAGGGTTGATGGGGTAAGGAATTAGATGAAGACCTTTAGAGAGACTCTAAGGGGTCATGGGCACTTTGAAAGACAATGGCCCTGAAGGTGCTTCTACCTCCAAATTTCTTTTTCTGTGACAGCATCCCAGTTTAACTTCTCAGTCACTATTGAGGTGGGTTGATTGTTCTTGACTTTGAGTAGAAGTGGGCAAAATTTACAATTCCAAAGGGCAAAGGAAAGAACATTTTAAAGGTATGCAAACTTAGGAGAAGGATTGCCAGAAGTGGATTGACTGAGTAGTGAGGGAGGAAAAAGCAAAAACCCCAACACTGGAGAAGAAAGGAAAGGCCAAGTTCCCCACACCAGCCACCGGAGGGTGAAGCTGGCTCAGGGTGGCTTAGGTGCTGTCTCTACCGTGAGAACAGAGTGGCTTAGGAGCCCCTGTGCCCTCAGAAGTAGGGAAGTATGGGACCACTTAAAATCAGGTATTTATAGCATTGTCAGATCACTTTTTCATTCTACCAATATTGAGCATCTAATATTTATAAGGAAATCTGCAATTGACCTGTAATTAACAGGGTTAGAAAATGGATTCAGTCATGGTGCTTACCCTTAAGAACTAATTGGGAAACTAGACAGCTAGTTATTATTTAATATGATAAGTGCCCAAACATAAAATACTCAGGAAAAAGATGCTGACATTATATTTAAATGACACAAGACAAGGAAATATTTCCTGTATTTCTTCCCAAGAAACTCCTGTGGGTGGAGGAAGACCAATATCCCAGGAGATTCTTTAGGAAAAACAGTAAGGTATTTCAGTAACTGGTAGGCAGTAAGACATGGCAAGGAGGGGGTGTGTGATTGAACCCAGGCCGGTAGAAAGAATATATGGAGCAAGAGACAAAAAGGGAACAACCATTTATTAAGTGCTTACTGCGTGTCAGGTAGTTTACATATACTAGCACATTTAATTGCCATAAAATGGCATATACCTTCCAGGGGAGGTATATGTATCCCTCTTTTACAGATTAAAACACTGGGGCTCACAGGGGTTAAGGAAATTCTCCAGAGACACACACAGAATGTGACAGAGCAAGGATTCAAATGTTTTTGTCTGTCTGATTCCTAAACCCTGACTTCAAGACACAACTCATCAGGGGGCAATAACAATGCAAGGTGCTGACCTTACACAGTTGTTCTGAAGATAGAGTGCGATTAGGGAGTCAAAATGCCTTTGTAAAGTGCAGACATCAAACATTAATTGTTAAAATGGTTTGCAGCCATGCCTTCCCCTTCTGGTCAGTTATTCATTCTACAAATATTCCTTGTGCGCACGTGGTAAGCCAGGCTCTGTTCTGGGCATGGGGGATACAGCAGGGGGAAAAGCAGACAAAATTTTACCTCCTGGAGCTGACGTTCCGCAGCAGGACAGTCCGCTGGCATAAAGAGAAAGATTGATCAGCCACGTGAGAGAGGCAGCGAACTTAAGGTTGAACAACTTTCTCTCTCTCTCTCTCTCTCTCTATATATATATATATATCCACTGTTTAGGATATTGAAAAATTGGAAACAACCTAAATGGAGACTGGTAAAAAAAAAAATGTTATGATCTTTCCATACTACAGAAACCTTGTAGCTATTGCAAAGATGGAAGTAGCTCTCTCTCAGTAGTATCCCCAAGACCTATTAAAGGGAGAAAAAAGCAAGTTCCAGAACAATATATAATATGATCCCATTAATGTTTAAGATAAACACTGCTTGTTTCTATTTGTGTGTGTGTGTGTGTACATTCAAACACTAATATATGGTTACATGTGTATACTTAGATGTAAACTCGGAGAAAAGTTCTGGAAAGGTATCAAGCTGACAACCGTGTTGTCTCAGGAGAGGAGAGGAAAACCAGTGGGGAATTGTGTGAACGGGGCACGTTTACCACTTTTACTAACTACCATGTATACTTCTTGATTGTTTAATTTCTGACAATGAGAATGCATTCCTGTATTGCTTCTGTAATTAAACAAGCAAGTGGGTACAATTTAGTTATTGCAATATGATTATGAATGACAACTGTTACTCTTTTAATCTCCTTTAATGTTGTTTTAATATGTCCATGGAGAGATATATATGCATAGAGGGGATGATGCCAAAACAGAAAAGGTAGAATTAAACCATGGTAACCTGGCATGGAAATCTTGCCTCTCCCCACCCCACCTGCAGTTTACAGTGAAACATTTTTTAAGAGCATCATGGGATGTTGGCTAGAAATCCTTGATCTCCCAGTTGTGAGGGACATGTAATTATTTCACAGTTAAGTAGCCTCAAGGATCTTTGTGATAGATATGACTTCATTATGACAGCATCAGGCCTCTTCCAGCAGTAATTGAGCTTTGGGTGGAGCCACCGTGGGGTTCTGGTGTGTGAGGAGTGGCTCCCAACAGGGTCCTCCTGGTTTCCAAACCAAGCCAAGCACACTGACCTTAGCTCTGGCTGATCTCTGAAAACCTGCTTAATGTATCCAATCCGAATCTCTTCTGTTGTCTCTCTCTGTGACCTTGGGCAAGTCTTTGCTCTTTCTGGGTCTCCAATGGAGGGAATTGGACTGTATATCCTAGAATGTCATTTCCAGTCCTTAACTTCTAATTGCTATTATGGCAAATTGTTACAGGAGACCACCTTCCATACATTCATTCACATGCACCTGCTATATGCTGGGGACAGAGCCACAAGCAGACAAGGTCCCCAGTGTTAAGAATCTGCTCGTGGTGGAGTCAAATTATTAGGGATATTGAAGCTGGTGAATCTTCTGGAAACGCTGCCTGTTTCTCAGAACTAGACTTAAAACAGAAGCATGGGGGAATACTCCTCCACTTCTCTGCAGTCTCTGCCTGTAGATCTCTTGGGTAAAACCGGCCCTCCTCCAGCCCCTTAGTTCTGAACATAAAGCTGGTAGAGCCTCTAGCCATGCTGGGTGGCCTAGATACTAACTCACGCCCATGTTAGGGTAGGGACAAAAAGTGTCTCAGCATGGGGCCAGGGATGGCTTGAGGTCACAGAAGTTCCAAGAGGACTGGAGATGGGACTTGGGGGTCTTCTGGCCAGTCCATTCATTTCCCAAACTTTTATTGAGCACCTACTGCATACCAGGCACCTTGCTAGATTGTAGGAGCACGGGTGTGAATCAATCAAACATAGGACTTACAGACCAGGGCATTAGTGGGCAGAAAATTCCTGGGCAGGACAATACCCTCAGTTAGAGAATGCTCAGATCTGTGCCCTTCTCTGGGGGCCCCAGCGAATAATCAGCCCAACCAGTCTTGACCCCCACGTACCAGAAAGCTGCTGGAGGAGGCCCAGGAGCACCAGACACTAAGTCAGGATCTGGGAGTCAGAAGTCAAACTATACTGTTGTAGAAGCCCCACAGTGACCTAGGTGAAGGCCAAGCTGGAGCAAGGGGAACTTGCTTCCATGGGCTGTGGATGGGTGTTTACCCAGAAGAGAAGAGTCCACATGGCAGGAGCAGAGAATTTATGCCAAGTTGGCCCATCTCCCCCTCTCTCTCCACACTTCCTTGCTGTGTGACCAGGTAAAGGGCTCAACCTCTTGAGCCTCAGTTCCTTCTTCTATAAAATGGGAATAATAACAATTATGCTTGTTCTTCTTTTCTCGGAGAATGACTCTGAAGATACAAGGTCATGAGTCGAAAAGTGAATTATAAAGCAGTTTGAGATATAGGCTGATGCTGTTGTACACTTTGAAGCGATGCATCTTCTTGCATTCCCTTCTCCACCCCTCACCCCAAGAAGACCCCTTGCCAGGTCAGGGGTATGAGGATTCCCAGCGTAGTGAGTGCAGCAGCAGTGTGGGGGTTGAGGTGGGGGGAGGAATCCCTGCCCCGCTCAGCACTTGTGGCTGGAGGGATCCACCCAGAGTCCCATACAAGGTGAGCGAGTGAGCTGCCACTGGCATGGGCTGAGCAGCCCAGCACTGCTGAGGGTGCAGGTCCCACCCTGAAATGCACTACACTGATGGCTTGTATGTGGGCAGCTCCCAACCAAGAGTGCCCAGGGCATGGGGTGATCTGCAGCCCCACGGGTGGCTGTAAGTGACATTTTCAGGGCATTTGTTGGCTTCTTTGCAGGGAGAGGCTATGTCGTGGTCCTACAGGCTCCTTAGTAGGAAGAAGAGACTCTTTGGGGTAGCAAGAGCCTCAGTATCAGGAGACTCAGCTCCTTGTGGTCCTCATGTGCTATTAACCTTATGCAAGTCCCCTCACCTCTCTGGGCAGGTTTGTTAGATATGCATTGTTTTTATTATAAAACTGATACATGATCAAAAAACCTTAAATATGACAGAAAAGGAAAGAGTCAAAATAAAGGTGCCCCACATCCTACCCACCATTGACAGTCCGCTATAAAAATTCTTTTAAATATACTAATAGCAATATATGCTTCTTAGACAGAAATTGGGGTCACAAAGATGTATTGTTCTCCTGCGTGCTCTCTTCCCTTGTTGATACACCTCGAGCTTTTTCCCTCCGACAATATACAGGTCTGCCTCATTTGTTCAGTCAACCATGCAGTATTCCAGCCTCTTTGGACCACTTCCTGGACCTTTACACAGGGTAATTTTCCTGAGATGAAATTACTGGCTCAAAGTATTTTTCCATACCCTCAATGTGTTGAATGTTATCATTCCCTTTTAGAACTTTGACAATGGTGAGTGAAAATAATATTTTATTGTTCTAATTTTAAATTGTTTGATTATTAGTGAGGTTGAGCATCTTTTTGCATGTTTAGTGGTTATTTGTATTGCTTTTTCTATAAAAAGCTTGCTCCCAGATTTTCTATTGGAGTGATAGTCTTTCTCTTATCTTATAATAGCACTTTATATAGTAAAGCTCTTAATTTATTGCTTGTCATAAAAGTTGCATTCTTTTTCCTAGTTTGTCCTTTGTTTATAGTATGTGCTTCCCATCCCAAAGACTTAAATATCTATGCAGGCAAAATTGTTTGTTTTTTCCTTTGTGGATTCTGAGGTTTACCTCTTTTTAAGAAAGACCTTTCTCATTCTCAAGATTATGGAATTATTATTCTTTACTTTCTTTTATAAATTTTATAAGTTAAAAAAGATGTGTACATCTTTAATACATTTGTAATTTTTTTTTCTGTGAATGTAGTGTGAGGTGAAAATTCAGTTTTTTCCCCCCTTCAAATGAATAACCAATTATTCAACACCATTTATGGAACAATCTAGACTTGCTCCACTAACGGGAAATACAATCTTTATCACATACTAGAGTCCTATATTTTAGTCCATTAACCCCTTTTCTTCCATTTATTCTATTCTGCATTCTATTTTATTTATTAGCATATTTGATATTCCTACAACATTGTCATATTATTTAATTACTCTGACTTTGTAATATCTTTTAAAATCCAATAGGGCAAGCCTCCTCTCATCATTAATCTTTCAGGAAATTCTCTGTTCCCATGTATCTATTCTCCTAGATAATATTTAGAATCAACTTGCCAGTTAATTTAGTCAGAAATTTTATTGGGATTGTGTAAAATTTATAAACTAATTTAAGAAAGAATTGAAATCTTCACAATATTTAGTCATCCCAATCAGAAACACAATCATCTATTTAGATTTTCTTTGATGTACTTCATTATCTGCTTCTAAACAGGTCTCAGATATTTCTTGCATGAATTACTTATTGTGTTTTTAGTTTTGTGGATGATTTATGCTTTGTTTTGTTTTGCTGTAGTGAATGGAATAATTTTTCATTTTATGTTTTTTACTTGTTATTACTGTTATGTGAGAAAACTATTTAGTTTGGGTCTGGGAATCCTTGTGAACTCTCTTATTGTTTCTATTAAGTAATCAGTTGAGTCTCTCGGATTTTCCATTTAATAACTGCTTTACTTAATATCAAAGTAAAGCATGGCTAGTGTAGAAAATGGAAACATACAAAAGGAAAGAGACAGAAAGTACCTGTAAAACCTACTCTTCAAAAATAATCACTCTTAACATTTTGATAAATGTCCCTCAAATATATATGTATACAGTTAAGAAAGTATCATAATATATATAATATATATTATACATATACTGAAGTAAACCTATGTAAATGTCTAAGAATTAAGTAGACATATGTATATATAGCTTTACAAACAGCAACATAATATGCATAATGTTTTATAATCCACGTTTCCTACTTGGTAAAATATTATAAACCCTTTTCCACGTTATTCTCATATATTATCATTTTAATGGCTACACTAACTGTATGAATTTATTTACACAATCCCCTAACTTCAGACATTTAGGTTGAGTCTTTTAATATTAGAAATAATTCAGTGGTGAACATCTGATTAGCTACATGTTTGTGAATATTAGTAATTATTTCTTTAGGAGAAATTTCTAGAACTGGAATTTTTAGGTCCAAAGGCATACAAATACCTTAAGCTTTTGTAACCAATTAACAAATTGTCCTTCAGAAAGCATGTGCCAATGTACTCTCCCACCTCCACTTATTAATATACATTTTTCTTTACATCCCACTTTCTTCAGTAAACATTATCCCACAGGCATTTCGTAAGTTCTTAAACTCAGTGGCAACATTGTTTTAACGGTAACGGAGTGTTTTGCCAGCCACCAACCCTCAGCAGTCCCTTCTGTTGCCTGGGAGAAACCTAGGAGTTCCTGCCTTCCAGCCCAAGGAACCTCAGTCTGGGGCTCCACCTTCCAAGGTAGAACTGAAATGGTTAACGCAGCCTCAACCCTTTGCCTTCTGCAGTTGGAAAGGTGGCAGTGGGGGCTCCGTGAAACGTTAGACCTATTCTAAGAGATCACTACCTACAAGTAGCAGAAGATTCGTTTGTGCTTTAAATAAAAACTCCTCTTTCCTGTCATTCTTTATCAGGGAAAAGAGTGTCATATTTCTCCCCATCAGGTGTTCGCTTGGCAAGGAACTCACCTAATTCAGAAACGCTTCCAGCAAGGGGATACGTTTTTCTAAGCAGCACAGGACTACAAACACATCTGCATTGACAAGTTGCAACTTATATCCTTCTATGGCATTTTTGCTCTTTTGAAAATGTTAATAAAAACTTAATGTGGAAAAAAAACAACTTTTTCCAAATATGTGTACCAATGGGCCCGAGGCGACTCATACTTTCTTATGAAATAAAGTAGGTCACTCACATCAATCATGTTGTCTTAGCACATTTTTTCCAAATTAGGAATTCTCAATCCATCATACCAAGTTATGGCATCCCTCTCCCAAACATTTCCTTTTAATATGCTCTTTAACATGATAAGCAAATCTAATAGAATGCATTAGTGTCACTTTTCAGTGATGGAGTGTTTCCTCCTGTTGCAATCCACGATGAGTTCAGGGAGACATTTTTACCAGCTCGCTCTCGAACAGCGAGCACTTGTCAAAAATATGACAATAGTCCCAAAGCAGCCAACATCCCACTTGGAAAGATCACCAAGGGCTCCTACCTCACCTCTGCATGTGCCATAGATGTAGAAACTCAAAAGATATATATGCCCCCAAACAAAAATAATAAATCCAGATTGTGTACGTGAGGGGAGTGTTTAAATGTGGCCTGTGGATTCAGCAGCGTTGCACATGAATATATACTATCCTATGTAGATCAAAAGCCTGCACTGGGCTTCCTTTTAAAACCACATTGCTCGCAGAACACTTCCAAATCTCCTCCTAGATGGTGCAGAAAGGGAGGATCCTTGGCTCAATATGTGTGAGATTCTCCAAAACCGATTACCATCTTTTGCAAGTGGCTTTGGACCCTGTGTGAGATGCCTGCTCTGTTTATAACCCACTTGAGATAAATATATTTGCATGTCCATGTATCTGACAACATTTACCTGGCAAAAACAGGGTATTTGTTTCTACTTGGATCTCTGGTTCTTGGACTCATATGTTCAGTGTTAGCACTTGAGTTTCTTGAGGGATTTCTTTGTTTGTTTGTTTGGACAGAGTTTTGGAATAAAACATTTGGGAAAGTTGGGAATGGGAGAGGTTTGTAGGGCGCCCAGGAATTCAGCTGTTTCAGGCTTTGGGCCACCCAACAGGAAAACATCTGAATGGAAGAGGGAAAGTTCATTTTGTTTTCTGGATCTTTGGTCTACTGGACCTTTCATCTGGACATGTGGGGTCATGTCCACACTGGCATGGATGGCCCACTCTGCGAACCACATCACTTGTCCTTCATGTCTTGGGGCCACTGGCTATAGCTTCCTGACAGTGCATCATTATTGCCTGGAGCTATTGACTTGAGGCAGTGTGTCCCAAGAAACATCATTAACTCATTCTCAACAAAAATGACTGTACCAGGGGCAGTGGAGGACACAGAAATGAGGCATCGTTCCTGCCCTTGAGCAGCTTGAAGTCAGGTTTGATATCAAATTGAAGGTGATGAAGAAAAGAAAAAAAAGTGCCCAGAGAGTTCAGAGCAGGGAGAGGTGGCTGCCAGGTAGGGCTGGAAATGATAGAAGATTGAGGAGAAGATGACCTTTGAACCAGGCCCCTGGGACCAGGCATTGGATACGTACTCATGGGGTAGGGCATTCTGCAGAGCAGGCTAGAGGGGCAGACATAGGAAAGCATGCAGGGGAGGGGGCGTGACAGACACTTCAGGCCCAGTGGAAGGCAGACTGCCTAAAGAGAGGAAGGAGAAGAAATCAGGGGAGGGAGGTCCAAGAAAGTGTGCAAGGAGCCTTGAATGCCAAGCCAAGGAAAAAAGCCTCTAAGAAGTGCTCCCCCTCCCACACCCCCGAAATTATTCCGGTCACATCAACACATTTGCCTAAAATAAGAAGATTATTAGGGGGACAATATTTATGTTGCTGCATTTGAACTCCTTCGTTTTCTCTTTTATACTTCTACGCATAGGCAAATGCTATAGTAATTAAGCGTTTTCCATTGCCGCGGTTTGGAGCATGTTCTTGGAAATTCCTGCTGGGCTCAAAACCACCACTCACAGAGGTTTAGGATTCTCCCAAGTTTTATTGTTTTCCATGAGTTGATTACAAGTTGTAGAAGCTGCCACTTTCCCTCTGGTCCACGACCCCAGCGGGGACTAACCAATGCAAGACTTCAGGTGCTTTGGTAGCTTCATTCCTTTGTTCAACAAATATTTATTGAGCAACTACTAGGTGCCTAATATTGCTCTAAGTGTTGGGGATGACGTGTGTAAACAAAACAGGCAGGGTCCCCGTTTTCATGGAGTTGACTTTCTGGTGGGACACACAAAAGGTTAGCAAGATAATTTCAGAGAACTGTAAGGAAAGTAAAGGAATTAAGAAGAGAGACATGACAGAGGGCAACTGGAGGCAGGGAGGCCACACAGAGAAGGTGGTCAGAGAGGGCCTGTGGACCAGGGAGGAGAAGGAGCCAGTGAGATGCAGAGCTGGGGAGAAGCCCCGCAAGCAGCGGACGCAGCCAGTGCCAACGGGTGGTGAGCTGGAAGAAGCCACAGAGCCAGGAGGAATGAGGACAGACGGGGCTGGAACCCGGCAGGAACCGACTGGGAATTTGAGGGGCAAAGGGAAGCCCCTGCAGGTTTTAGGCAGGGCAGTGACCGCGCTGTGAGTGTTGGGGTACCCGTTTCTGAGCCGCCACTAGCCGCCATCTGCTCTGGCCTTCCCGTTGCTGACTTCCCCGCAAAGTCAAAACGAGTGCTCTGAGTGCATCAGCTTTTATTTTTACAACAATCTTTGTACCCAAACCACCGTAGCATTTTTAATAACAAACTGGCAGGGAGTCAGACATCTGTACTTGAAAAAAGCCCAAGCCAAGTATTTCTAAATGTTTTATATTTACTTGTAACATTAGAATAACCATGAGGTTGCTTTTTGCATAATCGGAACCATTCTCATTAGGGTTCCACAGATCTCCTCCTTCGTGGGCTCCGGTGGTGGTTTTCATTAGGGCAGTGACATTGATCTGACGGGAGTGAATCTCTCCTTGAATGTTTGTGGAAAAAAGGGGGAAGAAGTTGAGAGAAGCCAGGGCAAGCCAGGAAAATAAGGACTCTGGGAAGATAAGCATCAGCTTGGCCACGGAAAGAGTACAGACTTCGAAGTCCAGCAGAGCTGGGCTCCAGGTCCAGCTGGTGACCCTGGGTAAGTCACTCAACCTCTCTGAGCTTCAGTTCACCCATAGACAAAATGGGGATGATAACAGAACCTACTTCTGAGGCCCACGTGAAATAACATAGGTAAAGGCGCCAGGTACAAGGGTGTTTTCTAGTGGCCTTCACCCAATATCAGTATTGAACATACAGGATTGAGACAGCACCCATAGCGATTTATATCTGTTTCTAAAGTCAAATTGCAAGATTTAACAAATATACAGGACACCCAGTTAAATGTGAACTTCAGATAAACCATGAATAATTATTTAGGATGCATGTGTCCCATGCAATATTTGGGACATACTTATAGTAAACAAGGATTTGTTCTTTACCTACAATGTAAATTTAACTGGGCAGCCTGTAGTTTATCTGGAAACCCTATTCTAAAGGTTAAATGGTCCTAAGAACATTAAGAAAGAGTGTTTTTGAGATCCAGTCCAGTCTTGGTCCACTAAACTGAGCACGTGTGTCGGAAGCAGTTTAATGTCCTTGTTAAGACTGTGCCTAGAACGGACCTGGCTATAGTAGGTGCTCAACAAAGATGTATTGGCTGAGCAGTGAAAAGACTATAGGACCTTGTCATAAGTCAGTTCAATTTGGTAGGGGTACACAGTGTAGACACGCCTTCCAGATCAAGCATCCCCCTCACCTGAGGTAGGTGAGCAGCCAGATCCCACCCACTCCCGCTCCCCAATCCCCAGCCCCCGCTCCCCAATCCCGGAATAAACCTGGAATACAAAAGGAGGCTGGTTTCAGCCACCTGCAGCCACTACGGATCCAGGTCTGTGCAATTTACATCTCAGCCCCCGCCCCATAACAGCATAGGCTACAAGAATATTTCCCACCAACCCTTTTCATACTATGTTTTATTTAAAAAGAAGATAAAACTTCCAAGCACAGAGTCCACTCTTTTCCTCCCCTTCTTTCTGGCCCACGGGAGACATCTGGGCTGGGAGCTAGGGAAGGGTGGGGCCGCAGGCCCGGAGAAGCTGCTAGGGGAAGGGAAAGCCAGGTGTGGCCCCTTCTTAGCCTCCCAGGCCAGCAAACGTCTACATTTTGAGGGAAGTCGTGAGCTCCGAGGACTTCCCCAGGAATCCAGGCTGGGCTCGTAAAGAAACGATCCCAACATCAAGAAAAGAAGCCGGCCAGTAAATTCCTCGTTAGTTCATTTTCTAAGACTTCTGAATGTGTTTTGAATTTTCTCTAAATTAAGATAATCATAAAAGGTTAAGATATTTAAACAGAGCGCCACCTGATCCCAGGGCTTGATTTGTATGCTTAATTAGTTCCCCAACATATGGTTCAGAGCTTCTTATAAAAACAGGGTAATGACTGGAGGTGTATTTGGGTATTAGATTCAATGATGTTAAAGGGACATTCAGACCCATCTCAAAGGCCTTAACCTGCCCTTGATCTGTGCTGGAAGCTTTTGCTGACATCTGTTTCAAAGAGATATCAAAAAAACTTTCCAGTGGCCTCATGATAAAACAAAAATCCATACGGAGATAGCTATCAGGCATTAAAATACTTAGGATTCAGCGTTGCCTGAGGAATGTGTGGCCCTAGAACACAAGTGTTCGGGGGCGGGGAGGTTGAGGAGGGGCTCAGACACTCTGAGAACCGCTGAGAGTGCAGTGCCTTGGCTCAATATGGAGAGGGAGCAGATGGGTCACAAATGTCCCCAGGGCCCTTTGTTCTTTTGTGTGTTTCAGTCCCTGATAATAAATCAGGTGCTCCTGAGTATGGAACATAATTCAGGTCACCAGGAGCCCCAGGCTTCCCCCACCCCAGCACCCTGCCCCGGGAAGGCACTTTTGGAGACTCCGCTTAGTAGGAGTGAGGTGTCGCACTGACTCATCCCCACTCCCTGGCCCGGCTGTGTGATGTGCCTCCCGCCAACCCCTGCCACATCCACAATAAAGGGGTTTGTGTATACATGAGATTTTTAAAAAGCATGTGCTGGTCTGCATAATGCAACTTCCAGACAAGCCGCCTCCCCAACTTTCAAGCAGATTTCTGCCCCTAAATCCTTCTTAGACGGGCACTCTGAGTCCATCCTATTTGTGAAAATTCGGGCCACTGTGGGAAATGGCTGCTCATTGACACGTCATAGTCATCTGGGCCGTAAAACAGACCCCAGAGGGGCTCGGCCCACCCCATTGGCTTTCATACACCTTCTCCCCAAACTCATTCATTCATCTAGATACCCCCGTCCCCCGACCAAGTACTCATCAAACACCCACTGCGTGCAGAGTGTGCGGTGCTGCGGGAAAAGCAGAGCTGTTTCAGGTGTCGTTCTGCCCAGTGGCAGGAGGGAGAGACAGCAGACACAGGAAGAGTGTTTGTGAGAGGCGTGAGCACATGAGCTAGCAGTGTGAGAGGGAGAGATCGCTGCAGGCAGACTAGTCAGGGCAGCTTCACAGACAACACGGCTTTGCCCCGGGCTCTCAATGACACACCCATCTGGACGATGGTCACTAAGGGTGACAAGGCACTCCAGGTGGAGGAATGGCCTGGACAAAGGCCTAGAGAGAGGAAACCGCTGTATGGTCCAAGAACAGTGCGTTGCTTTCCAGGTTACAAACAGCAGACACGTCCCTGCTCATCTGCCTCTCAAACATCCTTATGAAGTCAGCAAGGCAGGTATCATTATTTCCATTTACAAATAAGAAAACCAAGGTGCATAGAGGTCGTATGCGTTCCCCAAGTTTTCGCAGCTCAGACACAGTGGAACCCAGATGCAAATTCAGACTCGGACTTCCCAGACCCACATGAGGCTGAAAAGTTAAGGCAAAGATTAGATTGCAAAGGGTCTTGAATAAAGACTGAGGAGGTGGCTATTTCCTCTGCAGTTACTGGGATCGTGGAGGATTTTGAGCAGGGCTGGGAGATCCATTAGGCAGCTGTGAGCAGAAAGGGGCTGGAGGTCAGGAAGATAAAAGAAGACGCTATGGTAGACCCTGAAAGGTCATTAGAGCCAGACTGGGCCAGGGGCCAGAAAACAGGGAGGAGAACACGAGGGCAAGGCAGGGGAGTTAGGCTCCTGTCATGCAGGAGGCAGGAAGAGGCTCCAAGAACCATTGCAGCTGTGCTTCCAAAGAGCTAATTCCTCCCAAAGCCAGCTGAGACTTGAGCGTCAATGACAGCTCCAGTTTCCAGTGATTCCAATGAGCCAGGCACTTCTTCATTTAGGCCTCGTAACAACACTGTGACGTGGCTAGTTCTTACTCTCTCCATTTTACAGACGAGCAAACTGAGGGACAGAGTAGCTAAGGAACTTAACAATGGTTACCCAGGAAGAAAATGGTTTCAGCTGAGATGTGAGCAGCTGTTCCCACCCAGAGCCTGAACTCCTGACCACTGCCTACACCTGTCCACATTAGCGCTTACATGCCATCCAGGTGGCCAGGGAGCGGGCAGCTCCCCATTGTCCATCAGAGTGCACTGGCCTAGCCCCTGGCCTGCAAAACCTCCCCAGTCTGGCCCAAGGTTCCCGTTTTCCTTCACTACCTCCCCCTGGGCCCCAGAGGTATCCCCACTGCCACAGCCCAGCAAGCAGGAGGCCAGATCCAGGCTTCGATAGAGAGAGAGCGTGAGTCCCTGCGTGCTGGAGACCCATCCTGGGGCATCACAGCAGGAGACCGCAACGCTGGGCCAAGCCGAGTGGGACTAAGATCAAAGCCAGTGGGGGGTGGCACAGCAACAAGGAACAGAAGTGAGCAGGGACAAGGCTGGTCCCATATCATTCCTGCAGCTGTGTCGATGGGCTGGGGCCTCTTTGAAGCTCTGGGACACTCCAACCCAGGGTGCAAGGCAGAGGCCCCGGGCCCCAGCCATGCCAGGACCTTCACTCTCCTGGGGTTCCCATGCCAGGGCCTGGGGGCCAACGAAATGGGGGGTGAGAAGTTGTCTGTGTAAACATGAGAGTTTAATCTCCCAGTCCAGCTGCTGTGGCCTCTCCTCCCGGAAATCCCTTCCTCTTGGCAGCGTCTTGGGGCCCTGTGTCCACATCTCCACTCTCTGGCATTGCTGCTTTCCTTTTCCTGCATGAGTGTGGATCCACGTGGCTTGCTTGGTTATGCTCCTCGTGGCTCTGGGCACAGCACCATGCATGTTGTAGAATTTCCAGAAATCCTGGAGATCCGCCTGATGAAGAGACACGTCCTTTGTATGACCCTAGGTCCACAAAAGCACTCAGGGGGCACATTTCCTGACAGGCGGGATGGCACATAGCATGGGAAGGGCACTGTCCAAGGAGCACAGACCCAGAGTGGTATCCTGGCATTGCCACTGACTTCCTGAGCACCCCAAGACAGACCGCATCACCTCATTTTACCCATCTATGGCCCTAAAGAAAGGCTAGCTGATTGATTCCAAGTTCCCACAAGTTCTGACCTGCCAAGTGTAGGCATAAATCGCACTTCCTCATCCTTCACCTTGCCCCTTGAAAGGTGATCAAATGCTGGGATTTCTCATCTTTGCCTGCTGACCCCCTCTTGGTCAGGCTAGTTCTGGGTCACCTCCTCCAGGAAGCCTTCCCTGACCACCACTACAGCAGCCCCTTGCCATCTCCCTGGCAGTCTGTATCATGTCACCCTGTTTGTCATTTCCATCTGAACTTTTCCTGTTTGAATATTTCCTCACTTTCTTATTTCTGTCCCCCTGGATAGGATGTAAGTTCCAGAACAGGAGGGAGTCTGCCTGAACTTGCCTCTGCTGCTCCTTGCTCTGTCTCAGAGCCCAGGAGGGCGCCTGTAACAGAGTATGTGCTCAACTGATATGCGTTGAATGAATGAATGACCCCGTGAGCACTTTTCTGTGCTGTTAGACATTCTACAATAATCATGGATATAATGGCTACGTAATAGTCCATACAAAGTGTGGGTGCCTCAAAATATATTAAACCAATCCCCACTGTGGGGCATTTCCATTGTTTCCATGGGTAACTATCATGTATTTGGTGCCTAAGACGGTGGCTTTTGTTTCCCTATTTTGCTGTCTGTCTCCCACGGTAAGCATGACAGCTCCACGGGAACAGGGACCTTCTCTGTCTTGTATATCGCTGTCCCTAGTGCCAAGCATAGGGCCCGGCACACAGTTTCTGTTCAAAGGTATATATTAGATAAATTTAATAAACTGAATAAAGGAAAGGGCTTTCCTCTCCCCAAGAATGCTTTTTCCTTGTTCTTCCCTATGGTTCTACACTTTAAAAGTTGTTTTTCTACCAAGCAAAAGCACTTATAATGTTCTAATTGCTTTCCTATTTTGAAAGGTTAATTCTGCAGTCCCGTCATTCGGGAAGCTTCTGAGCACCATGAGAGAATTAGCGGCACCATGTCCGGCTGACACCGTTCCAGATCCCTGCAAAGGAAGGTGGTACATTGGCCAGCCCAGGTGACCTTACAGGGCACAGCCTTGTCCCCACTGCAAGTTGCCACAAGGGGGAAGCAGGGCTCACTTCCCACTATGGAAGCCCAAGAGGCCAATTCCTCCCCCTCCACACCCCTGGGGCCAGAGAGAGCCAGGCTTAGGAGCGTGCTTGGCCGACTGAATGGCCTTTCCCAGGCCCAGAGGTGGAGGAAGAGATGGAGGCATGTGAGGAAAGATGAGAGGTGATAGACCTCGGCTCAGGCTAGAAGTCCAAGATCAAGCTGTCATCAGGGCAGGTTCCTTCTGAAGGAGAATCTGCTCCACACCTCTCCTAGCTGCTGGTGGTTGCTGGCAATCCTTGGTGTCCCTTGTCTTGTGGCAGCTTAACCTCAGTCTCCGCTTCCATTTTCACGTGGCATTCTCCTCTCTGTCTCTCCGCTTCCAAATTTCCCTCTTCCTAGAAGGACCCTAATCATTAGATTAAGGGTCACCCTAATCCAGTATAACCTCATCTTAACTTGATTACATCTCCAAAGACCCTACTTCCTAGTAAGGGCCCATCCACAGGCTCCAGTGAACAGGAATTTGGGGGCAGCGCTATTCAACCCAGTGTCTCCAGCCCCAGAGAGAGGAAGGAGCTATGTCGATGCTTCAGTCTGAGGGGGATAAGAATGGAGGTGATAGTGAGGTCCTTCTCCAGCCAGTGTGCTGTGAGCTTGAGCCTGGGATTCTAGAACTCAAGACCCTTGCAATAGAAGAGACAAGTTCCAGTCTATGGGAGACAGCCTTAGAACGGTCCAGTCTGGCTTACCCTGCCAATGATAAGATTTGGGCCATTATCATGGACTCTGAAGGTTTTTGCTTAAAGGACATTCAGAGGTCACACCCCCCATTTTCTCATCTTATAGTTGCAAACACTGTAGTCCAGGGAACTTATTTTCCTCAAGTTGCACAGTTGGTGAGTGGCCAAGTTAGGTCAAGAGCCCAGCCTCTTGACCCTGCCCTGTACCCTTCATACATTGTCATCTATCTTACATATTAATTCCTTTTTTTTAAGACAGGATCTTGCTTTGTTCCCCAGACTGGAGTGCAGTGGCTCAATCATAGCTCACTGTAACCTGCAACTCCTGGGCTCAAGCAATCCTCCTGCCTCAGCCTCCTGAGTAGCTGGGACTACAAATGCCCACCACCATGCCCAGCTATTTTTTTTATTTTTTGCACAGATCAGGTCTCATTATGTTGCCCAAGCTGGTCTTGAACTCCTGGCCTCAAACGATCCTCCCGCCTCAGCTTCCCAAAGGGCTGGAATTATAGGAATGAGCCACCGCGCCCAGCCCTTGAGGGAGAAACTTCTATCTCTTCTAGCAGATAGGGAAACTGAGGCCAAGTGTGGCTCATAGGTATGTTTTGTTTTTTTTTAATCTGAGTGTCTGTAGGTGGAGCGAGCATTCTCCAGTTGTCAAAGGTCCATCATATCCTGTTATCATAACCATGCTCACTTGAAAAAATGAGATTTTTTTTACAGTTTATTGAGATATAATTCATATACCATACAAGTTATCCATTTAAAATGTATAATTCAGTGGTTTTGGGTATATTCACAGATGAGTGCAACCATAACCACAGTCCATTCTAGAACATTTCTGTCATCTCAAAAAGCAACCCCATACCTTTTAACTGTCATCTCCCTATCCTCCCACCCAACCCCCAAAAGCCCTAAGCAGCCACTACTCTACTTTTCATCTCTACAGATTTGCTTATTCTAGACATTTCATATAAATGAAACCATATATGTGGCCTTTTGTGTCTGGCTTCTTTCATCCAACATAACTGTTTACCAGGTTCATCCATGCTGTAGTCTGTATCAGGACTTCACTCCTTTTTATGGGTGAATAATATTCCATTGTATGGACAGACCCCTTTATTTATCCACTTGTCAGTTGATGGACATTTTGGAAGATAATGCTTTCTTTTCTTTTCTTTTTTTTTTTATTTATAGAGACAGGGTCTCACTATGTTGCCCAGGCTAGGCTCTAACTCCCAGCCTCAAGCGATCTGCCCGCCTCGGCCTTCCAAAGTGCTAGGATTACAGGCATGAGCCACCACACCAGGCCTGGGAGATAATGCTTTCTTGATACCATGTGCCAGTCCCTGTTCCAAGTGCTTCATCTCATTTAATCCTAACAACAACCTTGTCAGGTAGGCACTGTTATTACCCCTATTTTACAGGGAAGAAAACTGAAGCACAGAGATATTATCTAACTTGCCCAAGGTCACACAGCTAGTGACATCTGCTTGGCCATTGAGTTTGCTTGTAATTCCCAGTGGCACACAATCCTCTTTTTATAAGTGTCTTCAGGGGCAACTTATACACACCTAGCCCCCTCCTTTATCCCTAGGTCAAATCCAAAATGGTGCACAGAGGACCTCCTGGCTTCAGTACCACCCTCCAACTTGGCTCCTTCTCTGCACTGTCCAGTCACCCCCTCACTCAGGAACCTTCCAGAAAACCCCTCCTGCAATGTAAGCACCTTCATTCAACAAATCATGATTGGTCAACAAACCCCTTCAAGGGGTGTTATTTGGGACCTATAAAATCCTCATTATTGGGGACTTCACTAATTCAGTATTTGTGATCTTTTCAAGAGGCTGTGCTGGGCTAGAGTGGGATTTGGCCAGCAACCTTTTCTCAGGTAGTGGAGATTTGTGGTATAAACAGGACCATAGAAGCCATGTTTAAACCAAGTGTGTTTAGGGCTCCTCAAAATTGCAGAAGTGCCCAGGAGTACCCGGTCGCTGAGATGCAAGTGGTGCCCAATTCCTGTCTGTTCCTTAAGTAGGTCCCCGAGCGACCCAGCAGCTGACCTTGCTAAATGGGATAGTGAGAATGCTCTTGCTACCGAACGGACCATGACAGGCTCCCTTCAAAATCTGTTGTGTTTCAGACTCACCCTCTGATTCTCTGAACCAAAGCCTGGGTACTCAGTTTCATTTTTCTATGGAAAAGCTTTTCTCCTCCAATCAGATAGTCAGCAAAACGAGGTAGTGAGCCTCAAAATCGCCCTGGCTCTACAGCAGCCTGAGAAACAGTGAAGATTAGGTCCTAGCAAGGGACCAGCAGGGGAGGGGCTCTGGAGGGAACTTCTGAACTTGGAGCCTCCTTCCACAAAATCCTGTTATTCTTTCCACAGAGAAATTCCGCCCAGCTGAAAAGTCTGAGGGCCCCGGGTGACAGCCCTGCAGTCAGACAAGCCCTCAATACCTTAAGCCTATTGAGTCCTGGTTGCCTTTGATCTAGGCATTTCCTGTGGCAAGTGAGAGAGCGGGGAGTGTACACCAATCCCAGCGTGTCCAGAGTGAAACCTTCCACTTCTTTCTAGAATTTTTAGGCCCCAGATTGTAACAGATTGGGGGCTCAGGCCACCCCACCCCATCCTGGTTTGGGGGTTAATTATTTTAAAGTAACCAAGATTTCAATCGTCTGCAGCCTTCCAGGGGATGCCTTTTATCCTGTCTGCAGAGCAGCTTCAGTGACAGTCTATTGTGGGGAGCAGGTGAGAGCAGAGACACAGCAAAATATAGGGGGTCGTGACCCACTGCACCCCGGCTTCAAGCGGCCCCACTGGTGTAGGAGTAAAAACTACCAGCAGCGAAAGCCAGCGATCTATGGCCGGGCACTGACCTCCTGACTGGTTTTGTAGCTGACTTGTCCTATCTGAGCCCCTGTTTCTCCCTCTACAAAATGAAAGATTCAACAGGAAGGGACTGCAAACAGCTTTCAACTCATTTGCTAATTCTGACCTCGTGGTAGAGGTCGCCTGGAGTGCTGTGTTGAGGATTTTCAGGCTGAGCAGCAGAGAGAGCTGGGATCAATTAGCAATGTCTGCCACGAGCACAGGAAAGAGAGCAGTGGCACATTTTCTTGCCATATATTTGCCACGCTGCCACTGATATCCGAAGTCCTCTTTGGCTCAGATCTTGTATGACTTTTTTATTTCCTCTCTCCCGCACTGGTCTCTTTGCCTTCCCTGAGGACGTATTTCAGAGGCTGTTCCCACCCACCAGGAATTGGCAGTGGCTTACAGATAATCGCTTGTAGGGCCGGGCCATGTAAGTTCAAGACCACCAAGGCCAGAGGAGGCCAGAGCTCTCCTTGAGACTAGAAATAAGCCTAAAGGAGGAGCCTTTCTCAGATCGACACGGAACTGAAATCCACAGGGGGGAAGCACAGCCGATGTGGACGCCCCTTCCAAGGCTACCCTCCATGGACACATGCAAGATGCAGCCTCCGTTCACCTGGCTTAAGCATGGAGGACTGAGAGAGCAAAATAGCATCTGAAAAAAGCAAAAAGAATTTTGAGCAGAGGCCTGCTGGGAATGGAGTAGTCTCCACGTCTATAAAGCAGAGATGGTAGCAGCACCGCCCCAGGGGTTGTTGTGGTTACGCAGCGAGATACACACACACACAAAGCTCAGCACAGTGCCTGGCACCCAGTAATCGATGCCTAATCACAGCGACCCCGCGGCTCGTGGTCCTGTCTCCAGGCGCACTCTTTGGTGGCGCTGGGCCTGAGGATATGAAATCTGTTCTGAAACCAGCCCCGGCGGGGCGGGAGCTTGCTACCTCACCACTGAGGCCCCGAGTTCGCCAGTTCCAATAACACGATTAGTCATTTTTCATTCCTGAGATGTCTGCCCATGGGTGGGTGTGTGTGTGCCTTTCAGGGAAGGGGAAAACCCATATTCTCTCTCTTCTGACCAAATTAATCAAATAAATCTTCTGTAAGGAGCTGCTAAATGAATCACAGATGGCCCTGCCCCTTTACAGGTTGCAGAAAGCACCCGTTACAGTTCTTTTAATTTATCAGAGGAAAAAAGATGCCCTCGTGTGCCCCTTCCCTCTTGCAATAATAATCAGAACCAGTCTATTTTCCAAGGGTCCGAGACTCATTTTCAAAAAATGTGTATCAATAGATGTAACAGCAGGAAGATTATTTTGCCAAGCCCCAGCCTCCAGCACGGCTAAGGTGCCCTGGCTGGGGAGAGCGTTTATAAAACCACATTTAATAAAAGAGAGTGTTATATTAAGTATGTTTGCTAGTGTATTTAAGCATATGGTTTCCATATCAGGCCTAAAGATGCCAAACACATGCTTTACCTTCTTTCTAACCTTTCCAGGGGGTGGTGGGATGGGAGGATTTTTTTGTAGACATGAGTGTGTTGTTTTGTTTTGCTTTTACAACTCTGGCTCACGTGGAAGAGTGCCGACAGACATTCAGAAAGCACGTGAAGACTCTGCCTTTTCTACTTGTGTAATTAGCCCAAGAAACTTGCCTTGCAGACTTTCTCCAACCGTCCCAACATTCTCCCAGAGCTCCTTTGCCAAGGTGCGAGCGCTGGCTGACTTTAAAGTGTGAATCAATTTCAGCTGCAAAGAACTTGAGCTCCTGGACCTTAGACATGAACCCTTGGTAAAAGCAAGAGCTCCAAGGATGGCTGTCTGGCTTTGTGTTCATGAGTCCCTGTTTACAGTGAACCATCTGACTATTTATCCTCTTGTACTTGGGCTGAGCACTGGGGATGTTGTCTTTTTCTTGCAGGTCAGAGGCAATTGGCTGTGGTCTTGCAGGCATGGGGTCCCTGGGAAGGCAGCTAGAGTGGGCCTCCATGGCCCCCCACCATAAAACAATCTAAACAATCCCCATATTCTGAGATAATCCAGGAAGCCAAAATGCCAAGCTAGGAAAGAGATTGGGTGGGAGCATCTGCAGTGAGGCCGCCCAGCCCACCCCCCACACCAGCCCAAGCAGATTTGCCTGAGCGAGTTATAAATCTACTGGTACCATTTCTTTTTCGTCACTTGCCTAATCCTGTGCCCTTCGTTTCATGTGCTGTAATTATTAACATCTGCTTTCTGAGCCCGGACCGCATGGAGTTTGCAAAGGCAGTTTTCAGTGCAGAACAATGGTGACAGCTGTTTCATTTAGCCTAGGGCCAGCACTTCCTGTTCTGTCTACATCTGCCCTTCTGTGTCCAATTTCTGTTTCAGGGTTTTGTGTTTTGTTTTCTATTTTTTTCCCTTCATCTGACCTTGCTATATGTTTAAGACGAATTTCTAACTTAGCACTCCAGCTAGGATTTCTAGCACATATGCTTATTAGATTGGCGACAGCCAGAGAGAGACAGGAGAAAGCGCAGATTGTCCCCAGCAGCTAACGCGGTGGAAGGCAGGGACAGAAGGGAGGGCTGGCCGGGGACCCAGGAACCAGGCTCGAAGGTGGGGACTCGAGTGACCTCTCTGGAACTTAGACACAGGAAAGATAAGCCCAGCTCATCTGTCCTCCAGCCTGGGTCACCTCCCTGGCTTATTCGATAAGGGGTCACCCAAATATCCCAGCGAAGGAGCCATGTGTCTGTGGGTGGCCACCAACACACAGGGGCCCTTCTTTGGGAACCAAGCAAGCTAGTCTGACGGGGCACGATTCAAAGTCTCCAGATTCACTTTTGCCCACGATTCACCAGCAGTGCGATAAAAATCCCACAAAATTTGCACAGGGAGGTGCACGGAATGGACAGGAGAAAACGGAGCCCAGCTTTGGATGATCTGCCTGGACCCCTTCAGCATATATGGCCGTGCGTCTGTGTGTGACCAGACAAGGGAGGCTGCAGCCCACATCTGCCCTGCATCCACCCACCCGGCCGGACTCCCTCTGATCCAAGCTCGGGGTCCCCAGCTCGGCTGGCACACAGATGTTGCGTTATTATCTGAGACCCCACCAGGAGCACCGGGTTAGAGACCTCGAGATTTATGAAAGCTGCCCTCAGGCATCACTGGCCATTTTTTGCCAAATAGGGCAAAACCCGTCGCTGAGTGGATGAGACCATGCAGGAAGGTGTAAGGGTCCCATGGATTCACAGAGCAGAGCCCCGGAAGCCGGGCGGGAGGCGCGATTCCTGACATCGGGGGACATGCGGAGTCTGTGCCGGCCTTTTGCGGGGTCTCTGGGCATCAGGACTGCAGAGACCCTGGAGCTCCGCTGCTCTCTGGTTAGTTCCCTTAACAGATGGAGACACTGAGCGCTGGGGAGAGGGAGTGCCTGTCCCGCAGCTGTAGCTCGGTCAAGCTTGATTCTGCCCAGAGAGAGGCACATGAAGGCAAATCGGTGGCGGTTCTGGGAGCTTGAGGCATTTTGGCCACGCTATGAAGTGTCTCTCTCAGTCCCAGTCCCTGTACTCCCTTCTAAGTGGCTCATGTGAAAATAACTCAAGGCCCCACTCCCAGAAGGGAAGATGAGGCAGGGCAGGGAGACCCCAGGTGCAGTCAGTGGTGAGGCCTGTGCCACACGGGGGTCCTGGTGGCTCCCAAGAGCAGAGTGAGTGCTGACCTGACACCTGGGGTCACGGAGGCTCCAGGCAGGTGGCTGGGGGCTGTGTCCTCCAGAGGGTAGGCAGGCAGAAGGGAGACATGCTGCCGAGAGGGTGGGTGTGCAGAGCTGGGAAAGCCCTGAACCCCAAGGGACCCTCAACTCTCCAGCTGACACAGGCAGGCAGAGGTGCCCCAGGGACAATCCCTAAGCTCCGGAACCGGGGAGCAGTGACTGCAGCCCAGGCCTGCGCCCCCTCCACCTGCAGAGAGCTGCTCCATCTTTGCTGTCTCTTCCGCACCTGCCCCCAAGGCCTGTCCCTCCCCCTCCGCTCTTCCCTCCCTTTCTCACTCACTCCTTTTCTTCTTAAAGTTAATTGCAACTTTTTTCTCAGCGCCCTGATCTGGATAAGCCACATCTCATTAGAAAAAGATTTAGCCGGAGCCAAGGCAGGCTGGAGAAGGAATCCCTAATCAACAGAGAAAAGATTTGGGTGTAATTGCTCACTCCCGCCATCCTCGCCCCCTCTCCTCCTCCAATCTTCTGCTCATTAATCTGAAAAGAAAGTCGCAGTCTAATGTCTTGATGTTCAAGTATCTGCTGCTGCATCAAACAAACTGAAGTGCTTAGGGGTTTTTTGTCAGGGGAGTCTATACGGAGAGCTTTGGTTATCGGGGTGCATGGGTAAAATATTTTGGTCCTCGGGGGACTGTGTATGAAGGACTTTGGTTGAGGGAGTAAAGCTCTGTGTGTGGGGGGGGTGTAAAGTGCTTTGGTTGTTGGAGAATGTGTGAGTGGGTGTGTGAACCCTTTGGTTGTTGGGGTGTGTGTGTGTGTGAAGCTCTTTGGTTATTGGTGTGTGCATATTAAGTGCTTTGATTAATGGGTAGGTGTGTGAAGCTCTTTTGATTACTGGTGTATGTGTGTGTGTAAGTACTTTGGTTGTTGGGTGCATGTGTATAAAGAGCTTTGGTTGTTGGGTGTGTGAAGTGCTTGGTTGTTGGGATATGGGTGAGTGAAGTGGGTTGTTGGTATGTGGGGGTGAAGTGGTTTGGTTGTTGAGAGGTGCACGTTGTGTGCATGTGTGTGAAGCGCTTTGTTTGTTGGGTGTATGCTACATGCACAAGTAGCCCCCCTGTTGTTTTCCTCTCACCCCAGTTAAATCCCTGCAGATGCTTAAACGGTGATACATGGAAAATGAATTAAGGAGCAAACCATCTTCCTAGGCAGGGACCCTGGGTCCTCAAACACCCAGCAATGAAATGGTGCAGCATTTTTATGTTCTTCCTTCAGAATGTGAAAATTTTCTACAATGACCATTTATAATTGCTGAGGGGAGGATATTTTAATTATTTTTTAACTGAAAAATGTGATGCATGTTAAAAAAGAAAAAAGCAGTATGTTCCTGGTAAAATGGGACTATTACAAGGGGCTAGATAATAAAAGCCAACCTCTCCCACACCAGTGTCTACAGTCATCTGCTACCATCTTCTTGTGCCATCCCAAACACAGGCCGTGCATGTATGTTCCACACTGGCTCACATTACACACTATTCTGCACTTCGCTTTTTCCACTTAACAATACATCTCAGAAATTGTTCTCTTTGAGCATAGATTCCATTAATGCTGTACTTTTTATCCATAAAATTAATTAACTGAGAAAAATAATAAGATGCCTCTATTCTGGACAAGCCAGAGTACCAGGGAACCAGCTCTTTCCCCAATAAAATATAATAATGGTAGCCTGGCATGATGCTAAGCCTCACATTTATTGCCTCATTTATAACTCAGAAAACTCCAAGAAGGAGTTTCCACCCCTCACATAGATGAGGACACCAATGCTGAGAGAGGGTGGATCACTTGCCAAAGTCACACAGAAAGTGCAGGGCTGGAATTGGAACCCAGGCAGTCGGAACTCAGAGCTCCGCGGCCCTCAACCACTGCCTCCCAGAGAGAAGGAAAGAACCCCATGGTGACTGAGGAAGGGTGAGCAGATGGGTCTCTGCTACCCCAGGCCCCGGAGGACCCAGGCCCCTGTGCCTGAGCTATCCCACCGGCACTTCCCACTCAGTCCCAGCCTGGGCTCACAGGGTCCCTCCTTGTCCTCCCTGGTCCTCTGCAGCTGCTGGCTCCCCTGGCCCCGGGCCTCAGCCCTCTCCACAAGCCCCAGTGACCACTGCTGTGAGGAGAACCCAGGCAGACACTGGCTCCGATCTTCCATCCTGGCGCCCAGCTACACCTACTCATTAGCAAACGTAAGCGATGGCCACAGCGGTGGCGCTCTCCCCTAACGAGGGCGAGGGCGTTTCAGTTCAGGCCACAGGGTTGAGCTGGGTGCGGTGAGGTGAGGTTCTGAGCGGACAAGCAGGGATGGCGCCCAGGTCCCACGGTGACTGGGATGCCCCAGGGCCAAGCCCATCCTCAGGGAGGCACACGGTCCCTCCAGCTCTCCTGGCACCCCACCCTCCTCTCTACTCTGCTCCCTCACTATAGCTCAGTCTGTCCTGCCACTGCACCAAGGACAAAATGGACAAGAATATTTGCAGAGAATGGGAAAGTCCTGTTTGTGACGCTGGAGGAAATCGATCTGGAGAAGGAAGGTTTTCAAAGGCGGCTTAGTGGCCTGCTGAGAGCAGGGGAGGGCTGGGGACTCATTATGTCCTGCTGCCAGGACAAAGGCCACCTCTGCCTGGTCAGGGTTCCAGCTGATTGTCATCTGCCCCACACAAGGTGTAGATAGAAAGACTCGTAAGCACAGAGCCACATGCCCAATATGTTGTCAAGGCCTGGACACTTCTGTCCAGCACGGGAGCCACTCACCGTGTGTGTCTTCTGAGCATCCGAAACGTGCCCAGTCCAAATGGAGAAGTGCTGTAAGTGCGAAATACACACCAGATTTTGAAGGCTTCTATGAAAATAATACTTAAAGTACCTCACTAACAACTGTATATTGAGTAGATATTGAAATGATAATATTTTGAAGATATTTCATTAAATGAAACAAATTATGGAAATTAATGATGGTGCATGCATACCAAATGCTTCAGTCCACCTGTTCCCTTTACCTTTTATGGATGTGGCTACTAGACAATTTAAAATGACATATGTGGCTTGCACTTGTGGCTCTCGTTATATTTGCATTGGACAGCACTGGCCTAGAATAGAATATAGTCTTTCATAAGTATCGTTATCTCCATTTTTAATGATGAAAAATCAGCTAAGAGGTGAGTGGCTTGACCAAAGACACCAGCTAATAGCTGCAGAAGTCAGAATTCACATCATGAGAGACCAGTGATTCCGGCCGGACAGTCTGTCGGTTGATAAAACTCCTAAAACAAGAGAAGGGTCGTTTGCACAGAATCTCATGCGGAAGTGTTAGCACCAGCAAGGGCTGAGGCAGATTGGAATCTGGGGAAAGCGAAATAAAAGGCTGCGATTTGACCTCCCAGCACTAGCTGGGAATGTTAAGGCCCAGGATCATTCTTCCTGCACTTGGGCCAGTCCCTTCCCCTCTCTGGGCCTCAGTTTCCCCATCTGTCAACAGAAGGGGCTGGTGTAGATGTTCTCTGAGGGCTGTCAGGGTCCGTGGTGCACCTCAGCAGATTCCTGCCTCCTGGGGGTTAAGGGTGAGCTCCAGAGCACCTGGCTGGGTCCTCAGGTGAGTGACAACCTCTCTCGTGTCATCTGTGAGATAGGGAAGGGAAGAGTGTGGGCTTCAGAGAGTCGCTCTACGAAGTAATGAAATATTGCAGGTAACCCACACAGCACATGCCTGGCACACAGGAAGTGCTCAATACATGCCACAGTCATCGTCGCAGTAACTAGGTTGACCAGCTGGCTGGGATTGTTCTGGGTTAGCAGACTCATATTCCCCTGCAGTATCTGCGTTGGAGCCGCCCCTAACCTCACATACTCAAATGCTGAATGTGAGCTAAGGCAGGTTCACCTTGGATTTGGCTTTTAAGGGCTTGTTACCACTGCAGCTCAATCCCTGATTGGATGGGTAACAGAAGCACCTGGGAAGAGGGCAGCTGGGCAGACGCCCAGAGGGAGATTCGAGGTTCTCGTAATGAAGCATTTTCTGGCGTGTTAGGAGTAAGACTAGAAACTTCCACACTCCTGACGGTGTGTTAGGGGCTTACTTCATTCCCTCAGGAGTGGTGGTCAAATGTCATCTTTCTGTCCTTTGGAGGAGTGATGCATATGCATGGCCACAGGCCTCTTCACCCCTGTGCCCACTGTGGGAGGACTCTGCCGTCCTTTCTTCTCAACAGCTGTTTACATTTTTTCACCCCGGAGTTGCAGGTAAACAGTCTCCTGTATTAGATAAAGGCTTTATCAGTTCACCAGCTCACCTCTCGCATACAATGTCTTCCTCACGAGTACAAGTCTGCGTTAGGACTAAGTCGAACATGATTGTGTCTCCCAGGTTCTTTTTTTTTTTTTTTAAATGGGCAGCTCCATTTTTTTAGGCATTTTACATTTATTCTCACAATAACCCTATGAGAGAGCTAGTATTATCTTCTTTACATAAATGGTAAGGGAGGGGGCTTAGAGAAGTTTGATAAATTGATTACCTCTAACTGGTATTTTTTTTTTTTTTTTAATTTCAGCTTACTATGGGGGTACAAAAGTTCTGGTTAGATATATTGCCCATGTCCCTCCCATTCCCCCGAGTCTGAGCCTCAAGTGTGTCCATTCCCCAGACAGTGCACATCGCACTCTTCTTGTAGGTATGCACCCATCCCCTCCCCCACCCCATCCCCCCTTGCGCTTAATTGAAAGAACCTTTGAGTTCAAAGCGTGGGCGCCCAGCGGTCTCTGGCGTTCATCGGCTGCCATCTGCTGGGTAGTCCTGGTATGGCGCGATCTCCCCGGCTGGCAGGCTGCTTCACCCGCGGGGGAGAGGTTCATGCACTCACTGAAGAAGTATTTCTTGAGCTGTCAATCATAGTACTGAGCATTTGGACAGTATCAGTGAACAAAACAGACACATACCTGTTACTCTGGAACTTGCATTTTTTCAGGGGGTGACAGGTGATAGACAATATAATAAGTAAATAATACCATATATTAGAAAGTGGTTTAAGTGTATGTGGAAAAAAAAATTTTAAGTAGAACACCAAAGGGGGATTGGAAGTGCTGGCTGGGGAAGATGAGTTGCAGTTTTAAATAGTTTTCAGAGTTGGCCTCATTGAGAAGATGACTTTTGAACAGAGACTTGAAGGAAATGAAGGAATGCCATGGAAGAAGAGTGTAGCTAGTAAAAGGGACGGACATGCAAAGGCCCTGGGGTACGAATGTGCTCCATATATTAGTCAGCTCAGGCTGCCATAACAAAATACCAGCTATATTTGTAACATTTTATTTTTCTATGAGAAAAATACCTGAAAGAAATATGGCAAAATAATAACTTCCATTGACTATTTTAAACATATCATTTCATTTACTAGCACCAATCCTAAAATTTGTGTGTTATCCCGAATTACAGACAGATGAACTGAGGTTCAGAGAGTTACTGCATCACGTGGGAAGCTGGTAATTGAAACTAAGTCTATCCAAATCTGAAGTCTCAGCTTATTTTGTTAAATCACCCCACCTTCCTAATGTACGTCTATTCATTGCTGGAGTTAATTCGCTAATATTTTGTTGAGGATTTTTGCAACTGAGATCATGAGAGACAATGGTCTGTAGTCTTCTTGTGCTGTCTTTATCTGGTTTTGGAATCAGGATGACACTAGCTTCATAAAATGAGCTGGGGAGTGCTCCCTCCTCTCCTGTTTTCTGGAAAACATGGTATAAAATCGGTGTTAATTTTTCTGTAAGAATGCTTCAGTAAAAATTTGGAAGCTTTTTAAATTACAAACTCTATTTCTTTGATGGTTATAGCGCTACTGAAATTGTCAATTTCATCTTGGTTGGGTTTTGGTAGTTCTTGTCATTTGTGGAATTAGTTCATTTCTTTTAAGTTGTCAAATTTATGAGCATACAGAAATTCAAAGTATTGATATCTGCTTATTATCTTTTTAACAACTGTAGTGATGTCCCCTGTCTCATCTCTAATATTGGTAATGTGTTTCTTTCTTTTTATTTTTGTCAGCCTTGCTAGAGATGTATCAGTTTTATTGGTTTTTTTAAGAACCATCTTTTTGTTTTGTTGCTTTTTCTCTATTGTTTGCCTGTTTTCAATTTCATTGATTTTATTTCTTTCCTTCCACTTGCTTTGGGTGTAATTTTATTCTTTTTTTCCTGGCTTCTTGAAGTGAGAGCTTCGATTATTGATTTGAGATGTTTCCTCTTTTCTAATGTTAGCATTTAATGTTAATTTCCCTTTCAGCACTGCTTTAGCTGTACCCCAGAGTTCTATGTATTTTTTATTTCCTTGAGATACCCCCTTTGGCCCATGAGTTATTTAGAAGTATGCTGTTTACCTTCTAAGTGTTTGGAGATTTTCCTGTGTTCCTTATGCACACTGAATTGTAATAACTGTCTCTGATATTATTTTATCTCCGTGAGAACAGGACTGTGTCCATTTATTCTACTGCTACATCACTGATGCTGAAATGCTGAGAACAGGACAACAGTATGTGCTCAATAAATAAGAATGAATGGATGATTGAAATACTTAAATATCAAGAAAAGAAAACGGAAGGTTTAAAAAAGGGAGAGGGAGACATCAGGAAGTTAATGGTGATCATTGCTGGGTGGGGAAATATGGTTGCCTTTTATTTTCTTTTGATCTCTTACATTTTCCAAATTCCCCGCAATGAGCACGTACTACTTTTACAATCAGGTAAAGAAATTATAAAAGTAGAAGCTGAAAAACTAGAAGCCAGAATTTCTGATCATTTTCACTCCCTCCCTGGCAGGTCATATCACAATTTGAATTACTAAAAAAGCTGAAGCTGAGAGGCAGGACCACAAAAGGACCGACCGTTGAGAAGGTCCTAAAGTTAAATTGACCCAGACCCTCTCAGGGAGACAGATAAGGACCCTGCCAGGCACCCGTAAGCTCTGTAGGCCACTGAGATTACTGCTACAATTAGCTTGTCATTGAGATCACGTGCATTTAGTGTCACAGGGTCAGTTTCCTCCTTCTCTTCTCACTGTGCAAAGGCCCTTAGAGATCTAGTGAATTACTGTTCATCCCAGGAGATCTGGGTTGGCATTGCAAATATTACAAAACATCCATGTGCCTAAGTCCAGCCTTCAAAATTACTTTGACAATTTACTCTGAGGAAGCAGTTTTGACATTTGATTTCAGGGCTCATGGTATACAAAAGATTACTGAAAAAATTAGAGAGAACAGAGAGGAGATACCATAGTTTTGTTTTATTTGTTTATTTTTTTAAAATATAACCATCTTTTACACCTTTGGTCACAGTCTCTTCAAGATTTTTCGAGGCAATTTCTTTGGGAAACCTTGTGGCTGAGACAATCAGATGGTAACCCCAACTGGACAGGGTCCCTACTGGAACCGTTCCTAGGTATGGATAATTTCTGAAGATGGGTGGACATGCTTTTTTCTACTTTTGTTAATAATGCTGAGAACTTGGTTTTAGTTTTTTTCAACAAAGTGATTGCCTAGACCTGGAAATGTTTTTCCACCCTTCTCTACTCTTGAAGTGAGGTGATTTTGTATAAGGTCCAGGGATTTGGGGGGCAAATAAGAATTGGGCAACTTTGCAACCTGACGGCAAGGGAAAACACAATCTCTGTCCCCAAAGAGCTTACAAACTGGTTTGGCAGAGAGCTATCTGGGCGATATGTGATAATAATGACAACACAAGAGTGCCCAGGAGCAAAGGGACAAGGTGTCTCCACAGCTGCAGGCTTAAGAACAAATGAATCAGGCAGGGTCCAGGGTGAACGCAAGAGCACTCAGGTGCCAGCAGCTCCCCTTTGCCCCTCGAGATCCACTCTTTGCTGTTGTCCACACTGCTCTCTGCCCCACGAGACTGACCTGTCTGTCCTGCGGTGACAGGCTGCCGCCCCTTGGGCTCCGGGTTGGGTCTGGTTGATGGGGTCCTTGGCAGAAGACTGAGGGGAGGAGGCGAGTGAGACTGGAATATTCTTTCTCTGTCTCCTCACAGGGTCATCTCAGGCTGGCTGCACCCCCAGATGAAGGTCCCCTGCTCCTGTCAAGGCCACCCCTCCCCCTGACTGCCTCCTTCCAGATTCGGTAACTCTCTCCCCGCTGCTCCGTCAGGACGGGTGATAAGAGCCCCACGGGGAGCTCCCAGCCCCGGCACACTGCACTGGCCCTTTCGGTTTCCCCGTACCCTGCCCACACCTTTGTCAACAGTCCTTTTTTTAAGGACACCTTAAAGTATCCTAATTTGAGTGCCATCTGTTTCCTGCGAGCCCCTGACTGACAGATCTTGCTCTGGGGAGGAGCAGTAGAAAGGAAATGATCGTGCTTTGTCTAATTATAGGGTCAGCTGGTAAAAGAGGCAGGAGGCTTTCAAAAATAATTCATTCTTCATTAAGAAATGAATTATTAAATGGCTTTGCTTCTCCCCACCCAAACTGGAAGATTCTTCCCTAAAGTTAAAAAAGAGTCGGAGGCAAAGTACTGGCCTCTTTGCCCCTATGGTGAGTGAGTGGCCGTCAGGGGAGCCTTTGTCCCCAGAGCCCTTTGCAAACCCTGGGGGCACAGAGGCCAACCAGGACATCCTGCCACCGCCAAGGAGCTTGCCCAATCCCCCTTCTCTGGCAAAGGTGACACCAGAATTCCAACCACTGTTTTCAACTTGAACCTGAGGGCGGAAGCCTAATTCCTAAGTGCTCAAAATAGTAACCTTCCTTTTGAGTGCCCATATATAGCAGGGAGGGTTGTCACAACCCCACCAACTGGGAACTCTCCTTTGTCCTGCCTTGGGATTCCTGTGGCACGTTCACTAGACTTGCCCATTTCCACGTGGAACGCCAACTTGGAAAGAGTTGGACTTGGGAGTGTGCGAGGCCATGTCCTCCATACCCCACCCTGAGCCCCTGCCTGGAGCTGCCTCCCTCCTGGGAAGCTGCAGCCAGAGAGGACCGTGCGGCAGCCCCGGCATTGCCCAAAGCAGCTGAAACGAGGCAAACACTCGATGGCAGCTGCTGGGACTAGATCCGGGGTGGGTCCGCTCGGGCATGCCCGGATGTAGAGTTAGAGGACGTGCAGACGGCAATTTGGAAGATTTAGGAGTTCTCGGGCTGTCATCGGATTTTACTGTGCTGTCACCGACATGTTTGTGCTCTCTTCAGAGCAGGTAAGAGGTGGGACGAAGGCAGGCAGGGCATGCCGTGTGCCAGGCCCACACAGCTGGACAGATGTGCAGGAGGAGGGGGCGGGGACCGTCGGGAAGTCTAAGGATACTGTCTGCCCCGTGGGCGCCTGGGGCGGTACCCACAGGAAGCAACAGAGGGGCGATAAAACCCACAGCAGTAGAACTTGCCATGACAACAACTCCCTTGAATTAAAACACGCTTTTCAAGAAAGCAAATACCAATTCAATTGCTATAATGAGACGTTCCTCATGATAGCAGTGAAGAAAGTCCAGGTTGTTGACCAGTGTAAATGTTTTAGAAAAGGTGAGGGGGTGACCAGAAGGAACAAGAGCACAGTATACTCCCAAGAAACTTGTCCTAATCTGTCTGAAGCTGGGACGCACATTTGGAGTGTGGGAGAAGTAGAAAGTCCTAACTGCTGGACTTTCCTCTAGAGATGGGCAAGCTGTAGGTTCTCGAGGCGGTGGCACTAGAGCAGCACTGTCACGCTTTAATAGGCACACATGCCCTGGGGACCTTGTTGAAACGTAGATTCCGATTCTGTATGTCCAGCCCAGGGTTCTGCATTTCTAACAAGCTCCCAGACACAGTGCACTTTGCTGGTCCATTGGACACACTTAGAATACGTAGCAAGGCATGGGAGGGTACTCACTTTACTCAGGGACACTTCTGCTTCCTGCCAGAGCAATATGAAACAAAAGCAGGTGTGAGTGGCCCAATTCAGCAGCCTGTGAAGTTTGGTGATAATAACCCAAGCCTTGGCCTGGTGACCAAGTGGCTGCTCAGGGGACTCCCTCTCCAGACGGTGAGCAATGTGCAGGGGTTGACTGGGGCCAGCTGTCCCCAGTGAAAGGTGGCCTGGTCACCAAGTGCAAGTGTCCAGGATGGCTCACCTTTGTAAAGCTACCACAGACATGGACCTATGGGCCCAGAAACGTGACTTGCCACTCATTAATTCACTCACTCAGTCATCCACTTTTTCAACAAATGCTTCCTGAGCGTGTGTTACACGCCAGGCCTGTGCTCGGCACGAGGGTACTGTGATGAACAGCAGATCATGCCCTCAGTCAGCGCCAGGAATGGATCCATTTTTCAGGGACAAAGTTCAAAAATAATGCTGATGTTTTTATTTATTATAAAATTTACTATAATATTTACCATTATGATGACGGCAGCTTCTACTTTTTAAAGGCCTGCTATGTGCCAGCCATTGTGCTAAGCACTTTACCTGGATCCATCTCATTAATCCTCACAACGACCTATGTGGCAGGTCTGACTATTAAACCCACTGCAAAGGTGAAGAAACTGAAGCTCAGAGAGGGTAATTAAGCTGCCCAAGGACACCAGCTAGGGAGGGGAGGAACTGAGATGAATGCCCAGTCCCCACACGCTGGGTCTCCATGTCTGCTCGTGGGCACATTCCCTACCTGGGGGAGAGCTCCCAGGGACCCAGTGACAGCCAGAACTGAGTGAGTTTGGAATGTGATGGGGGGCAGTAGATGACGTGGGCGATGTCGATCACAGCGGCATTGCACTGAGATGACCTGATGCACTTATCTCCCTAGAATGGGCAGAACTTCAGCACAGGCCGGAGCCCGAGTCCCCAGCCCAGAGTCCCCCTCTCTCCCTTGGGGAGAGCCAGGATACCCTGTGTGGCTTTGCTGCATCTTGCTGAGCAAAGGCAGCGTCCTCTCTGTTTCCTGGGCCTCCCTGCCTGTCCACACACACACACACACACATTCACACCCACTCACATACATGATCATGCACATCATATGAGCCCACAGACACACACACATGCTCTCACACACACTTACACACCCTCACATATCTACACACACTACCATGCACAACACACACATTCACACACCCTCACATACCCACACACTCACACTTCTGATGACTACCTTCTTTTTGGGGTATGTTCGTACCACGATCAGGTGAAACACAGATTTTGCCGCTTTCTGCTTTGGACCTATTATGTGTATTTCATAGTTTAACTCTCAGAAGTCTACTTTATTCTTCTAAACCCTGTGGTCAGGATTCCTTTCCACTTGTAAAGCCCCAAACAGCTCTGTGCAGCCACTTTCCCTGACGTCCAAAACAGACAGGAGGAGTCTTAAATGGTCCAGAGAATTGATGGTGTCTTTAAAGAAAAATGCGCTCTCGATAGGAGGTTGGATAACTTTGCATCCCGTTTCCATTCATCTTGGGGTTTGGTGGCTGCTGTTTATGTTTTGTGACTAGAATCTCTCCTAGTCAATGTCTATTTAACTAACACAGTGGTTAACCTTTGCGCTCTATTCCTACATCAATCTGTTGCCCACCACATGCGGGGCCGTGCTGCTAGCTGGCATTCCTTTTGGACTTTCAATTTACCACCCGACTACCAGTCCTAATAACATCAGATAAGAGGGCTTCTGCTGTGCGACACTTGTGTTCAAAAACTATAAATGCTGTCAACCCAGAGTTAAGTCCAGCCACAGGGAGACAGAAAATAAACACCCAGGAAGGCCAAGGAGGCTCAGTGGCCCAAGTCCACTGAGTTGCTCAGATTCTGTGTGCTGTAGGAGTTCCAGAGAGGGGAGAGTGCGTGAGTTCGAGTGCAGAAGGCTTCCTGGGGGAGGTGAGATTTCTGATGGGCCTTTGTTATGGGTTGAATCGTGTCCACCCCAAAATTCAGATGTTCAAGTCCTAACCCCCAGTACCTAAGAATATGACCTTGTCTGGAGATAGGATCATAGCTGATTAATTAGTTAAGATGAGGTCATCCTGGAGTAGGGCGGGCCCCAATCCCATATAACCGGTGTCCTTATAACAAGGGGAAATGTGAAGACAGACACGTGTGCACACAGGGAGAACACCCGAGAAGATGAAGGCAGTGATCAGGGTGATGCCTCCACAAGCCAGGGAATGCTGAAGATCGCCAGCAACAACCAGGAGCTCGGGGAGAAGCGTGGAACAGGTTCTCTCTCACAGGAAGAAGGAGAAAGAAGGAACCTCAAAAGGAAGCGATCCTGTTGACACCTTGATTTCAGACTCCAGGCCTCCAGAACTGTGACACAATATATTTCTGCTTAAACACCAGTTTGTGGCACTTTGTTGCAGCAGCAAACTAGTACAGCCTGGAGGACAGGTAGGCATTTGTGATGCACGGAGAACGCACCCCTGTCACTGCCACCACCGTCACTTACTAAGCTCTTAAAAGCGAAGCTGAATGACCAGGTCCTCCTGCCAGGGCAGGGAGGGGGGCTCCAGCTTGCCTCCTGCCGGGTTGCAGATGAGCACCTGTGGCCAGGAGGCGGCGCCCAGGAGGACAGCTTGGCCACATCCCTGCCTGCTCTGCCAGCTGGCCTGGCTCCCCCACCACACACCTGGCCAGGAGTCAGTAGGGAAACAGTGTGTTTGCAGGCTCTGCACTGAGGGCGTTGGATCAATGCAAAGGCTAATACATCAGAGATAAGCGGGATTTGTTGATTTGCTGGAGGTTAGAGCTGCAGGATCGGGTGTTGGCTCTGGGTCCTCTCCATAGCCCTGGGCTGGCTCGACATGAGCTGAAGAAGGGAAGTGTCTGAATTGAGGCCCCCCCTCCACCCGCCAAGTCCTAGCCTTGGGGGCCTGTGAATGTACCCATTTGGAAATAGGGTCTTTGCAGGTATGATCAAGTATAGGTGAGGTGATGCTGGATTCAGAAGGGCTCTAACGCAGTGACTGGTGTCTGTAAGACAAGGGAAATGGGACACCCACAGAGGAGAAGGCCGTGGGACAACGGAGGCTGGGATTGCAGCCAGCACCAGCAGCTGGAAGAGGCAGGAAGGATGCTCCCCCAGAGCCTTCGGAGGGGACGTGGCCCTGCTGACACCTTCATTTCAGACTTGTGACCTCTAGAACTGGGAGAGAACAGATTTCCGTGGTCTGAAGCCACTCGGTTTGTGGTCCTTCGTTACGGCAGCCCTAGAAACTGCCGCAGGGCCCTTCCCTGCCAGCCGCGGTGGAGCAGCATCCACCGCTTAGCCGGCCAGGGAGAGGCCCCAGGGGAGCTCAGCCTCGCTCAGAGGAGCTTCTGCTCTCAGCCCCTCTCTGCACACACCCCGCCAGGGAGGGGGGCTTCTCGCCTTTGCAATCTGCCACGCAGAGCATATGATGATGGAGCCGTCCCAGCCTCTCTGTAAAGTGGGGACAAGAGCAGCCCTTCCTGTTCTCTGTACTTCTTAGAATTCTTGTGACGATCAGGTGAGAGAATGGAGGAGGTGACAGAGCTTTGGAACCTGCTGAGGGCTGTGTGCTCTGGTGACCAACTAGCTGTCTGGTGTCAGGACAGGGAGAAGCCCCTGACGGTGGCAGAGGGCAGGGAGCCAGGGCAGAGGAAAGACCTGGATTCGGCTCGTAGGCACATGAGCTTTCTGCCATATCATATTATCATTCCACCGTTGCCCGTGCGAACCCTCTGGCCTCATCACCTTGCACCAACTCTTTTTGCCACTCCATGCTGTCCCCAGCCTGTACCCCAACCATCTGGTTCTGCAGGCCAATGTCACGTTCTCCAAGTTCAAGTTCTATTTTGGAATTTCTTGTAACTATTTTACTGAGATTATGTCTCCCCTGACTTTGAACTTACTGAGAGCAGGAAACATGAATCATCTGGAGATCCCGGCACTTAGCCCAGGACCCGTCTGATCCAGGGTAGGTGGTCTAGGTTTATTGAAGGAATTTCATTTAGTCTTTAAAATGAAGGTGCGCTGCCTAGATCAGTCATTTTTGAACTCTACACTTCATCAAGGACTAAGTTTACATGAATATCTTCTGCAGAACACTAATTCTATAAAGTTTTCTCTCTCTCTCTCTCTCTCTCACACACACACACACACACACACACGCACACACACACACACACATACGCACCCCAATTCTATAGTTTAATACATTTGGCAGAGGCTACATACTACAGCCTCTTTTGCAGATTAACAATGCCCATTGTTTAACTTTGTTTAACCAAATATTCTCAAATGTATTTGCTCATATGTGGCAGAGAATGCTAAGTGTCTAGCATTCTCCATTTCCCCATTCTTCCTTAAACATAGAACCTCTAAGATTTTTAGCTTCGTGTATTGCCACCTGGAATAAAAACTACCTTTCCCAGCTTTCCCTGCAGCTAGGTACAACTCTCTGATAAATTCTGGCCAACGAAATACAGGCAGACATAAATCATATATGATTTCCAAGAAGGCGCCTTAAAGAGAAGGGGTGCACCTTTTTCTCCCCCACACATTTCTCCTGTCGGAAATGCAGATGTAGATGCTGGCATTTGAGCAGCCATCTTGGGCCATGAGGTAGCTTCTTATGGATGATCTAGGACTTATTCTAGGGTCTAGATTTACCTCCAAATTTTGTTTACCTAACAAAAATAAAATTGTATCTTGTTTAAGCCACATGTTTGCTGGTGTTTTCCATCACTTGCAGCCAAACATAATGTTAACTGATACACCATGGAGCCTCTTTTTCCATATCACCTATTCTGCAAGATGTTCTTGCAGAAATCTTGATCTAGAACATAAATCTTATGATAAGCAAAGCCTGTGGCCAGGGCAGGAACCGATTCCAGGGTCTCGTCCTCTGTTGCAGTAGCAGAATGGTTGTACCCAACTGGAAGGAGCCAGAGATGGGAGGTGAGGAAAAGCAAATGCAGGCACCTGCAAAGATGGATGAGCCACGGCCTTGACTGCCACCGTGCCCCCCAGCCAGGGCAGCAGCATGCCATTCCTGCCGCCTCCCCAACCCTCACCTGACTCCCCTATCTCTCCTCTCTCACTGCTCTTTCGCCACATTGGCTGCCTTCCTGTTCCCCCAAACTCTGTCCTCTGTAGGGCCTCCACATGCAGTCCCTCTGGCTGGCATTGTGCCCCCACCCCTGGCTGCCACACACATCTCGCTGCCACCTCCTTCTTGCCCGTCACGTCTCAGCCTGGATGTCCCCTCCTCAGAGGCCCTTCCTGCCTTCCCCACCCACCCCGTGTGAAGCAGCCCTCGGGCCTCCAGCCTACCTGGACCCAACGCTGACCACATGGTGGGTTTGTTGACTTTGTGTTGTCCTATCACACCGGCCATCCAGCTCCCCAAGGGCACAGTCCTAGCTTGTTCTGCTCATCACCGTGTACTCAGCACCCAGCACAGAGTTGGTGCTCAATAAAGACTTGCTGACAAGCTCTCAGTGGCTGAATTCCAAAGGCCTCCAGGCCCCCAGCTGGGTGATTGTGCCCCGAGCCAGAATTTCACTGTGTTCCTGCAAAAGTGCCAGCGACAAATCGGCTCATCAGCACAAAGCAGAGGCCTGGACGGCCGGACCTGACACAGGCACGCCACGGGGTGTCCTCACTCTCACCCTCTTCAGGGACATCAGGGGGCCCTGGGCTCCAGGCCTCACTAGCTCAAGCCGACACTCCCTCCCTGTCTTATAGCTATGGGGACATGGGGCAGGGGACACAAAGGAAGGATCTGGTAGGTCATACACTGAGCATGGTAGAAGTGATGTCAGCAACGGGAAGGACGCTGTGAAAAGTGAGGCTCCTGCCTGACACCCCAGCCTCCTAGCTTTCTTCCTCTGAGGCTTGTGTGTCTTGTGTGTCCTTCCAGAGATGTTCCTACCCAGCCGTGAACACACAAATTCATAGAATTTTCTCTTCAAGTATGACCACATTCTGGACCTTGTTGTCATTCACTTGTTTTGCTTTTCAACCTAATATATGTTGGAGATCCACCTATATCATCAGCCCACCTCATCCTTTCACTAGGTCATACAATTGATGCCTCGGTCCCCCCACGAGGTAGCCTAATGAGATATTTTGTCATCTAAACAAACAATGCCTTGTGAATACTGCCTTGCACATGCGTGCAAGTGTGTCAGATAAACACCTACAGGTGGAATTGCAAGGGGCAGGTGCCTTTAAGTTCTGTTAGATAGTGCCAGAGTGCCCTTCCAGGGGCTCTGCCAGCTCGCACCCTCACATAGGACATATTCCATGGAGAACTCCCGCCCCTGCCTGCCAGCACGTCGGGATCTTCTGACCCTAGTTCAACCCGGTTTGCACTGGCGTCTGCTCCCTACACGCCCTGCCCCTCCTCCCTCCCTGGCTTCCAGGCTCCTACCTGCCCTTGGGCTCTTGAAGTCCTAGGAGCCCCAGCCATCGGGCCTGCGTGCTGTATCTGCCACCTGCACCCCCAGCGCCACACACAGGAAGGCCCAAGAGTGATCACCATGCTGTTACGTGAGGGAGTAGGCGACCTCCCAGAATTCTCTCCCTGTGATTGCACTTGTCCAAAAGACACAAGCATCTGTAAGGTCTGGAAAGTAGCCTCACAGCCAGGGAGCTCTGCACGTGCGAACGTGTTCCATGTAGAACAGCTGGAGCCGGCGGAGGCATTTGACACGGCCCTCCACGGTGCCTACACCCCGCCTCTGTCGTCCTCACTCCCAAGTCGCCAGACTGGGAGTGGAGGTGTCATCCAGGCAACAATCTGACCTTTGACCTTCAACCCCCAATCTCCTGGTGGAGAAAGAGTCTTCTTTACTCATCATCTTCATCAGTCATACTCCTTGCTCCCCACCAGGCATGATGCAGGGCGTTAGCGTCGCAATGAGTGGCAGGACTCCTGGGTTTCACCTGGTTTCCCCTGCCCAGGTGACCTTGGAAAGTCTCTCCCTGCTCTGGGCCTCAGGTTCCGCCCCTAGAATGGGAGGGGCTGGCCTTGGGATGGGACTGGGGTTCCAGCCCCACTGAGGTCCTTCCAGCTAATCCCAGGTTACTATATAAAGGGCCATGGAGAGTGAGGGCTGTGGGACCAGGACATTCTGCCTGGTCAGTCCTCAGGCCATCTCCCCATCCCTGAGTCCCAGGTCGGGGTCCCCTGCCAGCCCAAAGCAGCTACCTGGTTCTGTGTTCTTCCTGTATACTCTGAACTTTGCAAAGATACTCGGGGCCTCCCTGGCCACTTTATGTCAATGTGGCCTTCTCCTTTTACCCCAACAGCCCCCACCCCTGGTCTCAAACACACACATATGTTTTTAATTTTAATGAAAGTAAACTTGGCCCATTCCTAAAACCTCCAAGCAGAAGACACAGGTAAAGCTACCAGCACCCCAGGGAGAATTCTACCCCATGTTAAGGACCCCTCTGGTAACAGTGTCTGGGGACCAAATGGAAGCACCTGATCAGCCAGGGCTCTGCTTGGTCCCCACCCCTGGGCAAGACTCCCCCAGGGGGATTCCAGAGCCCAGACACTGTGACCCCTGAGGAAGGATCAGCTCCAGACCAAAGCCCTCTGCAGGGAGCTGAGCCTTGCACCTAGGAGGGAGGACAGAGATGCCTGGGGTCAGGTGGCTGAGGCCCACCTCAAGGAGGGGCCCCAGCCGGGAAGGCTGCTGGCCTGCAGCTCCACCAGAAACCCTCAGGGCTCCTAAATCCCTTCTGGCTACAGGCAAGGTTTGCATCTTTGGGCTCAGCCTGGAGGAGGGAGAGCAGGCGAGCACTCTCTAGGGGTGCCTGGGACTGTGGTGGGGGCCAGATTCTAAACATAAGCTCACCAGGACCGGGGAGGCCATGCCTGGCCAGCAAGGAAGACGCTGCAGTCAGAGGCAGCTCAGCTGCAGCAGGTCAACCTGATAAATTGGGAGAGAACCTTCCTGGAGCTACCAGGCAGGCGAATGGGCTAACCCAGGTGAAAGTGCTCCCCACCTGCGTAGTATAACAATCCTTCTTTTTACTCCACGCCTGGCATCTGTGTGCCCAAGTTCTGGATTCAGGCTGGCCTGTGTTCAACCCGCAGCCCCTCCACGAACAGGCTATTTGGCCCTGGCAAGTCTCTTTCACTCTCTGAGCCTGTTTCCTCATCTGTAAAATGGGCGTATAGCAGCACCTGCCCCACAAGGCTTGTGAGAGTTAATGAGAAAATGCACACAATGCTTGGCGGCCTGAAGGCACAGAGAAGGCCCTTGCTAAAAGTTCCATGCACTGTTGCCATTTGAGGGAGCCCTTGCCATTTCTGTCCCTGTCTCATCCCTGCCAGGCACACCTGGAATATCTGAGGGGCTTCTCCTTCCCCTGCAGAACCAAGCAAAGCCCCAGTTAGGAGGGCTGGTCAGTGTCCCCAGCCTACATTCCCTGGCGAGAGGAGACAGTGCACCCCCAGGTGTCCTAGGAGGGAAAAAAGGACCTTCCACGACAGCACTAGAATGTTTGTCTCTTCCCGCACCCACCCTCTATTTGCTGGGCTAATATTTACTGAGCCCCTGTGGGAAGCCATGCACTGGGGGACCAAGGACAAGCATGCTCAGGAAGGAGTCATGGACCCAGAGACAACACACCATGAGGCAGCCATCCTTCTCTTCAACAAGCAAGCAGAGCAAAACTCCCCAACCAGCTTCTTCTTAGGAGTCATGGGTACAAAATGAATGAGACACGGTCCCTGTTGTCAAAATGTTCACCATCTGATCATATAATCCCAGTCAGCAATTACCCAAGCGCTCCCAGGGGCTCTGCATGCTTTGTCTCATTGGCAATCCTCACCCACCCTCACGCAAGAGGTCCTTTTATCCCCATTTTACAGGTAAAGGATCCGAGGCTTTGGAGGGTGACTGAGTCCAAGGTCTCAATAATCATCATTCAGTGTCCAAAGTGCCCTAACTAGAGCCTGCACACATCGCCTTGGGAGCTTGGGACTGACTTTTCGGAGAAGTGCAGGTTGTGGTGAGGCAAGAACAGAACCTGAGCTGCTTCTTGAAGGCCTCAGAGAGTCCCCAGCAGGCAACGCAAGGGAAAGGAATTCCTGGAGCAGGAACAGTATGTGCAAAATACCTGAGTGCAAAAGAGCACAGTTAGGGGGCTTGAGCTATTTGTTTAGTTCTGGAATCTAAGAGGCTTCCAAGGTAGTTATGGGAGATGCAGCTATGAATGGAGGCAAAGGCAAGATTATAAAGAGCAGCAACCTAAAACTTTTGGAAGCAATAGGGAGCCACTGAAGTTTGTTAAGCAGGGGGAGAGAGCATCTAAAAGATCATGGATCAGTAGAAGTGAGCCATATGGTCAGTGCTCTGGGTGATGGGAGAGAAGAATATGAGTGGGGTGAGCCAAGAAGGTTCTGGAGGGTGGGCACGCTGACAGTTCCAGTTAGGCCCAATGCCAGATGAAGGCAGCACGTTAATGGGAAAAGGCAATGTTCAGATTAAGCTACAGACAAGGCACATGAAACCCGCAGCATTTTAGACTCAGTCTCGATTTCCCTGCATCCACCTCAGCATAGGGGAACTAAAAAAAGAAACAGCTAAGAAAGTGTCAGATTTATTAAAACAGCTAAGTTCCTGTCTCCCTCAGACTCCGTAGCTCTGACTTTCCTGCTCTATTTATATGTTCCAGAAGTTTCCTCTGTTCAGGCATTCCCCACACCCCCTCAGAAGAATGAGCACATTTCCGGGGCTCCCCTAGCCTTTGCCATCCCCGCCAAGCTGCCTGACCCCAAGGCCCATTTTCCAGCCAGGGTCTGGGGGAATCCCAGTGGCCCAGCACCCTCTTCTCCCCAGGTCTGGATTCTACAAAGAACCACCTGGAACTTGGGGTTATTCTCCTCTTGAAGGAAAGAAAGCCTACATTCTTTCTTTGGCTGGGTTTTTCACCATGACTGGTTTTCATTAGCTTTTCAAGTGGAAAATAAATTTTCCCCAGTGGAAAGCTGCCATTTATTTGCAGAGAGTCATTGTTCATTTAATATTTTTTATGCTGGATGACCCGAGCCCAAGTCTGCTGGGGCTCTGTCCAGGCCCCGAGGGAGTGTGATTCAGAAACCCTCCTGGCAGACACTGTTTAGGGAGATGGTGTCCAGTTGCCTCTTGTTAAAGCTTTGGGATTACGGAAACCTGGACAACACCAGCAATCGGCTCTCCGCCGCTTCCCCCACCCCCACCCCACCTTCCCTTTCCAGGCCAAGCCCTCGTTCACCTGGTGGAGAAGCTTGAGAAGTTTCCTCCTGGCCTCTCCTCGCCCTGGCGCTAAAGGTGGGGTGGGGGGACAGAAAGCTAAACCAGGAAAGGAGGCCAGCTGCAAAGCCCCAAGCCATGCTGCTCTGCAGAACCAGAGGGGGGGCCACCAGGGCACAATTCTCCCTCTAAGGCAGCACCAGGGGAGGGTTTCATGGAAGGCAATTTTCCCACAGACGGGGCTGGGAGGGAGGCAGAGCTCAGGCAGTGATGTGAGCGATGGGGAGCGGCTGTGAGTACAGCTGAAGCTTCCCTTGCTCACTCACCCACCACCCCACTCACCTCCTGAAGACAATTTTTCCACAGATGCCCAGGTAGAGCTCTGCGGCCCAGTCCCTAACTAACAGGCCACGGACTGGTACCAGTCTGCAGCCCAGGGATTGGGGACCGCAGCTAAGGGACCAACTCTGTAGGGGTTGAGACCAACAGGGGTCTTGGCCCCCAGACCAGTCCCAAGTTAAAATACTGTAAGAAGAGCAGAGAGAGGCAGGAAGTGGAGACTAAGAAAGGAAGTGGGGAGAGAGACAGGAAGTGGAAACATGTCCAGCAGGGACCGACCAATGTTGCTCAACACTCCTTTGCCAGCTGGGCTCCCCATGCAAAGCGATGAGGAGATTTTAAGCCTCTACCAGGAAAATTCAAATCTGGAGATAATTTAAGCTTTCCTGGGTGTCTGCCAGCCATCTCCAGAGTTTTGCCAAATTTTCCACCTACATCCTTTGCATGTGGAAAATTCAGCCTCCGTCTCCTCAACACTTTTTTTTTTTTTTTGGTAATTCAGGACGTTTTGTGGATGATGATGTGTGGGATAAGGGGTTCACAGGGTCTGGCTGGAGCCATGCCCTCTCTCCCACCCCCACACGTACACACACACTCTTATGCGGATGGCAGGTCTGATGGGGGAGGGGACAAAGAATCAGGTATTGGAATGTCCTGCTTTGACCCTCAGAAAAATACCAGGCATCCACAGAGCTCTGAAACATACTGCCCAGTGCTTGCAACGGCAGCTCCTCGTCAAAGTAAATTGGCATTTTTTGTCTACTTTATTGTATAAATATAGAACCAAATATCACTATATATAAAGTATTATATAGGTATATATATTTTTAAGTTCATGGTCTCCTTCTAATCCCACCCCTTTGATGATTACTATTTTGATGTGTATCATTGCTTGGCTTTTTTTAAATGCTTATAAACAACAAACACAAAACTGAGACAAGCTAGTTGCTTTTTAAAAATTTAACAGTATGTCCTGGCCACTGTTCCAGCTGATGATATATAGCTCTGAATCATTCTTTTTTGACAGCTGCATGGTATCCCATTGTGTGGATATACCATGATTTTATTAACATGTCTCCTGTTGGTAGACATTTACATTTTTTTCTAGGTTGGAGTTTTCTTGTTTGTTAATTTGCTTTTTATGTTTGTTTTTGCTATTATTATAAATGACACTATAATAATTACTGTGCATCTCTTCCCCTGTATTGGGGTTTTTATTTTGTAGGTCCAAGTCCTAGAACTGGGATTGCTGTGTCAGAGGAAATTATAGTAGGAAACTGTAGTGTTAAAATTGTAGTAGGCACTGCCAGATAGCATCTCAAAAAGATCTTGCAATTCACACTCGTTCAGAATAAGTCTTCAACTCCCAAAGCAGAGGGTGGTAATTTCTCGGGGAAAGACTTTTTTAAATTTTACTTCATTTTTGGGTAACACATGTGAAATAAGTTTATAAACTCTAAAGCGTTTACAGCTCAGATGTCAGCTGGTGATGACTTGCTCCTTAAATTCTAAGTAATAGTGCTTCCAATCCTCATTCTACAGATGTCCCTAAGCCATTGCCCCACCCAAGGTTTCTGGAAGTTCCTGGTGCAGGGCAGGAGATGGGAGAGAGTTTGCAGTTTTAGGGACCTCTGGCTCCTCACTCTAGGTGATCCTGAAATCATTCATTTTGGGTTCATTTTATAATCTCACACATGCTGTTGTGGCCCATGCAACATCAACCCAGACTTGGGACTGAGCCCTTTTCTATAATACATGTATGCGCGCGCACGCGCGCACACACACACACACACACACACACACACATATACACAGTTATTCATAAGTGTACAGATTACAGATGCTTTAGGTGACCTGGAAAAATTTACATTTTAGGATACACACAACTTAAAATTCAAAGTTCAATAAACCTACTTCTAAAAGTGCCCCCCATCTTAGTTCATTTAGTGTGGTTATACAGAACACCTGAAGATGGGTAATTTACAAAGAAAAGAGGTTTATATGGCTCACAATTCTAGTGGCTGGAAAGTCCAAGATTGGGCCGCTACCTCTGGTGAAGGCCTCAGGCTGCTTCCACTCGTGGCAGGAAGGGAAGGGGAGCGGGCACACACAAAGAGATCATCAGGTGAGAGAGGAAGCCACACTCTTTAACAACCCACTCTACCAGGAACTAATCCATTCCTGGAAAAGCAAGAACTCACTCACCCTTGAGGAAGGGCATTAATCTATTCATGAGGAATTCACTCACCCCACCCTCCACCATGACCCAAACCCCTCCCAACACTGCCACACTGGGGATCGAATCCAACATGAGCTTCAACATCCAAACCAGAGCACCCTCAGACATTTCTGAAATGGAGCCTGTAGTCTCCTGACCTTTACTGGGTCCATCTCTCTCACCACATCTCTGTCCTCTCTCTCGGAACAACAACTGCCAATAATAATAATAACAAATCATTCCCTTTTCTTATATACCAAAATTGAGTTCTGCCCAGCCTCTCCTCCCAGATTTTGCCAGAGCAAGACAAAAAGGTCTTTCATATAATGGAATCCACCCTCCTTAAAAAGAAGCAGGGTTGTATGTAGCAAAAAGTTTTCACTTCTTTCCACACCAAAAAGGTTCATTCATTTAATCCATTCTCCACCCTTAGCGGAATGTTCTTTACAAAAATGTAAGTCAGATTATATCCCACCCTTGCTCCATCCCCACAGGCTTCCGAAAGCCATTACAATAGAATCCAAACCCTTACTGTGGCTTTCCAGGCCCTGCCTGATCCGGCCTGCCCACTGCCAGGAACCTGTCTTCCTCCACTTCTCCCCTGCATTCATGGCAGGCCATCGTCACAGTGATTGGCTCAAGGCCCCTGACCTAGGTTGGTCCAATCAGAGCAGAATTCTGGGATTTTATTCAATAATTAGGGGGAGAGTAATGCAATCTCTTTGTTTCTCTTCCATCACCCCTAGATATGAACAAGGAAACATGTGGCATCTTGCTACCATCAGCTGAGAACAAAGCCTGCATGAGGGGCAAAGCCAAGAGCATGGGAGAGAAATAGAGCCATGCTCTGATGCTATCATGAACATCTGAATCAAACTGCACCTGAAGACCACCCTACCATTGACTTTTTTATTTACATGAACCAATAAGTTCTCTTTATCACTTAAGCCAATGGGAGTGGTGTTTTCTGTTACATGCCAGA
>CM052446.1:51653090-51697065 GCA_028533085.1 Varecia variegata | reverse complement strand
GCTGAGGCCACATGGCTTCAAAAGCAATGGTACCAGGTTTTAAAACTAGGCCCGTCTAAAGTCTATGCTCTTTAGAACATGCCACTGCCAACAGGGGCTGGCAGTCACAATGCACATGATGAGGAGGAGCATCGTGATGCATCTTTATAGGACAAGAGCATCTTAGCTCCAGGTATTGTGTCGCCTCCCAGGACCCTGAGGCCAGGTAGTTTGGCTGTCGGGAAGGGATCAAGAAAAATCTAGAAAGACACATACTGTAGAATTCCACTTACATGAGGTACCTAGTCAAATTCATAGACCGCAAGTAGAACGCTGGTTGCCAGGGGCTGGAGGTGGGGAATGAGGAGTTACTGTTTAATCGGGACAGTGTCAGTTTTGCAAGATGAAAGTTCTGGAGATGGATGGTGGTCATGGTTGCACAACAATGTGAATGTACATAATGCCACTGAACTGCACACTTAAAAATGGCTAAGATGTTAAATTTTATGTTATGTGTATTTTACCACAATTACAAATAATTATTTTAAATCACACAATAAAAATCACAGCGTTCATGGGAAAATAGAATTGAGACATATCATTCAAAGACTTTGTTAATTACACATTTTAAAAAGATAGGAACCTAATAAAAATGATAGCACAGTTTTACACCTGTGGTTATCAGCATATAAATACTGCGATAAATATGGCACTTGAATTTAAAAAGGAAAAAAAAGGAAAGATCTAAAGCAGAGGCTTTCAAATGTATTGGTCTCAAGACCCCTTTAGGCACTTAAAACATAAGCATGAACCCCAAAGAGCTTATGTTTATGTGACTTATATCTACTGACATGTTCCATATTCAAAATTAAAACCGAGAAATGTTTAGCAAACAGAACACACAGGCTCACGTTCCACCAGCCACCAGAGTGATCCATCCTCACATGTCACGTAGCCTCTGGACAACTCTACCACGCACCCGTGAGAGAATGACAGGGAAAAGGATAAATAATGTCATAATATTCTTAGGAGGGAGTTTTGACTTTGCGGATCTCCTGAAGGGGTCCAGGGGACTCCCACACATTCCCAGAACACACTTTGAGAACTCTGGATCTGTTCTAGAACCAAGGCAGCTTCTCTAGTGGGGCCAGAGGAGAAGATGGGAGAGGGAGGCAGGTTATCCAAATGGGAGTCACGAATGGTGAGGAAAGTTCCCTGCCATGAGGAGCTTCAGAAAGGCCAGTGGGGTGCAGAGAGAATGGCTCGCGAGACTCAGCCACACCCACCATGGACACTGTCCCTGGGTTTCCTTTGTGAGTTGCCCCCGGCAACTTAGCAGTCGGGCCCAGAGCTGCCCACATTCGACCACTCCCTGGGACTATGGCTCCCGGGCCTGCCCCTGGGCCCCAGAAAGCAGATTGTTTAAAAGCAGCTTTGCAGGGGAACGGCAAAGCCCTGCCCTGCTACGCGTCCTCAGATCCTACATGAGTGGCAGCCAGTTTTTAATAAGGCTTATTTAAAAACAAAAACAAATCAGCTTATTTTCAGTGTGAAATGAGTTGTGTTGGGCCCTAATCCCCTGTGGTCAGTCAGCACTCCGCGGTATTGCCAGCCGTCGCGGTCCCCGCAGACCGCCTTAGTGAAGGTTACGTCCCCTTTCTAATGACAAGAAGCAGAAATCCAGTAATGCATTCAGTGCAGTGAAAACTTAATCCCAAATATCATTTTTACTCATATGAGGAAAGTTACCCTGCTGAAGATTCAATTCGACAAACATTGTCTCCGAATTGAGGTCACCCATTTACTTAATTGTAACATTGCCGCCTCTCGCACGAGCTTCTGACCAACGCTCAGGTCGAGACTCTCTGATGGGTTTTAGTCATCAGATTTGCTGGTCCTTTCCTGGTAAGTGAAGCCAGAAAGGAGCAGGGATTGGCAGCGTATTCCCACGGGTGCCAAGGGGAGCTCCTAGAACACGCGGGCACTTTCGGTGAGGACGGGCCACACGCATAGGACATCCACTAACACGTCCTTTTGGGAGCCCTGCCCTTCGGAGGAGGCTCTTGTGCAGGGGGCTCCCGGCAGAAATGGTGGGGAGGCCGTGATACCGCAGCTGGAAGCTGAGAAGCCTGTGATCTGCAGGGCGAGTCCGCAAGCTGGAGACCTGGGAAGGCCGAGGTTTCAGTTCTAGTCCGAAAGCAAGAAGCAGCTGCTGTCCCAGTTCAAAGGCAGTCAGGCAGGAGGGATTCTCTCTTACCTGGGGAAGCGTCAGCCTTTTATGAGCTATGCAGGCCTTCACCCGACATCAGGAGGCAATCTGCTTTTCTCAGTCTACCAATTCCAATGCTAGGCTCCTCCAGAACCACCCCCACACACTCCCAAAATAACATCTAACTAAATGTCTGGGCACCCTGTGGCTCATTCTACTGGACACATAAAATTAATCATTCCAGGCACCCAAAGAAAAAGGAAGACAAAGATTATGTCCAAATCAGGAGGGAAAGAGAGCCACTCAATTTGAAGCAAGAAGAGATAAAAACGGCACCTCCACCTCAGGCTGATGGTGGGGTCTGGGGCTTGGGGGCTTTCCTTTGTGAGTTCTTCCTGAGTCCAGCAGCAGCAAGGACCGTGACATGAATAGGGGCTAACTTTGCAGAGCCTGTAGGGCCCACGATGTGACCACTAGTAGGCCAGACGTTCAGGCAACAATCTCCACTTCCAACCCTGAGACCAGGCAGGCCCTGCCGCCGGCTGCGCGGCCTTCCGAGACAAGGCCACACTTTAGACCGACATGTCTCCGTTTCTGATGGTGCTTCTAGGGCTTTATTTGCTACCACCAGCAAGAGGAAAGGACAGAATGAGAATTCAGAGAACATGTTCCAGACCCCGTACCAGGCAACATCATGCAAGCATCATCTCATTTAAGAGTTGAGAAAACCCAGAGAGGTTGTGGTGGCCTTCATGTAACTAATCATAATTAACTATGATTTCATAATCAACATAATGGATTGCCACAGCACGACTCTGTGCTTTATGATCTGAATTATTTTAATCCATGAATGACATTAACTGGAACAACCCCAAAAGATGGGAACCATAAACCTTCCCATTTTATAGATGAAGAAAGTGGGGTACATGAAAGCAAACTCCATTGTCTGGGCTCACAGGGTTTCTAAGGGGTAGAGCTGGGATGTGCATCCAAACAGTCTTAGAATTAACTACTCCACTATGCCACCTCCTCCTAAAAGTGGGTCCCTACATGGGGTCCCGGTTTGGGTTATGCGCTGGCCTGAGGCATGACTGAGCAGCTTCCTGTGGGCTAAGGAAGCAGGCAAGACATCCAACCTAGATCTCTCTGGCTCTCACATTCCTCTTGCCATGGGCACAGGCAGCCTCTGGAAGGGGGGCAGCAGGGGACAGGCACCCAGCTAAGCAAGCAAGGCCAGCAAGGCTAAGGAGGCGGTGGCAGCTATGAGGACAGGGGTGTGGGTGACTTGACCTGCAGAGAGAGCTTACAAGTGGGAACAGGGTGGGTAGGAAGCTGCCCCTGTCTGGGGGTTCTTTAGCCTCCTGTGCCCCCTGCCAGGCTTCCCTGTTACATTTGTAAACCCCGTGGTGACAGGGATGCTGCCTCCTCTCAACACGCAGCAGACAGTCCATCAACCCAGTGGACCCCCCATCCAAGCTGCCTTCTCAAGCCGGCCTTGGGCTTTTCCTTGTCCCTGAGGGAAAGAGCTAAGTCTCCCCTTCCAGTCCAGAACAAGCTCTGAATTTTAATTCTGGATTTAATTCCACGTGGGTTGAGCCAGAAGCCATTCGGAGGATTAGCAGCCCTGACATTCAGCCTCTAGTCTTGAGGAAAAGTGACCTAAATCAGCACCCACCAAGCCCAGCCCCTGTGGGATTCTCCCTGGGGCTCAGGTAGGGCTTCTGCGGAATGACCCGTGGGCCGGCTCACCATGGTTTCAGGAACACGCTGCCCACCCAGCGCAGGATGCAGCGGCACAGCGGGGAGGTGGCAAGAGAGGAGGGCACAGCAGAACTAAGGTGTAATACCAGTGGCCGCGGCTTCCTGGGGCGGGCAGGTGGGCAGTCTCTCCTCATAGCCCTTGCTGGGCACCAGTGCTTATATGCCCAAACCAGGACAGCCAAGCAGGGTCTGAGGAATTGGGGCGTGTATTAGTCTCTCCAGAGAAATGGAACTACAGGATATATATGCAAGTTACGGAGATATATATACACATAGTGTGTGTGAGAGAGAGAGAGAGAGATTACAAGGAATTGGCTCACATGCTTACGGAGGCTGAGAAGTCCCAAGATCTGCAGTCAGCAAGCCGGAGCCCAGGAGAGCCAGCTGTATAGACCCAGCCAGAGTTCAAAAGCCTGTGAACCAGGAGAGCCGACAGCGTAAGTTCCAGTCCAAAAGCCAGCAGCCTTGAGACCCGAGAAGAGCCGATGTTTAAGTTCAAGTCCAAAAGCAGGAGAAGACCGATGACCCAGCTCAGGGCAGTCAGGCAGGAGGAGTTCCCTCTTATTCTCAAGAAGGTTGGCCTTTTTGTCCTACTGGGCCTTCAGGGATTAGATGAGGCCCACCCACATTAGGGAGAGCCGCCTGCCTCACTCAGCCTACTGATGTTCACATCACCCAAAACACCCGCACAGAAACACCCAGAATAATGTCTGACCAAACATCTGGGCACCCCATAACCCTGTCGAGTTGATGCATAAAATTAACCATCCCAGGGCTCAAGGTGGAAAAAGAGGGGACACGGCATAAAAACACACACGTGAAGGAAACGGCAAGAGGGGGCCACAGCTGGGCCAGGCAAAGGCCTGGCTGTCTCACAGGTGCCCCAGCCGGAGGCCAGAGCAGGTGTCAGGGAAGGTGACCAGGCGCGAGGAGGCACCTGGGGAGGGCCCCCTCCCAGAGCAACCCAGGGTCAGGGGGTATGCAACGTACTTACAACCTGGGCTGTCATTAATTTATTAACATATCAATCAGAATTTTAAAGAATATTATCTTCTAGCCTCTAGGTAAATGAAACTATTTATGCTGAAACTGCTTGTTAGTGATAACCATTGTAGCACAAATCTTGAATTCTTGTAATAATTACCAGCTCATTTGTGAGAGGTCCCTATCTGAGCCATGGTTGGCTATAGGGACTGCCTAAAACTCTTCCAAGGACATCCCCATTAGAGTGGTGGTCACTAGGTCCCTGACACCTGGTGCTCTGTTGCAGCTGGGGCCACACAGTGCCCTGCTCACACATGGTGCCTGGGAACACACACACCTACCATGTGGTCTGAAGGCAGAGAGCCTTCAGGTAGCAGGGTACAGTGGACACCTGCCCTGTCACCTGCTCTGTCACCTGCTCTGTCACACCCCCCTGCTGGCTGCCTTGGAGTGGCAGGCAGGCATGGCATTCAGCCTCTCTGCCCCTGCCCACTCAGCGCCTCCAAGGACGGCCAGCATACTCTGTGGCCACTCTCAGTGCTGGTGACCCCCTCCAGGCTGCTGTGGGCAATGTCATTTGGTGGTTTATAGTCTCATCAAGTTGCACTTTTTACAATCTGGTACTAAAGGATTTTAATCTTCTAAGCACGATGAGGCCTTAGCAGTATGTCCTCACTGGATTACAGCCCTGAGTCAGAGGGACCAAGTGATACGAGGAAGGAGGGAGACAGAGGGGACCAAAGAGGAGGGCTTTCCCCACAGGCCACAGAGGAGCAGCTGGGTGGGGCAGCCCCAGGAATCTGGAACAAAGACCTCTGAGGCCCACTGAGGAGACTGGGAATGACCTGGAAAGACAAGGTAGAAGCTTTGAACATCCTCTAGATGCTGTTCTTAACTGCCCCGTGGTGAGAATTAAGGGTAGTTTGCTGAGAATATATACCATGTACCACGCAAGACTTTGTGGAAAGTATTTTCATAACATTTTACTTTAAATTTCTCAAAAAAACTCTTTAAATAACTTGTTATTATCTCACATTTCACATGAGGATAGCGAAGCCCAGAGAGTTTGAATTTGTCCATTTATTCATCCAACAGATGAACATATCAGGCACTGTGTCGAGCACTGGGTAATAACTGACCAAAAAGATCTGTCACTGCCTTCATGGCACTTACAGTCTGCTGAACAAGGCTGACATTAAAGAAATAAGCCCAAAAATAAATATTCAATTGTACATCACCATAAAATACAGCAAGGGCCAAGGGTGCTATGAATGAAATGGGGGTCCGACTGTGGACAAGGTTCAAGGAAAGCTTCCTTCTGGGGGAGCCTGCGGTCACCCAGCCAGTGAATTCCAAAGCCAGACTCAAGCCCAAGGTTTTCCCTCCCCACCATGCCCACCAGTGCCTCACTGGTCGGCCAATGGCAGTGGGAGAGCACTAATCAATTTCCCCTCCGATGTTCAGTCTCCATGTCTTGGATGTATGTCAGGCCATCCTGGCCCAAAGCTCCCGCTTCTCCATTCCCACTTTTGAACCTCCCTCCTTCTGCCAGTGTATGGGGTTGTGATAAGTCACGCATGAGAAGTTGGTGATGGAATGATTTAGAGAATGTTGGATGACAGCAAGATGCTTTGAGGCCCAGATTCCATTCGTATTGCTACTTACCAAGAATGAGAGTGGAGGGGAGCTTTCACTCCAGCAGGAGGTCAGGGAGGAGTCTCTTGAAATTAATCAGGCAAATAATAATGGTGACTTGATTCAGGGTGAGAGTTAAGTGAGGATCTGGAACACAAAGTGTATGACATGACCCAAGTGCGCTAAAGCCACACTCTAAAGGAACTGGGCAAGTTCAATGGAAACCTCTAAGTTCTTTCTCACAGCCAGAGCCACTTTGCAGTAAACTTGACTCCACACTTCTTCTCCAGCCTGGGCAGGGGCCCTAAATGAACTGGAGGAAGGACCAACCAGCAGGAAGATGGTCCTCATGTCCTTGCAGGCTTGGACAGCAGGAGGGTTGCCCCACAGTTAGGGCTCCCCAAGACCTGCCTGCCCCAGGCTCTGCCGTGCATGGCTGGGCAGAGGGGCTGTGGCCACTCCATTGGGGCCCACTCCAGTTCCAGGTGGGAAGGACCACGGTGCTGGGTGGAGGCTGGAGAGATTCTGGGGAGATTTCTGGCTTTAGTACAGGCCACATGGAGGGAGGCAGGGACAGGGCAACAGTAGGACGAGGAATCCAGGGTTGAACAGCTTTGGGTCAGGGTTTGGGCTTCCACCCTTGGCTCATGACCTGACAGCCAGGAGGGAGTTTGATTTGTCTGCCAGAGGATGCGGCCCCTCCCCCTGCCCCCATCCAGGCTTAGTTCTCAAGGAAGGCCTAGGGGACAGTGGGTCAGACACCCCTGGCCGCTGTCACACAGCAGGCAACTGCATCCTACACCCTACAAACTCTGTAGTGAAGACTTGAGGAAAATAAAGGACAACTGTGTGGGTCACCCAAATACACCTCGCCCACAGCCTTGCTGCCTCCCCAGCCCCGGCCTTGGCTCCAGAAGCCGGTTCTGCAGAGGGCGGGGTGCGCCTCTCCCGGCTTAAGCATCTGGGTCACGGCTTTGCTATGTGTTTGTTTCTGGGCAGGCTGACTTAAGCAGTGACTAAGCTTGGAAGCCATAAAACTTGGTAATAAACCTGTCAGTGAGGCTGTCAGCCGGGCCAGGATGTACAACCTGGGTGTCTTCCGCAGCCGGGCAAAGTCTCTTGCTTCCAGCTTCTCCGAGTGCCCCAGGCAGCCTGCCTGAAATCCACACGGCTCCCAGGGTCCTTTCTGACGGGCCAGGAACATCCAGCTTTCACTCAGGTCCGAGAGGAGGGCTGAGCCTGGGTAGGAAGAGGGGACAGGTCAGTGTGACCAAACAACCTTAGCTCAGTCATTCTCTGGAGCCCTTTCTGATTCTACGGGCAAGAAACCCCGGGGTTCTGATGAAAGGGCTCTCTGGGGATCTGCTTCCCACAGAGCGTGGGTACGGTTCACACACATGCAGCCCGGAGTTGGAAGAGACTTATCTCATCTCAGCTCAGCCCAGGTGACTTGGGCAGGAAGCATCATCTCTCTAAGCCTCAATTTCTTTCAGCTATAAAATGGGAATGATAACACCACTTACCCTGCCTGCCCCGCGGGCATTTGGCAGGGCTCAGATGGAATACTGTATTCAGAGGATTTGGAAAAGTGCAAAGTGCCACATGACAATGAAGAATAGCAAGTCTTCAGATCAACCCAACAGATGTGGCTTCATGCCAGGCAATGTCTGGGCACCAGAGATGCAGAGATGACTTAGAGAGACAGTTCCTGCCCACTTTGGACTCAGCACTCTGCAGTACGCTTGGAGGAGACAAAAATGTCTATCATTTTTGATAGTAACACAGCACTCATAACAATAGCTTCATTCATTGAGCACTTACGGGCTTGAACTAAGTGCTTCACATACATTTAATCCTTAAACAGCGATGCAAGATGGGCATGGTTATTTCTATACTTTGCAGATGAGGAAACTGAGGCTCAGTGTGATGAAGTCACCAACCCATGGTCACCCAGCTGAGGGGCAGGCGATCATCTGATTCCAACTCATCTCCTCTCCAGAGTTCACCTTCTTCTACACCTTCTAGTATACCCTTGTTTTATGTAATGTTTCCTTTTGTGGCCTTTAGCAGTAGAACTAAAGAGTTCCGTGCTTCACTGTATCGGGAGTTAAAAGGGATACATGCTAAGTGTTGCATTTGCTCTTGTGTGTCCCTGGTCATAACACACCACCAACTGTAGGAGGTAAGCCCTCTGTGGGTGTCCCCCCAGCTCTGCCCCAGCCAGCACTATCATCTTGGACAAATCGTGACCCTCTCTGCTCTCCAGCTCACTCATCTGCACAATGAAGGACTTGGATGAGGTGGTCCCAGAAGGGTCCTCCCTGCTCTAAAAACCTGTGATTCTTACTGATCATCTCTAAATGAACATCTGGCCAGGCACAGTGGCTCACACCTGTAATTCTAGCACTTTGGGAGGCCAAGGCGGGAGGAGTGCTTGAGCTCAGGAGTTCAAGACCAGCCTGAGCAAAAGCGAGACCCCATCCCTACAAAAAATAGAAAACTTAGTTGGGCATGATGGTGCACGCCTGTAGTCCCAGCTACTCAGGAGGCTGAGGTAAGAGGATCTCTTGAGCCCAGGAGCTGGAGGTTTCAGTGAGCTATGATGATACCACTGCACTCTAGCCAGAGTGACAGAGCAAGATCCTGTCTCAATAATAAATAAATAAACAAACATCTCCCTCTTGGACAAGGAGGAGGAGGACTTGCTTGCAGTACTTGCCTCAGCTCAGCTTCAAATAGGCTGTGCAACATTGGAAGAGTAACTTAACCCATCTGGGCTTCAAGTTCTCCATCTGTAATGTGGGAACAAAATATATTACTCTCCCCACCTCACAGGCATGTGGTGAGGGTCACATAAGGCAGAGGCCATGGAAATAGTTTGAAACTGCTCAACAATGTGGGGTGAGGTATTACTGCTCCTAACTAATTGTCATCAAGAGAGGTACCTAGGAGGAAGGCAGCAAGCCCCCTGGGGAATCTTTGCATCCTTCCACACAGAATTCTGCTGTGTAGACGCTACACTTCCCTCTGTCAAGCACTAGGACCCTATCGAAAGCTACTTCTATTATATAATTGGTTGTTTTAATTATTCTAACAGCTGGCAGTCATCGCATGCTTACTACGTGCCAGGCACTCAGCCAAACCTTACCGCTGCAGTCTAAGGTCAAATAAAACAAATCCTGATGGTTGAAACATTCACCTTTAGTCAAAATAGGTCAAAAGAGTGTATGGGAGGTGTCAAGAACACGAGTCAGAAAAACAGGGTTCAAATCCAGTCTAAGCTGTTGCTAGCCAACATGACCTTGGACACTACAACTTTCTCAGCCTCAGCTTACCCACCTGAGAAGTGAGAATAGTGCTGCCAATCTCAGAGGGATGCTGTGAGCATTTACTCAGTCGCGCTTGCACCAGGCGTCGGTAAACGGGAGCTCCCAGAGGGCAGACGTGGGCTGCGGGCCCAGGAGCTGCTGGGGCCGGGCAGGGGGTGGGAGCCTGGGGAGCAGAGTCAGGTGAGATGTGGAAGGAGCAGCAGCCGGGCCCTAAACCAGCTGATCTAGCTCAGGAACACAGGGCTGATGGGCAGGATGGATCAAAATCCTTTCCCAGGAAACCCTGCAGGGGACCAGGAGTTTTTCTCTGTGGACATTCTCTCAGTCCTCCTCCTGCTCCCCCTCCCCCCTTCTTTCCCAACCCTGGATCACGGGGAGTAATCTTATGGCTCCAACAAACCTGCCTGGCCTATGTCAAATCAGGCTGTCCTGCCCCAGGGAGGCAAGGGTAGTGACCACCAGGGTGGCCCTCGGTGAGGGAGGGATGGAGCCCAGCTTCAGATGGTGAAAGCATGGGACCTCTGGGAGAAGGAAGTTGCCTTCTGGGTGGTTCTGTGATTCTCCTCTCGGAGCCGATGGCTGCCGTAGTCTCCAGCCCTTGCAGCCCAGGGGAGACGGAACTGGCCTTGTGTCTTCAGTCAGCCAGGGCAGAGGCTTCCTCCAACACAGGTTTCCAGCCCTGGCTCCACAGGGAAATCCCGGAGGGGCTTGTTAAAACCCAGATTTCGGTCCTCAGCCCTGAGGAGCTGGTTCAGGAGATCTGAAGGGGGCCTGGGAGTATGCATTTCACAAGCCTCCGGGTTGTTTCTGTTTGGCACTTGCCCTGTGGCAAGGAAGCTGGGCATAAACACAGAGTTATTGAAACACACAAATCCTCAACCTTGAAAAGGGATCTCACTCTGCCCTTTTTTTGCCCTAATTACTTTGGTCCCCTTTCTTGAGCTTGGTAGACCTGAAACAATAGCAACCTGAGTGAGGGAACTGAAGGTGACATTTGTAGCACCTTCTCCACCCAGAGCTGCCTGCAGGGCTCAGTCAGAGTCAAGGGGGAGGCATGTGGCTCTTCCAGCTCATCTGCATACAATGAGCCCTAAATCTGTCACCACCAATCTGCTCCCTGCCCAGGCTGTGCCCTGTGCTCTGGGTGACTTGTCTGCAGGCCCCAGGCAAGCTGGGGGTGGGGCTCAGGAGCCGTGGCCTGTCCTGCCGGGAGGTGCCCCCAGTGCTGGAGCATCTCACCTGCCCTCCTGCTCAGGTGGACCTCTCTCCCCACACAGGTGAGCAGCTCTGCTTTTCAGCTGGCACTCATAAGTGGGGGGCACAGAGCCCACCCAACCTTCCATTTACTCAAGAGCAAACAGACTAGCCCAGGCCAGGCACCCTTTCCCTGCTGGGGAACATGGGCAAGCCCTCCCACGGAGCTGTGTTCACTGCCACGCGGGGGAAGAGTGACATCTACTCTGAGGGGCTCTCCTGGAGGTCACATGAGAAGGTGCTGCGTGACAAGGCTGTCCCTCCTGATCTTCCCCGTTGCTCCTGCCCCCTCCTGCCTCCCCTCCTCCTTAGTGGTCTCCAGACCCTAAAGGAAGAGGCTGCCCTCGGCCTTCCCAGCAGGGCCAAGCTCCCACCCTGGGAGCTGCACCCACTTTTTAGGGGGCTCTGGGCCCAGCAGGGGTTGGCTTGTTCTTACCTGTTGGAATCAGAGGATGATGGGGATAGGGCTGCTCTGGGCTTTGGCCCCCAGGACGGTGGAGGGACTCTCCCACAACACAGACATTTCAGATAGGGCTCTAAACAGATGTCTGGGGCAAACATTGGTCAGTCAGTCAACAAACTCTCACTGGGCACCTGCTGGTCAGTAAACTCAGGGAACATAGAGATAAGCCCTGCCCTCAAGGGCTTCTCCAGGGCCAGAGGAGACACATCCTCGTAGCCATGAGATAAAGGGCTGCAGGTGAATGGACGTCTTCACAGGGTACCGTGGGGGCCCAAAGTTGGGAGTGGGCATTCCTGCATGGGGGCAGGAGGCCAGAACTGGCTTCCTGGACGGGAGCCCTCATTTTAAGAATTGGAGGGTGAGTTCAGAGTGAGGGAACAGCGCAAGCAGGGGCGTGGAGGCACGACGTACATTCAGGGAACCAGGAGGAGACCCCGGAGCGTGCAACGCAGCAGAGCAGAGGAGCCAGCAAAGGAGCAACTGGCTGGAGAGGACACAGGGAGCTGATTCTGGGTGACTTGAGGGTCCTTTGGGCCATGGGGACCCTGGGGCTCAGGGCCAATCCTATCTGTATCTCATGCAGCATGGACCAGAAGGCAGGCTGGGGCCTTGAGGCCAGAGGGCTGCGACTGGGGCAGGCCTAGCTTGGAAAGCCACTGTGTTCAGTCGCCTGTTTCCATTTCACTGGTTTCAGGGTAAGAATCCACTTTTCGAGGAGTAGAGAGCAATTAGGATGACTTCCAGTATTTTAAGAGAACCTTAAAAGACCACACCCCCAAGCCCCAACACACATCTACACACAGGTGCACACTCACGCGCGCACACACACACATCTACACACACACATATCTACACACAGGTGCACACTCACGTGCACACACACACATGTACACACAGGTGCACACTCACGCACACACACACATCTACACACACACAGGGCCACACAGCACCCCCAGAAACCAGCCCATACCTTCCTCAGAGTGGGCTTCCCAAGCTGCCTCTCTCTGCTCAGCATGTGACAGCTGCCCCAGGTGGCAAACCGGGCTGTTGCTAAGGACACCTCCAGGCAACTCAACACGCATCAACACGTTCATTTTCAGAGTTGGTTCTTTTTGGCCCCATGAGCCAACTTTAAGGCAAGCATTTTCCGTCTTCCCAAATCACTGGGACCCAAAAGAAAGTGATTAGGAAACTAAGTGCATCCTCTTGGAGAAATCAAAAACTTCGACCCATCTCCTCTGCTGCATCTAGTTCCACCGTTCTTCATCTTGGGGTCATATAAGAATCACTTGCGGTGTTTGTTAAAGTAACAATCTCAGGTCCCCCCTTCAGATATGCTAGCTCCATGGGTCTGGGATGGAGCCTAGGAACTTGCATTTTTACTTTTTCTTTATTTTTTTCTTCAGACACCTGCTCAGTGTGAAAGAATTTGCATTTTTAAAGTGGCCAGGTGGTCAGAGACCATACTTTGAGAAAACTGAAATTTGGCACATTAATCACAAAAGTATTGAGGCCAAGTAACCTTTTTCCCCTTCTCTCATTTTCTCCTTTTCTATGTGACCTCAGCTGGTGATTGCATCATGGAAGGCATCAAAATGAGCCAGAAAAGAAGAAATGTCCCAACTGTGCTGTAACTCCAGCGGAGTCCCCACCTCCCTACGTGGGGAGAGGTGAGGGTGCAGCACGTGTGGTTGGCTGCCCACCCAACAGCATCCCCTTCCCTGGTCCACGCCTCCGCATTCTTTCTTGCTAAATAGAACCTTAATTCTGTTCAGGAATCAGGAGACCGTGTGCTTCACAGCAGCCTGGGCCTCAGCCCTGGCTCTAGCCCTAAGAAGGAATCTTGGTTGGTCTAAACCAGAGGTTTTCAATCCTGGCTGCACGTTAGATCGTATCTGAGATCCATTGAAACAGATTCTCTAGGGCTGGGACCTGGGCACAGGTATGTTTTTTTAAACTCCCCAGGTGATTCTAAAGTGTAGCCAAGGATAGGAACCAAACCAATCCTAGTAATTCTGTTCTCCTTGCCAGTGATTGACTTAAGAATGGACACGTGGCATGATTATGGCATAAAAGGAAGTCTGCTTCACATCCTTCAAAAGGGACATGAGGAAAAGGTGTGCCTTCTTCTGACCTTCTGGCCTTTGGACATTGTTGTGTGAGATTGATGCCAGCAGTCTTGTGACCATGAGGAACAAGCTTGCAAAGGCCAATACGCTTAAGATGGCAGAGCAAAAATATGGCAAGAACCTGGGTCTTGCATTTGCCATTGAAGCCTTCAGTTTGATATTGAACTGCTAAGTTAACCAACCTCGAGACACCTCATCTCTGGACTTCTGAGTATGTGTAGTAAATATTTCTTATTAAGTCACTGGTTTGGTATTTTCATTATTGTTTTTTGGTTGGTTTCTTTTGTTTTGTTATTGTTTTACCAACAGAAACATTTTTGGTGACACAGGAAGACAGGAAATTCAATGAGGCTGCCTGTTGGTTCCAAGTGCTCTAATAACGATGTCCTTCTGATCTTTCAGTGACAAACACCCATCCCTCCCTTTCGTAGTATCTGAATGGAATCTGGCTCCCTTAGGACTCCAGGGAGGGAGGGCACCAACACCCTAGAAAGGTCCCCCAGGCCAAAAAAATTTAATTAGAAAATAAAATCCCAGGTTAGTACCTGTCTGATTCCATGTTGGTTCGTGAGAATTTAGTTTACATCACTCCTTGCTCGTAGGGGAAGATAGTCCCAGTTTCCGGTAATACTGGTAAGTATTTCTCCTGATGAGAGAGCTGACACCAAAGCTGAACTTCCCTTAAGAGAAATCCTGACGACAAGGGGATATGTTCATGGCTTCAGTCATAAGCTATGTTACATAAAGAGATGGCATTTATTGTGCATCTATTATGTGTCAGCTACTGTGCCGAGTGAAGATGCTGCTTTTGAAAATATGAGCAGTAGAAACACTGCTGTCCCCATTCCTGGATCTGCCACTGACTGGATCAATGTGATGCCACTTGATCCTAAAGTCTCTAGAGCCAGCTCTGCCTTAGTTTTCTCACCTGCAAAATGGGGATAATATTGTTGTGATGACTCAAAGAGGAAAAACTGCCAAAGTGGTCTGTAAATATAAAGCATGACTTAAAGACCTTGCTTCCTTCTCCCTGGGAGACCACGGTTCCTACCGAGCTCTACCTACAAGAATATTCCGTAAGGGCTCTAGTCCTGAGCCAGCCTCTCCGCGCCTAAGTGCTTGAAGGCAGGAGCCGCCCCCACCTCCCAGGCCTGAGCTGATGGCAGAGCCAGCCAGCGCTCAAGAAATGTCTGCTGGAGAGAGCCCCGGGCTTGCTATTTTTCCTTTTTCAACTGGATCTGAGCCGTGACCCGCTTTGCCTCATGCTGCTGCAGCCCTCCCTGGATTTCTGGAACACTCAGGGCTGTCTGTGTGTTTTATTTTGTGCTGCCTTCCTCTCTCCCTTTCTTACTCTTTTCATACCGTGCCAGGCCATATATATTTAGCGCTTTTAATCTTTCTTCATAAATCATTCCTGCAAGTCAAGTCCCTGAAAATGTTTCCCCTGAAACCCCTCCAAACCGTATCTGAAATACTTACCTCCTGGTAAATGCATCACGGCCCCTTCAGCCTGTCACACTGCCTTCATTACCAGGAGGAAGACAATCCGGAAACGGGGGTGCTTTGTGGCCTTCTTGCTCTTAAAGATGCTGAAACAGCACTGAAAGGTCTTGAATGTGATTTACTTTATGGTCTGCATGATAAAGATATAATCTGGTGGTTAAGGATTTGGGCTCTAGCATCTGAATGTCTGAGTTAAAATCCTGGCTTCATCACTTACTTGTTGTGGAATCTTGGCCAAGTTACTTCACTTCTCTGTGCCTCAACATCCTCAGCTGTAAAATGGGAACGATGAGTGTTTATCTCACAGGGAAGTTATGAGAACTAAATGAAATAATGCATGGAAAGTTCTCAGCATGGCGCCTGGTACTTGGGAAGTGCTCAATAGATGTTAGCTTGTTGTAGTGGTTTTTTCCTGGGGTCTACCTAGGATCCATTCTTTTCATCATTATTATTAGCAGACCCCTGGTTTTATGCTGGATGCCAATATACCCCAGTTTAAAAAATAATAATGGTAACTTTTTCTGCCTTCTCTTGCAGCCAGAAGTAGTCACATGACACAGTTCTTGCCAAGGAGACATCAGCTAGAGTCATGAGTAGTGCTCCCAGAAAAGTTTTTTAAAGGGAGCAGAACAAATTGCCATGTGCCTGTCTGCCTTTCTCCCTTTCCTCCTTTTCCTTGTTTCAGATGTGAATGTGATATCCGGAGCTTCGGCAGCCATATTTTGACCATGAGCCCAGTTGGAGAATGGCAGTCACGTGTTCAGTATGATGGGACAGAAAGAGGAGCCGGGTCTCTTCTCCTAGACGATGCTGTGGAGCTGCCACCCCAGCCCTGGACCACCTGCCTTTGCACTTCTTGTTACCAAATAAAAAATGAATACGTAACCCCCTAATGTGCTTAAGCCCCTATTTGTCAGGTTCCTATTACTAGCAGCCGTACACAATTCCTAACTGCTACAAGCATTAGGCTCCTTTGATGAAGAGCAACTCCAATTGGAGCTGGATGAGACCTAGATGTGGTTTTTAAACTGTGTTCTGCGGGAACTGAGGGGTCCCATGGAGCCCCCTCTCAGACTAGAGGTTGGGGTGGGAGGAGTCGGAGACCATGCCACCTCTCCCCACCCCACCTTTTTCCCAACTTTGTTTTTAACATATTTATAGGGGGAGAGGTGGCCCAGTTAGGCTTTGTTTAAAGAATAGATTCCAGTGCAAAAAATAAAAGGTTTGGAAACCACTGTTCCTGTCCAACCCCTTCATTTTCCAGATGAGTGATCTGAGGCCCCAAGAGTGCCTTGTCCAGTCAAGCGCAGCCAGGCAGAGCCAAGAGAACCCAAGTTTTCTGCTCTTTCCGGGGGCCCTGCCAAGTGCTGGAACTGCCACAAAAAAAAAAAGAAAAAAAAGCAGATCCAAAGAGTTTACAATCACTGACAAAGTCCCAACTCACCGAGCCCTCATGGGCTGCCTGCTCTTGGGGGAATTGGACAGGGCCCCCCCAGTTAAAATTAATGAGGGCTGGGATGCCCTTTCAGGGCCCTGGGCAGCCAATTTGTCCTCCTGCTGGGAGAAAGTTGGACCCGTTTCCTCTTCTCTCTCTATAGTAATTCATTAATTGTTTGTTTATTTTTTGAAAGTGCACACACACTATATGTGTGGAGCAGAAGGGGTGAATGGGTGGTGTGAAATCCCCAATACATGGGGTTCTTTGTCCCTGTTCTTGTGGTTCTCCTTTGCAAAGTGCTTGCTTAATCAATTCAAGATCAATGGCTGCTAAGGCGCAGCTGTAAACACCATCTCATTCAAGGTCAATTAGAGCAGCCTATGGGAAGGGCATAGGGAGGATCTTTATCACAGAGCCTTCAGTAAGTGCTTGGAGGCCCCATCCTTCTGGATTTGCCCTGTTTGGGCTCAGTTGTTCAACTCAGTAGAACATAAATTGCCACTTGAGTGGAATAACCAGATGTTATACCAACACAATATCTCATTCCAGGACTTTAACTAGAAACTCTTTTCTTCATCCCTCCATTCTATCCATCCATCCATCTACTCAACAATTATTCACTGAGCAGCTACTCCTGTGTCTAGCACCGGTACAGAGGAAAACAGGCAAGCTCATCCCTTGGAACTTACTTTGGGCAAGTGGAAAGAGACCAAAAATGAACATGAAAGCAAGTAGACAAACAATGGAGCCCAGGCAGAGATGTCACCCAGCCGGGGAAGCAGCCCAGAGGAGGCCACACTGCACCCCTGGGGGCGGAGGCAGCCTAGGCAATGCAGACCGACCCACCCCCGCCCCCAGCTCTGACTTAGAGCTCTGACTAACCTGGCCTATCAGAATGCGTACCTGTTATCAGGTGCCAGGCCCAGTGTTGCATATGACCAGATTTTTTTGCTTAACTCCTTTTTGAAACAGGGTTTTTCCCTCACCCTCAGGTGCCCACTGGGAGATGAGGGCCCCTAAAGCTCTCAGAGAAGCCCAGAGATCAGGGTGAGCTCGGCAACACTTCACTCTGTGAGCAACGAGCAAGGCCAGAGGCTGACGAAAAACTCTTACTCATGAACTGCAAAGGCTTCAGAACAGCCGTGTTATCTAGAAGAAAGAACCGACAGAATGCAATCTTTCGTTAATCCATTCAGCAGCTATTTCAAGGCGGTGGAGGGGAACCAGAATAGACAACACACTTGGAATTGGAGGCCCGAGTTCAAATCCTCCTCTACATCCCTGCATCCTTTGGCAAACTCTTAATTTACTGAGGCTCGCTTTCCTAACCCGTAAAATGGTGATAACACTGTCCCACTCAGGGGGTTGTCATGAAGATTTTTTGGAAAGTGAGGCTCAGCACGTTCTGGTACAGAAGGGGGGCTCCATAGCCAAATCTGCCTCGGAGGTAGGGAGACCCACCAAGAGACTGGGAGCGTGGGTTAGGCCAGAGGTGTTGGGGTGGGGGTGTTGCAGATGAGCACAATGGCTGGGAAAGATGTTGGGTGATGCAATGTGAAACCCCAAACTGCCACTAAATTGACTGCAGAGCCACAGGCAAGTCATCCCTCCCCTCTCTGGGCCTCAGTTTCCCCACCTGTGAAATGGGAGCATTGGGAGTGAATGACCTCTAAGAGCCCTGCCAGCTTTGGTGCTCTGACTCCATAAGCTGGCCCCTCGGGCTTCGCAGCTGCAGTCATTGGAACAGCTCACACTGGGTCTCTCTGCCAGGTTCCATAAGGGATGCTGATCTTATCTTTGGTTTGTCAGAGAGGCTGTCCTACTAGAGGATGATAGCAGAAGAAGTTCAGCTGCCTTTCACAGAGGCGGGAGAGTTGGGAGGATTTGGATTACCCCACTATCACCATCCCCACAAAATATATCTCCCCAGCCCCCTGCAAGTCCACCTTTGAGTTCAGGCACTGCCGCTCTCAACTGTCTGCCATTAACAGACATTGCTAATGAGTTTGGGCTTCGGAATCCTTCTCAACACAGCGCCCCATGCAGCCACTGCCAGCTGTGCAGAACTGGCAGGCAAGGTGATGCCGATATGACACCCTTGGGTGAGGTATCACTGATACCAGTATCCTCCTTAAAACCTCTGAGATTAGGTAAGACCTTAAAATGGTTTCAATCATGAATAGCAAATTGTGGGTTAATTAGTTCACCAAGGTTCTGGTGGGAGTTCCTGGTTTCAAACAATAGAAATCAGTTCTGGCCAACTAAACGTAAAACATGAAATCCCTACTGAAAGTCTTAAGTCCCTTACAAAATTGAACAAGCAGCAGAAAAAAGACACATGACCATGGAAGTTAACAATGAGAACACAGTCACGTTCATGCCACAGGGGAAACTTGATTGAGACAACACTGTTGGCACCGCCAGGCACTCCCCACCCCAGCCACTGCACTGGCAACTCAGCTGCTGCCACCCTGAATAACCTCTACCTGAGATCACCGCTTTGGATCACTCTCCAAATTCTAAGTCCCAGGAGAGAGACCCAGATGCCCGAGCAGAGGTTAGGTGCTGCCCCCTGGTGGGCGAGAGCAGAGACACGGCCTCTGCCCACTCCCGCTCCCACTTCCTCAGCGAGCTGGGGCAGGGGGGCTACCTGCCACCTTAACTCACTGTATGGGAGAATGCGCCCTAGTACCAAGTGGTTTCACATGCTAGAGCCCCTTCAAAGAGTCTAAGGCCCCCTAAACTTAGATAATTCACTATGGAATGTTCCTTCTAGAAAAGACATTTGAGATCGACTAGTTCAACACTCCTGTTCCAGAAGCTCAGAGGGGCTGGTTAGCATCGGACCCAGGACTAGAACGCAGGCCTCCCAGCGTCCCCTCCAGGGGTCTCTCTGCGCCACCCCACTGTCCTCCAGCCTGAGACTGGCCTGCTCCAGCGCAGGACCAAGAGGCAGAGGATGTGGGCATTGCCATGGCAACCGGAAGTCACAGCTTGGCCCAGACTAGATGAATTTCTTGAGCTTTCACATTTTTCTAAGATATGAGTAGTAGCTCTATGTGATTTAATCCTTATGGCTTTGTAAACATAACTTTCAGAAGAATTTATTTACAATTGAGCAAAACAAGCCTTTGCCGGGTTCTGTTTTCCCGAGTGTTCTTTTCTGAGAATAGGATTGCCCTGTCGCTAGGTCCCTGGGGGAGCAGTTCTGTTTGAACACCGTGGCCAGAGTCTCTGGGCAGTGGGGCAGCAGCGGGAGCACCGTGTCTGGGGTGAGAGGAGGAAGAGGAAACAGGAGGAAACCTGGACAGACAGGGATGGAGCTGGAACTTCTAGTGGCTTCATTATTTTTCAGCAGGCTGGCGCAGCGGCACTGCGTCTTGGCTGGACAGGGCAATTAACAGCTCCCCAAGCTCCTAATGAGTGGTTTTCTTGAGGTTTAAGCTGCCTGCAGAGTTTCCCAAGGGAATTTATTCCCAGAAGCTAACTCCTGAGAAGTGGCCTCCCCTGGGTGCACCTTGTCTGGGGCTACTGAATTTGGCCGGTTGGTTGGAATTCTGGGTCCAGAGCCACAGCCTGTAATTTGCAAGGGACACTAGTAGTGCTGGACCCTAACTCCACATAATGGTGCCTGCCAAGGACACCTCCCTTTCTGGGACAGCTTAGAGGTCCTGCATCCTCAAAAGCCTCCTCTGAGACCCTCTTTTCACAAGATCGTCTTTTCACAAAGCGTCCACCATGCTTTGTACCTGGTTTAACTGAGGATGGACACATCGCCCAGAGGCAGTGGTTTATAGTTGGCCAGGAGCCAAAGCTCTGTCCTAGATCAGAGCCAAGACCCACCAGATTCTCTCCACTTGAACCTGAGACTTGCAGAAAATATGCTGCTAGACAGTAGCAAGAGCAATGGAAATTGAAGCTGAGAGGGGCTGAGTCTCCAAAGGAAAGGATAAGATAGCCGTGGCACAGCTGCTCACAGGAGCGTGGGGCACCTCGCAATGTACCCTGTGACTGCAGATCATCTGCTTTGGTCTCTGTTCTCTGCTACCCACAATATCCTCATTCACACACTTAAACACATGTGCTCATAGCCAAGGGGACAATGGGACATTTTATCCTACGTTTGCCTCACACTGAGAAGATGTGTGAGATCCAGCATGATTTTTTTTAAATGTCTTCAATTCCTCATTTTAGTTTGACTGTGAAACATAGTTGGGGTAAAACCTAGAAGCAACTGGCTCTTCAACAAGGAGAAATATTCCTATCAGAACATCATCCTTTAAAGTCCCGAACTCTAACCTTTAATGGTCATTAAGGAAGTTTCCTTCCATCCTTAGATAATGGATGGTGGGAGGCCTTTGGCTCCCTGGAAAGCACTGACTTAGGTAAGTTATGGAGGGCCCCAGAGCCACCGTCCCCTGGCCTGCAGACTTGAGTGTGGCCTGCCAAGCACGGCTGCCCTGATGCTGCTCCAGCCTTTTAGCCACACCCAGCAGCTTCATGGTGCTGTCTCCTGCCTCCCCGCAAACAGTTCCTGCAAGCCAAATGCCTTCCCAAGCCCATCCGTGTAACAAACTCCATTGCAACCATCCGTACTGTGACTAGGATTCCTTTGGTTGCAAGATACAGAAACTGACTCTGGGATACCTCACAGGTACAAGAGGCATATATATTAACTGCCATTTCTTTTCTTTTTCTTTTTTCTTTCTTTCTTTCTTTTTTTTTCTTTTTGAGACAATGTCTTGCTCTCTTGTTCATTGTTCAGGGTGGAGTGCAGGGGCATCATCATAGCTCACAGCAACCTCAAACTCCTGGGCTCAAGTGATCTTCCTGTCTCAGCCTTCCAAGAAGCTGGGACTACAGGTGTGCACCACCATGTCTGGCTAATTTTTTAATTTTTTGTAGAGACTGGGTCTCACTATGTTGCACAGGATGGTCTCAAACTCCTGGCCTCAAGTGATCCTCCCACCTTGGCCTCCCCAAAAGCTAGGATTACAGGCATGAGCTACCATGCCCAGCCTAACTACCATTTCTCAATAAGGACAGGGATAGGGCTGCACATGAACTTGGGGGCTCTCACTCTAGAAAAGTGGTTCCCAATTGGGGCTGATTCTGCCCTCCAGGGGACATTTGGCAATGTCTGGAGACATTTTTAATTGTCATGACTGGGGTGGCATGCCACAGGCATCTATGGGGTGGAGGCCAAAGATCCTGCCAAACACTGGACAATGCACAGGACAGCTCCCTCCACCCCAGCAAAGAATCATCCAGCCCAAATGTCTATAGTGCCAAGGTTAAGAAACCCTGCTCCAGAGCTGCAATCACCATCATTTAGTTCCAGTCATGCCCAGCCCCTGAGACTCTCCATTTCAAGTTTCAATTTATTGGGAGATGAAATTTGATTGGCCCACCTTGAGTACTTGTCCACGCCTGGATCTATCAGCATGGCCAGGAAAACAGAGTCACCCAATGTAGACTTGTCATTTGGGGACCCTTCTCTTATATTAGGGATATTCCCAGAAAAAAAATGACTTCTTGTGGGCCATGCATCCCAAAAGCAATGGGGCCAGAGGACTCACAGACATTACCCCCTTCAGGAAGACTTCCCTGCCCCTTTAGGATAGAGTTACCCATCTCCTCTCTGGACTACCATCTTTTCTGGTACCTATTTGTTTTCCCTAAATTATGATTTGTTCATTCACGTGTCCATCTCTGCCCAGAAACTTGGAGCTCTCTATGGATTGAAACTGGGTCTTACTCATCCCTGACAGCCCAGTGTCAAATGTTCTGGTTACATAACATAATATTGCTGCATAACATTCCTGTATAACAAACCGTCCCAAATCTTAGTCACTTCTAATAACAACCTTTTCACCTCACAATTCTGGGAATCGGGAATTTCGGCAGCAGCCAGCTTGGTGCTTCTTCTGTCCATACAGCCTCAACTGGGGTGACTCAGTGGTGTTCAGCTGGCAACTGGGCTCCGCTGTTGGGTCCAAGATGGCTTCTCACAGAACTGGCACCTTCGTGGGGCAGCTGGAAGGCTGGGCTCCACCGGGCCCCTCTCTAGCTTCACAGCCTTTCCACGTGGTCCTTCCAGAAGGGTGGTCATATTTCTTATGTGGCAGATCAGGGCTCCAAAAGCAAACATTTCAAGAAGACCTAGGCTGAATCTGAAAGGTTTCTTGAGACCTTACATTGGAAGTCCCAGAACATCATTCCAGCTGCATCCTGTCGGTAAAGAAAGTCACAAAGAACGGCCTCGACTTAAGGGGAAAGGAACTAGACTTCACTTCCTGATGTGAGGGGCAGCACGCATGAACAGGAAGCAGAGGGATTGGTGGTGGTCAATCTTAGAGACTGTCTCCACAGCCTAGTATAGTAATTGCTCAATAAACATTTAACATTCACTAATATGAGGACAAATTACCCCTACTGAGTTCACCCAGTTGATGTAATGGTTAAATGAAAATAAAGCACATTAAAAATGCTTTTAAAACTGTCAAATGCTATAAAGAGGTAAGGGGCTCCTGTTAGGGGAAAACAGCGTGCTTGCTCTAGTTTATAGATGAATGTTTGCCGGTCCCTCCAACCATTCTCCACTCCCAGCCACAGAGGTGCATGACAGACATCACTAATTGATCACAGCTCTTTTCCACTGGTGCTGGATCCTTCTCCACACAGCACTGGAGCCATCCACTACTGACTGATCGAAGTTGACATGGGAGTCAATACCTGTTTGTTAATCCTTGTTCCTGCCTAAATTCTTATTGCTAAACTATCTTCCAAAAGCCTGGGCTTTTAGTTTCTTTAAACATACACACAAGCTGCTTCCTTTTTTTTTTAAGAGAAAATATAAAGTTTAAGCCCTGAGGAAGATGAAACGGCAGACACCATCACCCTCCAAAATTGGATTTATAATGTAAACAGAAACTGATTATGGCAGTGAGCGCTGCCATTATAAATTATTTTAAAAGAAAATAACTGCATGCAAGAATAGTCATATGGCATCTCATAAGGAGAGATTCTGTCTACCTTGACATATTTTATTCCGCAAAAACTCCGTTTCAAGGTGAGGCAAGCCAAAACTTGTATACTGGATGAGTGAAAGCCATGCTCGCTGGCCACCCTCTGCCTCCACACTCGTCGCTCCCCCCCACACAGATTGCCCTATTTCCCATCCAGCTTGTTGGGGAATTTGAAAAATACATTTTAACTGCTCAAGGAAAGACAAAGAAAAAAAAACACAAAATATCCTCTCGTTCTAAAACAGTTCTGCACAATCTGATTGTTGAGGGCACAAGGCCAGTGGTAGATCATACTTTCTGCAGGGTGAGTGGCCCTGAAAACTGCTTTTCTCTTCCTGTCTGAACCTCAAAGTCCCACCCCTGCACTCAAGCAGGAAAAAAAATAGGCTGAAAATGACCAGTCAAGGCTGGGGAGGCCCACTACATGGCTAAAGGCCCCAGGATCAGGAATGAGGAGATTTAGGTTCGAGTCTCAGGATGTCCCCTGTCATTAGCAGGTCACTCATATCCCTGAACCCATTTACTCTTCTGCGCGATGGAACAAGAAGGATGGCATTGAGGGAGCTGGGTAGGTCAAAGGCAGTGATGGATGAGACACCCACAGCCCTCTCTCCACAGCTGTGCCAGGAGCCACTGGCAGAACGTCAAACAGAACAACCAGAACAATCAGCTTTCCAAATGTAGGCTTCCCAGCCTTGCAAATGCGGCGAATCCCAGGCTGTCTAGCTGTCCTTCCCTGCGTGCCAGGGATCAGGCCCTGGCGGTTGGGACCATGCTTCATGGAACCGTGTTCCTTATCATCTGCTTAGAAACAAGCCAAGTGAAAGAGTAATAGTTAACCCCGCCCATACTGCACTATAAACAGCTCCTGCACTAGTGTTTTACAAACAATCCTGTGAGTAGGTATGAGAAATTATTGTTCTCTTATTACAGAGGAGGAAACTGAGGCACGGAGAGGTTAAGTAGCATACCCACGGTTTCCCAGCTAGCAAGTGGCAAGCTTGGGACTCAAAGTTAAAGCCTCTGGAGCCTTTAACCACTGGACTACACTACCTCTCCAGAAGACAAGGATGGCTAGAAAGAAGTTGGGGCCAAGCAGTTCAGTTGCAAAGAGTGTCTCTCCTTACACTTCTTCTTACACTTTGAGAGCAGGATTTTCAGCCTTGTACTGCATAGACATAAATGAACCAAAGCTGCAGGTAAAAACACAGGCAAATCTCACATTGGATGTCAAACACCATGTTGAATGAAAAAGCAGAAGAATGATACACTCTGATGTCATTTACAGGTGCGGAGACTGGGCCTTCCCTCTCCAAAGGCCCACTGTGACCATCTGGGCCCCTCCCCAAGAAATAGTAGGGGAGCAGGTCCTTGATCTCACCTTCCTCCTGCTCTGACGCAGACGTTTGGACAAGGCCCAGCGAGGCCATGGAAAGACCATTAGAGACAGTCAGGAAACCCCAACACTTAGTCCCCGTCCCCCTCCACTGCCCCTAGCCCCGGACATTGTGTGATCTTGAGCAAGTCACGGAGACTGTGTGGGTGAAGGTGGAGGATAACAGAGTGGTTAGGAGCGTGAGTTCTGGAATCAGAAAGGCTGGGTTAGAAGCCCAGTTCCACCTCTCACAGGCTCCTCAGACTCAGCCTCTCTAACCCTCAGTTTCCTCATCCAGTGGTCCCTCGTGGGGTTGCTATGGGGCGAAAACAGGAGTGAATGAGTGAATACGCAGAAAGCTTCTAGTCCGGGGTCCCCAAAACCCTAACACCCAGTGCCACCATGCCCCGCCCATAAACCCATCCTTATTTCTCTTCTTTCTCCTCCTTCCACATTCAGTAGTTGCTTTATGACACTTTTTTGTTTCTATTTTTATTCAAGTTAAACAGTTCTGTAGTTTAATGAATTGCATAGTTTTGCAAGACTCATTCCTTCCAATTTCCCCCATCTCAAAGGCAACCACTTAAATTCTTTGCTTTATGATACTTTGATACACCTGAAGTTTTGCTGTCCTTGGAAAGCAAATTAATCAGGCAACACAGATGATCTAAGCCTGTGTTTGCAAGGCTGGTTCCTCTTTCACCCTTGCGAGATCAGGTCCAAAACAACTAGATCAAGCAATTTAGAGGAATCCAAGAACAGCAGCCTGTCAGAGATGGGGCCAGGGAAACCCAGCTGTTGAATTAAAATACATAGTCACTGTATAATTTGCTTTTGGTCAATGTACCAAAATGGAGCACCTACCCCATTTTAAACCCTGGTGCTGAGGGCTGTGGCTGGCCTGGGCAGAGGTGCAGCTATCAAGCATAGATCAGTACTGACATCCAGTGGTCACAGAGAATTATCTGCCTGAAGCTCGCCATCTCTCTGTTCCCAGAATGCAATAGGTGTTCACGCAGATAAAGAAGGCGTGGTGGAGGGTGACAGTTACCAGTGCTGTTGGCTTTGGAGAACTGCACGATTTGCAGCCACAAACCAAGTAACCCAGGCCAAGCCCTTGCCAGTTTGCAAGATGCCCGTGTGTTATTCGAATGCTAACCCCAGAGTCATAGGAGAAATGAGGGCTTTCCCTAGCAAGGGCGTAAGACCATAAAGAATAAAACACAAGTAGCCACATGGCCTTCCAAAAAACACAGTGGACTTTGCGTTAGAAACCTTAATACAAGATCTGGCTGCTTCTGTCACCTTGATCAAGTCCCTTAAGCACTCTGCACTTTAGCTTCCTCATCGTTGAAATGAGGCTAATGCTACCCGCTCTGCCAGCCTCATAGGGTTGTGCTGATGCCAAATGGGGATGTATGTAAAAGAGTTTTGTGAACTGGCAAGCGCTGGACAGCAAGGGCTGCTAGGAGGAAGGTGCTGATTGACAGGGCAAGGCAAAGTGGAGCTGGTGAAGAGGTGACCTGAGGCTTGGTCAGATGACAAATAGCCCTTCCAGTTTCCGATTTCCCTCCAGCCGTGGAGACTCAGCCTTGCACTGTCAGGACGACCCCATCAGGGAAGGGCGTTCCTCATTTTCCTCTGGACTCAAGTCTCTGACGTAAATGTTGGTGAGTAACTTTGAGGCCGCCTAGCTTCAAAAATTATATATCAAACAGAGTTTTCAAAATAGAATCAAAGCCCAAAGGAAAAATAGGACTCACAGTTCATTCTTACATCAAAGGGAGCTGTTACTAATATCAGTTGGACTAGTAGACTATACTCTTTTCTATTTCCTTATAATTTTTTTCTTGTGTTTCCATTTGTATTTGGCCTAGGAAGACTAGTCTGGCAAAGTGACTCTAAATGAAATGACGGGATGGCCAGAGATAGAGAAATTGTGTGCACAGGAGAGGAAATGTAGACAGGTGATTTTGGAGGCTCAAAGACCACATTCCTGACTCTTTCCATGTGTGTCATCAGATTTATAAATTACTAGAGAGGAATTTTTAAGAAGTTTAGTTTCATTTTCCCAGTTGAGTTTAATTTAAAAGAAACAAAAAACAATTCTGTCATGTTTCCAAAAGGTATCAGGAGGGCTTTGAACCCAAAGAAATATTATGCTACTTTTTCCAGATTTTCATGTGTATCTTGTAAGAAAAAAAAAATCCATTCTGGCTAGTTTAAACAGAAAGGGGTTTATTACAAATAGTTTATAGAACTATAGGAAGGGCTGGAAAAAGTACAATTTTCATTAGTGCAGCAGAATCAGGCTACCAGGGAGTAGTTGACCCTTCTGCCACCAGAAAGCCACCTGCCGACTGGAAAGCTTCCAGCTAAAGTGGCTGCAGAACTGTATCACAGCTCCTCTAATGCAAACCAGCAAATGGGGCTCTGCACTCTGTCCCCACAGTTAGTAACTGGACACTGAGCCCTCTGCTAACACAGCCCCAGTAAAGCCCCATCCCTCCACGGCCGTGCTGGGCAGCACAAGCAGCAGCAGCGCAGCCTCTGCTTCACTTACACCTTCCGAATCTCCTGTCAGGGTGTCTGATGCCTAAACCTAAATCACACCCAGAACCCTAGCTGCAAGGGAGTCTGGGAAATGTGGGCTTTTAGTTTCTCACTTTTACGGTATGAAAGGACAACAAGAGGGTGTCATGAATGGTGAACACCAATCCACCATGCCCAACACAGCTACTTCTTTTAATTTCATTTATTTTAATCTTTTTTAATTACAAAAGTAATATGTACTCACTGGCAAAGATAACAAACAATATGAAATGAAGTAAAATGCAAAAATTTTACTACCTCATACTGCCCATTCTCCAATGAGAACCACTATTAACAACTTGGAGTATAATCTATCATTATTTTTTGTGTTATTTGGCCTGACTGGGGAGAGCTGCACTACCTACTGTTCTGTAATTTGTTTTGTCACTTGAATATATGTCGGGACATCTTTCCATGAGGGGACATGTGACTCTAACTCATTTTTAAAAAAGAACTGCTGAGTGTCCCATCAGAGAGGTGCCCTACCGATAGATATTGAGGTTGTCTCTGATTATTCCCTGTTATGCATAATGCAAAAGGAACAGCTGGTCAGGCATTTGGAAAGGTCAGGTTTCTAGAAGTGAAAAAAATTTGAAGCTGTATTTTCCTAATTAGCACAGTCAGGAGAGTCTGTTTGGCTGACTTTTTAAGACAAAACAGCCTGATTTCTAAAGATTCTGATGCAACAGACACTGATGGAGCCTCAGTTGTCAGTATGAGGGGTTCATAAACAGACCCTTCCACCCCTATACTCAAGGGGCCTGCCTTCTGCGGGGGACAGACAGGCCTGTGCATAGCGAGTTAGTGTCTGGCCCAGGGCGGTGAAGCGCAAAATGCCAGGAGAGCAGGAGAGAGGGCATGGCTTTGACTCTGATGGGCAGTAGAGTCTGGAGTGTCAGAGAGCTGGGGTTAAGAATTCCACTCTGCAACGTGGAAGGCTGAAGGGGCAGCAGGAAGGCTGTGTCATACATCATCTGCTAGGTCCCTAGATGGAGTGAGCTGCTTGGCAAAGTGGCCACAGCTGCTGCAGATCACCCCAAAGTGTTTCCTCTGCAGCTGTTTTAAAAACCTTCGCTTCAGCTTGTCTCTGTGCAAGCTGGACTGCCTCCAGCATTTCAGCCGATCGCAGCCTAAGCCCAGATACAGAGCGGCCTTAGCAATAAAAGCTGCAGTGGATGTGTGCCACGACATCCCGCTGCCTCCGTTCCCTGTAGCATTCTGATCTGCCTTTACAGAATTCTCCCTCCTCCATCCTCTGCCATGGAATTGGGACAGGATTGCCCTGCACCCTCCTTACAACATAGTGCCCTCCCTCAGCCAGTGGTTTCTTTAAAAATGGGCATTTGACCCAGTCTGAGCCATCAAGAAAAAGCAAATCTCAGCACTTTTAAAAATCTATGGGAAAAAAAAAATATCTTCTTTTTTCTGAAGTTCTGAAACTGTGGCATGCTGCTGCTATCAGGGAAGCCTGAAGCTTCTAGGGGTCACTCTGTGAAACCTGAGGAAGACAAATTAGACAGGTGAAGAAACAACCTCAGGGACATCATTAGAGCCTGGATCAAGCATCACTTGAAGGCAGACTTTTCTCCAGACTTCCAAATTCCATTAGCCACTAAACCTACTTTATTGTCTGACCAGTTTAAGTTGGGGTGTTCTGCCATTGGCATCATAAAGAGATCTGATGGAGAGATGGACACTTTGTGCATGTCATCCACAGAGACTTTTCTAAAAACAACCTACATGCAACCACTTCCCCCAGTTGCTGATGAAACTAGAAACTAGTTCTTGCTGGCCTCTCCGTGAGGCTTCGTTGAATGCATGTCCTAGAAAGTTAACTCGGACAGGAGGAATCAAAGTAAGAGCCTCTGACACTTCAGAATCCTGCATTCTCTCCTTGGCCTCTGGCCTCACTCTCCCAAACCTGCTTTCTGTTCAAGGCTGGAACACAGCTCTGGGCAGTTACCCGCCAAGAGGAAAAGATTCATTCCTCTAGCTCGAAGTATAAAAACCCCTGAGAACAACTCCGACTGGCCCAGCTGGGGCCACATGTTCATCACTGAGCCAATCACTGCAGCCCAAGGAGCGAGGTCCCAAGGTTGGCCCTATTATTTTTGTTTATTTGTTTCAGTTTTTTGGTGGGGAGCAGGATTCTTATTGCCGTGGCCCTAGAACCAATTCATTAAAATGAGGAAGGTGCAGTTCCTTGAAAGAGGAGAAACCTGAGAAAGAGGATAAAAGGTAGTGACAAGTCATAATACAAGTGTCCACACGCCTCACACAGCTGTTGTGCAGAACAATTGATAACGGGGACAAAAGAGCTTCTGTGAAGGGCTTTGTTGAAAGTATGCTGTGCAAGGCTGGCTGTCATTTGTGGGTGGGAAGTCGCTGGTAAGGCTGAGAGGCCAAGAGGCAGGTGAATCAATCCAGGACACAGAGGCAGGTGTGATCAATTTGTCACTAGCTTTGCAACCTGGGCTAATCCATGCAGGCTCTCCAAGCTCAGTTCTTTAAGAATTAAATGATGTAATGCACTTAGTATAATATCTAAGGTATATTCCTACCAACATTTAGAATTGTCAAGGAAGAAAAATTTTAAAGCCGAATTATGGAATTCTTTTCTGAAGATCTTAGGAGCAGAAAACTCCAAAATACTGGGCTCCCAGACTGAGAGAGGCCCAATTGCCCAAGAAAAGAGCTGATGCCAAATCAGCCTCAACCTGGGAGGTTTTCGAGACATTGTACGGAAAAAAAAAAAAAAAAGACATTATCCATAGCGAAGAAATGCCAAGGGAAAGAAATGAAGAAAATGTGAGCTCAAAATGGTCATTTTTTCCCCCTACTCAAGCTTAGTGTTCGGTTAACACACTTTTTTTTGTTTTGTTTTTGAAACACATGTTGAGTCTGGCTGTCACTCCTGCAACCTCTTAGCATTATTAAGTGGTAAGACAGAAATGGGCTGAGTGACCCCCAGGTCCCTCCAACTCTTACCCATCTATACTTTCTGGATGGCAGTTTCTCTACAGTCCCAATGCTCCCCCCAGACCTGAGCATCCCTCCACTCTCTCCTTGTACAACCACAAAGGCAGGCACCCAGGGAGCCTAACAGGTCTGGAGAATAAACCTGGCTGGACAAGGAGGAATTCAGTTGTGCTGTGACTAGCAGGAGAAAACCACTGGCCTACAGATGCAGCCGTGAAAGCCAAACATGTAAAAGGCTCCAACGCCACGACGATGCCCTGCCCTGTGCTCGGTGGGACAGAGACAGTGAAGGCGAAACAGGTGATGCTGCCTGTCCTCAGGGTCAGTACTCTTAGCAGTTACCACTGGGTCTGAAAACGAAGATGCATTAATGACACCAGGTGTTGTTAATGACAGTCTTGAGGCTCGGGGAGACCTTTTGAATAACAGAAGAAAAGTGAATCAGAGTCTGGTGCCGCTGTAGCACAATTTCGGGATTAGAAATGGATCCAGTGCTGGCCACCCCTGAGATTGACCTGCATTCCTCCAAGAGGTACCTGGAACACCTCAATCAGACTTTTCTTTCTTTGGTGTATGGCACTGAGCTGGGTTTAAAAGTACATAGCAGTGGGTGGGTGACATTTACCTTCTCCTTATAGGGCAGACAGGGCAAGATGTGGGGATTATATCAGGAAAGGCCTCCCAGGGTCCAGGGAGGAGGGGACACTGGAGCTAGGGGTTGAGGGAGGAGTAGTAATTAGCCAGGAAAAGGCTGAGGGAGAAAAGCAAAAGAGAAGGTGAGGTCAAGGGCAAGCCCATGGAGGCCTGAATGTCATCTGAAAAGTTTAGACGATACCCTTAAGAATTGAGCAACCCCAGATCACTTTCCAGGGAGGTGCCCGTGACCAGGAAGAGGGGGCTTGTGAGCTGCTCAGGTACCAGGCACAGCCTAGCCCAGGCCTCTCTGCCTGCCCAGTCCCTCCCTTACAGCAGCAGTCGGCTGCCTGGTGGAGGTGAGAGGTGACGAGAGGAAGGGCAGGTGTGGAAGATGCACATGAGATGAGCCCAGCTGGGAAGGTGTTAGGTAGTGATTTGGAGTCTGGCCGTGGTCCATCAGCCCTGAGTTCGAGCTGCTGGTGCCAGGCCAAAATAAGAAAGGAGGGGTCCCCTTTGGCCCAGAAGACACTGTGCCTTTCCAGTGAGGCCTGCGAGGCCGGGGACAAGACTGCAGAAGGCTTATTACACCTGGACCAGAGGAAGCCCCTCCTTCCCTGACAGTGCCAAGGCCCGTGGGGGAGGAGAGGTTGGTGGGGTCAGAGCTGCAAGCAGTCAGGCAGCCTGGAGAGCCAAGTGGGGGCCCCCAGAGAAACAGGCACAAAATCAAGGAGCTGGTCACAATGGCTATGCCCTGGCACACACTTTCTCTCCACTCCCTCTCTTTAGTACAAAGCAACTCTCCTGATTAATTTCTGGTTGCCTGTCATTGTTCCCGACTTGTAATCAATCTCCAGGTGTGCCAGGATGCTTTAGATTTACTTGGAACTGCTTGCCTAGGCCTGCTGAGTTGGCAATCCTATTAGCAGGATTTTTTTCATTGTGTTTGTGAAATGAAATAAAATAAAAAGGCCCTGTCCCCAGAGAGTTCTTCCTGCCCTATTTCTCTGAAAACCAACAGGCTCTGGGAAGATCATGAGGCCTTTTTGGGTGACCAAGGGTGCCTCTCTGCCTTTGGTGCAGAGAAGAGCTAGGAGGAGGCGTTGCTGGCCCCTCTGGCCAGGGGCAGGCAGAGAAAAGTTCTTCCTTCCTTTGATGAAGACAGAATCCTGGGGAGAATGGAGGAAGAGATTCCTGACTGGCCCAGGCAAAAACAGTCATGCAACTGGAATCATGGCCAAGAGGCTGGATTACAGGAAAAGGCATTCAAGGCAGGGAACTGGATTCCAGCCCCAGGTTTCCCTTTTACCTGGTGACCTTGAGCAAGGGATTCAAGCTCTCTGTGAGTCAGTCCCACAGGTTTGGGAAAGGCTTCAGGGGCCTGCAGCACACACGGGAGAGGGTGGTGAGCTCCCCTGAAACCGCTCCAAGGATATGATTTGCTGCTGAAAAACAGGAACACAGAGGGGCTCCAGCCGACAGGGAGGATTCTCAGCTTCGCACTCACCAGGCTCCACTCGAATAGTCTTGGTGTTAGGATTGGTATGAAGCCATTCTTAGCTGGCCTTCGGTGGCTAACTTCTCTGTCATCCTGAGCACAGGCTTTGTGCAAAACAGAGCACTCCTTGATTCTTGCCGTAGAGCGAGAGGGATGAGTGAGTTCCCAGTGAGAGGTCAGGGGAAACTTAAAATGAATTCCATAGAACATAAGTAGATAAATAAAATTCCTCCTGCAACCCCCCACTTGTATGGAAATCTTGTAGCTGTCAGGTTTTAGTCTGAAATGTCGGTTCTTGATGCACTCACAGCCAAATAATGACCAGATGTGGTAAGTAAGGCAAGCACAAAAATGAGGTTTATTGAGGAGAGAAAGATAGGATTATAGGACAAGAACAAGACACAGGTTTACAGATCACAGGGTTATTCTAGATCACTCCCGGACTCTGCATTCCTTTGCAGCTGGCAGGCTGTTATGATTGCCCAGTTCATAGGGTATTCCCTCCTCCCCCAGGCATGGCTGTCGCTCAGGAGAGGATTAGGGTGCAGCAGGACCAAGATGGGGGCCTAGGGTCCCACCCTTGTCCTTCTTCCCAGGTGGGGCAACTGCACCAAGGCAACAGCGCCCACTTTCGTCCCTAGGAGACCTGGAGTCCCTCGCTATCTACTTAACATAGCCATCCTGCAATGAGATATTAAACACTACGCGAAAATGCTCGTGTTGAAAAGGGTCTGTGAAAAAGCAAGTTACAAAGTTGTATATACTGTCTGATCTAAGCTATGTTAAATGCACCTAAAAATTTTTAAGACAGAAATACACTTTCTTGTCTCCCGGCAACAGATAATGAAGGCTTTTTTTTTTTTTTCTTTTTTAACTTCTCCCTACTTTTCTGTACTTTAGTAACTTTTCAATGAGCACATAGCTTTATACAGGTTGAGTATCCCTTACTCTGCTTGGGACCAGAAGTGTTTCAGATTCCAGATTTTGCTGAATTTTGGAATATTGCATATACATAATGACATATTTGGGGTTGGGACCTAAGTCTAATCAGGAAATTCATTTATCTTTCATATGCACCTTATACACAGCCTGAGGTAATTTTATACAATATTTTTAATAATTTTGTGCATGAAACAAAGTTTTGACTGCCACCCATTACATGAGGTCAGGTGTGGAGTTTTCCACTTGTGGTCTCACGTCAACACTCAAAAAGTTTCAGATTTTAGAACATTTCTGATTTTGGATTTTTGGATTAGGGATGCTCAACCTGTACTAAAAATAGGGAGGAAGAAGGTGAGGAAGAGGGGGAGAAAAAGAACTTTTAAAGTTTTCTCAAGCCTCTGTTCCCATTTAAAAATCACACTTTCCCTTTCTGGATACCAAGAAGTCATTGGGAGGGGCAGGAGGGAACAACACCATTGTGACAAGTCCGTGAGCATCTAACCAGAATCTACACTTGTAGGACCCAAGGCCACGTCCCAGGTCCTCGGGTGCTGACAATCTTGGGAATTATACTCCCTCCGATTATAATAACTTTCTTAGCATCTTACATGCTAGAGAAAGAAAAGATCAGTGACACCAGTGGTTTTCCAAAGGCATCTTACACAGAAGTTTAGTTCTTCAAACAGATTAAACAGAAACCACACAGTTCACTGGGAGAGAGGGAAGGAGAGGGGAGGGATGCTGGAGCCCTGGCCGCCACCCCTCAGCCTCCCCTCCCCATCCCCTAGTCCGAAAGGCCCTTCTCTTGCTCCCTGTGCCTGGAAAGGAAACCAGTTTGAAAACCCTCCTGATAGCCAACGGGCCTGCCATGTGGAGAGAAGCTATTTCTAAGTAACTGGGAAATATATTTTTGCTGAAAATCCATTTCCATTAAAACAGCTCCATCTACCTCCGTTGCAGGAACAAGCAATAAGGATGTTTTTACCAAACAAATATGTCCTCTGGGAAGGGTATAAGGTTTGATGTATGGATACATTTAAGTCTTTGACTTATCTGGTTGCTACAGGGACTTTGCAATTTACGAGACAGAGTAAAATTGTGATTACCAGGAGTTGATTCAGGCTTATAATAAGTTATTGGTTCCTGGTGAGTTCAGTGCTGGGCCTTCAGGGGGGAAAAATACCCTTTTAGATTTGATTCTACCTAGCTGCCTCCTGGAAGAACAGGTTGCTGTGGGTTTTGTTTCATTTTTTTGTACAAATGTGGGTTTGTGTATTATTAGAACTCATTTGATATGATCTAAAATATTAAAGCCATGTATCTTTTCTGCATTTTGTTGATTTAACTCGTCTCAGCGCCTGCTGAAGTCTAGATAGTGATGACTGGGAAGCTCTCAGCAGCCTTCAAGCACATCTGCGGGTCTCCAGCTGCTTGGCCACTGGGTGGTGAGTGTTTCTTTTCTTTCTTTTTTTCAGAGTTAAGAATACTTTAATTTTTTTAATTTCAAAATGATAAGGGGGTACAAATGTTTTTGCTTATATAGATAGCTTTCGTAATGCTTGAGTCATGGCTGTAAGTGTCCCCATCACCCAAATAGTGTTCATCGTACCTATTAGGTAGGTTTATTGCCCATCCCCTCCTCCCCATCCTTGATTTCCACTGAGTTTTATTATACTTCCCTCTGGGCTTATGTGTGCTCATCAGTTAGTTCCAACTTAATAGCGAGTACAGGTGGTATTTGTTTTTCCATTCTTGAGGTACTTCACTTAGGATAATGGTCTCCAGTTCTGTCCAAATTGTTGCAAAAGGCATCAATTCATCCTTTTTTATGGCTGAGTAGTACTCCATGGTATACATACACCACATTTTGTTAATCCAGTCATGAACTGATGGGCACTTGGGTTGATTCTACATCTTTGCAGTTGTGAATTGTGCTGCAAGTGCAGGTGTCTTTTTGATAAAATGATTTTTTTCCTTTGAGTAAATACCTAGTAGTGGAATTGCTGGATTGAATGGTAGGTCTACTTTTAGTTCTTTGAGGAATCTCCATGCTGTTTTCCATAGAGGTTGTACTAATTTGCAGTCCCACCAACAATGTACAAGTGTTCCTTTCTCTCTGCATCCATGCCAGCATCCCTTGTTTTTGGGCTTTTTGTCTTTAGAGAGAGGCAGCCGAGGCAGCAGGCAGCGTCCATAAAAAGTACTGGAGCAGGTGTAGGGGGTCAGGGAGGGCTCAAGGGGTCATTTCTGGACTGAGTGCATTTCTGGACTGTCATGTGCTGTGGAGGCCCAGTTGAGAGGAACTACACAAAGAGCAAGATGCCAGCCTTCCTGTTCCCCTGAGGCAGCCAAAACCTCTGCTGGGGACCCTGCACGAGGGCCAGCTCAGGGACTATGCAGTGTAAAGTACAGGTCCTAGAGGGAGATCTTCCCTAGTCACATCCTGCGTGAACTTGGGCACATTTTTCCACATCCTTGAGCTGTGCACGCATCTGTAAAGTGGAGATAATCATAGTGGCTTGTTATGAAGACTTTTTACATAACCTTAATGGCATTGTGACTAGACAAGAAAATGCCCATAACTGTTAGAGATACTTCCAGAGTATGTAGAGATTAAAATAACATGAGATCTGGGATTTGCTTTAAAATAATTCAGCAAAAATAAAGTCGAGGATGATTCCATCTACCTCAAGGTCAGGGACAGATAAAACTAATCTATGGTGATAAAAATGAGAACATCGATTGCCTTTGGAGAAGGGCATCAGGGAACTTTCTGGAGTACTGACAATGTTCTACAATTTGATTCAAGAGATGATCGCATGGGCATAAACATTTGTCAAAACTCATTGACCTGCAGATGGTTCAGAAAAGCAATAATAGCATGTTGGTGAAAATTCTCTGCTCAGCCAAACTTTAGTTGGGCTTCTGAATCTCCTGCCAGGCCCATCTGTGCACTCCCTTGCAAAGTCCGCTTTTAGCAAGGAGCACCCATCCTTGATATCTGATCATTTTCCGCCATCCCCAGGTGAAGTCTGGTCACCCTGGCCCATCTTTGGCAAGAATCCTGTTAGGTCGGTTTAGCCAGAATCCTCCTCATCCCTGATGTTTCCTCCTAGTAATTTTCCATCCACTGACCCCACCCTGCTCCTTGGCTGTAAATCCCCACTTGTCCCCGCTGTATCTGGAGTTCTCTCTCCCGCTGCAAAATCCCATTGCAGTGGTCCCTAAACCTATCATAAGGGTCCTGAATAAAGTCTTCCTTACAGTGCTTTAACAAGTATGATTAGATAATTGTTTCTTTATCACTGTGCATATTCAGAAAAATATTAACAGTAGTATAGAGTATGATAAAATAATAATCAACAAATGTGGTAAAATGTTAACATTTGGGGAGGCTTAGTGAAGAGTATATGGGAATTCTTTATATTATTTTTGCGACTTTCTGTAAGTATGAAATTATTTCAAATTAATAAATGTTTAAAACCTCATTAGTTCACTTACAATTGATGAGTTTTACTGTTATAAATTATACATCAAAGAAAAGGTTAAAAAGGAGGGCGGGAAGCAAACGTAGCAAAATCTTGGATAAATGTTGGATCTGAGTGATAGATGTATGAAGGTTTATTATACTATTCTTTCTACTTTTGTGTAAGTTTGGCTATCTTTATAATACAAAAGTAATTTTTAAAAATTAAAACAATTGAAAATATCTGCTACGTTCTAGGCACTGGGCACAGGGTGGCTTCCCCCTCTGTGAATGTCCCCACCAGGGCTGCCCTGCGCCTTCTCTCGGGGACGGTCAGGGGTTCACACGTGTATCAGGCTGCTCACACTGGCATTGTCTGTGACTGTGCTTGACACGAAATGCACCCTAAGCTATTTTTCTCTGACCTTGAACTAAAATGAGCTGAAACAAATAGCCAGCCCACATTAGGATAAGTGTCCTTTTTGAACGCCCACTTAGGTGAATGATTTTGTTAAAGCATTTCTCAAAACAGCTGCAGCCATGGCAAGGCCATGAGGAAAAGTCACAGAGGGCAAAGACAGAGACATTTAAATACAGTGTAAGCCAAGCTTACAGAAACCACTCTGGATCTGATTTCGCTTTTGCAAAGTAAACATTTGCCTTGACTGAGACGAGAGAAAAAAGTGAGCACTGATGACCTTTGAGGTGAATCAAACACATCTCTTAAGAAGTCTCGATTTTTATGAGGAGGATGACAGCCCCCCTTGTCCCCAAGGGCTGCACAGGAGCGCTGACCCGGGAGGTGAAGACCTGGGTTCTTTTCCCACCCACATCACTGGTAATCCGTGTGACCTTGGATGAGTCTTCCTTTCTGGGCCTCCTTCCTCCACTGACAAATGAGGGTTTGAACCAAAGGACCTTCAGGTTTATTCCAGCTTTGTGATTCTTTAAAATAAACATGGTTGGGGAAGGACTCCAGCACAAGGAATGAGCAGCAGCTCTGCCCCACAGAGCCAACCAAGAGTCAAAAGCCTGGCAAGCTTCCAGAGCCCAGGCAGGGGATCAATGAGGAAAGACACCTGGTATGGCCAAATCCCCAAATTTTCAATAGAAATGGAAGATCTATATTTTTATATCCAACCTCCTGCTTTTCAAATGGTAGTAATGAATTCGATTTTATTTTATTTTAATTTATGTTTTTGAGACAGAGTCTTATGCTGTTGCCCAGGCTAGAGTGCCTAGCTCACAGCAACTTCAAACTCCTGGGCTCAAGTGATCCTCCTGCCTCAACCTCCCAAATAGCTGGGACTACCAGCGTGTGCCACCATGCCTGGCTATTTTTTTCTATTTTTTGTAGAGATGGGGAGGGGGTCTCGCTCTCACTCAGGCTGGTCTCAGACTCCTGACCTCAAGCGATCCTCCTGCCTTCGCCTCCCAGAGTGCTAGGATTACAGGCATGAGCCACCTCACTTGGCCCAATTTTTTAAATAAATGCTATGTGAGCCTAACAAAAATGTCTGTGAATAGAATTAGGTCTCCAGGCTGCCAAATTGTGCCTTTCATATGATGTCACTCATCTCCTAAGTGGGGGCTAAATAAGGATCTCTGATCTTTTCAACATTAGGGTTTTGTGACTCACTAAGTCTCAGAGATCACTGCCTCAAAGCTGAAGACAAATTTTAACAACAAATACCTAACCCATGTAGTGCTTAGAAAAATGTTTTCAGACTTTTTTTTTTTACCATAACCCACAATAAAAAGTCCATTTTACATTGCCAATGGTCACACACACATACACACACATGCACATACACAGATAAAATCAGAAGGAAAGATTCACAAAACAAAATGTATGCCTACTACATGTGACGTACTCTGATATTTTCTATTCTATTTTATCCTATGTCATTTTAATGCCGGTGGTAACCTATTAAACTGATTTCATGGGCCATGTTTGAAAAATATTGCTTTAGAGCTCACATTTACTTAATTTTCATTTAATTCCCCCTCTCGTCTTATGGGGTAGAAATTATTATCATTTATTATTATCATAAATTATTATCATCCTCATTTTACAGAACAGAATAGTGAATCTCAAGCTTCACATTCCAGAGACAGCTTTCTTTCTCTTACTCTTTCTTTATCAAGAAAGGCAAGAATGAGAGGAATTAGAAGTCTTCAAAGGGCCCGTGCAGACAGGAAAAGTCCTAGAAGGAAGGCACTCAAGGAGGACCTTTGGGAATAGAAGAAGCAAACAAGGGAATCAAGGCTGTGTGCTGTGGAGCTTGCGACTTAAAGACTTCCCTTTGTGTTCCCTGTGAAATCCACAGTAAAATCCCCATGCAGATGGCTGAGTGGCTTCTTCAAGGAGGAGCCAGATTTGTCACCCAGATGGCCCAAGCAGACTCAGAGAAAACACAGGTTGTGCTGGAGCCTGGGAGGTTGATAACGTCTAGATCACGTTCATGAACTTGAAACTCCAGCTCCCAGACTTGTGAGGATGAGTGATTGGATTCTCTCTGCAGGGAAGAGAGAATTAGCAGGATTCAAATCCAGAGCCAGGTGACTGCCAAGGCTGGCCTGGGAGACCTCGCCATAGAACTCTACTACCTCCCAGGTCATTATCGATAAACTGACAAAAGTTCCATGTCTTCTCCCCAGGCAATGATTAGAGAGGACAATAAGAGACAGAAGCCCAGCCCTGGATGTCAGTGGAAGACTGACAGGGGAGATTTGGTTTCTTAAGACTGATGAACCTTGTTCCTAATTGGAGCAGTCAGCTGACTCTAATGGTGCTGTCTCTAATCAATCTTGCTGCAGTTATCTGGGCTGGGGCAGGAGCCTAGCAACACTCGCCGAGGCCCAGCACAGCACGACCTTCTCTTACAGCACATCTGGGCTCCAGTCTAGGACGGTTGAGTCTAGCCCTGTCTCTTAATCGCTTTTCTTTTTGTCCTCTACCACCAGATGCCTAAACAGAACCAATGGAGACAGGTGTCTGTTTAAAAAGCCCAGTAGCAATGATTTCAAGCGTCTGTTGTGGGTGGCTTTCTGCATTCTCCAAAGTTGATCATTGCAGTGTGGTACAAACTCAGTTGTTGAGTAATGTTTGAAGTCAATGAGTCTTAGATTAGCATCACAAAAGTCAATTAACAAGGCAATTTCTTCCCTTGATTTGTATTTGTATATTATTAATGAACTACAAGACCTCCTAGTGCGGTAAATTAGCCTAGGTAACTGGGGAGCATAGTACAAACATTTTTTTTTTCCTTAATGGCCCCAAACATTTATCTCATACAGAGAAAACAATATACAAGCCCAGGGAGGGCTCCCTGTTCCTGCAGCCAAGGAAACACACCGGAGCAGCTCTGATAAATATTGATGTTTGTTTATCAAAATGCCACAGGCCACCCTGGCTAGCTGCCACCCCCTCCCACCCTCGTGCAGTCTTAACTGGCAGGACTCATTATGCAAGGAGGAGATACAGGAACCTCAGCTGCCATTGCCGAAGGACTTTCAGGCTTTGTTTCCTGAATACAAATAAATAAATAAATAAATAAATGTAAGGGAATCAGCCGTCCTGACCTATAAGGGTTGGTGCCATCCGAAGAACCTACATCCTCTCTCTAAGGAAGGGACAGAAACATACACCCTTATGTACAAAGAGAACAGTAATTGAAAGATCTCTGCCTCACTGAGATAACTAGCTTAGGGATGTGTGAGTGCTCCCCCGAAGTGCTGCCTTTTTACAAAATCAATGCCATTAAGAAATAAATTGTGCCACACTTAAGTTTCAGAGCATTAACATAAAGACATTTATAACTACCCGTTTGATAAGTCACAATTAAGCACCTGCTATATACAAGGCAGTGGCAATAATATTCTTTAATCCCATTCACCTATTTCTAAGCAGCATGGTTCAGCCTCAGAATGTTTGGGGACTGAAGCAGAGTATAAATTAATAAGGTCTATGTGTTCATGCCTTTAATAAATATTGATTGAATGTTTGTCACGGAGATGCCAGGTGGTAGGCACTGAACAGAAACTGGAAAAGATACAGTTCCTCAAGGAGCCCAGCACCTAGCTGGGGAGACAGGCCATGATGGAGGTGCACCCAGGGCTCCGGGGACACACGGGCAGGAGTGGTCCATTAAGAACAGACAAGAAGGTGTCCTAGGGAGAAGCCAGGTTCCCCCTCCTCATGTCCCCACACTGATTCCCGCTCCTGGGGTGATAAACTTACTCCTCCAGGCAGCCTTCTCGGGAGGACTGGCAGACCTCAGCTGGGCCTAGCTCACACTGGCAGACCTTGCTGGGCAACCCTCGATGGGCTGGTAGATGGGCAGACAGATGGGCAGAGAGCAATGAGGGGACCTCAGGTGGGAAAATCTCAGGTGGGCAGCTCCCTTCGCCCAAAGAAGCCCATCTTCTCCCTTTAGAGACAGAGGAAACAAAATAGCTCCTCTTTTCAAAATTAATTTTCTTTCTGGCAAGAAAGAAAGTCTACTGCCCTCTGTTTTCTTAGGCTCTTTTAGACCAAGAGCTCCTTGAGACCCTGGAGTTGTGGCTGATACAGAGAGAGCCCTGGGGGCATTCGACAGGGCCAAGGATTCCAGGGGCCTCTGAAAATGCTCTCGGGAGATGCACGCAGGGTCAGAGACCTTGTGGAAAGCCTCTAGCCGCCTCTTCCAGCTGCAGGTGGCAAAATAGCAAAGCATAACTGCCTCGTGTCTCATGCCTTCGCAAGTCTGTGGGGCTGTGTGTACAGATTTACATTTTATGGGTTTCTACCCAGATGGCTTAATGAATACCTGCATGCAATGTTCCCTTTGTCTGGAACATCCCCCTCGTCCAGTCTCCACCTCCCCACTTCACACACTTGAACACCTACTCGCCCTTCAGATCTCAAGGAAATATGTCTTTCTCAGAGAAGCCTCCCTGCCCCCTCAGGCTAGCTGCTGGAGTTATTCACTCTCACCAGGACTGGGTACCTTTCCTCTATGGCCTTTGTTACAGCTTGCAAGTATGCATGCATTTGCATCATTTATTTTGTCTCTGCCTGCCTCTTCCAGGGCCATAAGCTCCCTGTGGGAAACACAAGGCCCAGCTTTGTCACCTCTGTAATACTAGCTCCAACTCAATGCCAAGCACTTAGCACACACTCAACAAATTCTTTGCCAGGCTGGTGGCTCAGGCCTGTAATCCCAGCACTTTGGGAGGCCAAGGGAGGAGGCTCACTTAAAGCCAGGAGTTGGAGGTTGCAGTGAGATATGATTACACCACTGCACCCTAGCCTGGGCAACAGAGCAAGACCCTGTCTCTAAAACAAAAACAAAAAAATTAATTCTCATTGATTTTTGAATGAATATCAAGGAATGGGACTCTCCCCAAAAGCTGTTTCTCCTGTTGTGCCACACCCTTGCCCCCCGGCTTGGATTTCTGTTTGGCTTGAAGCTCTGCTTTGCTGATCAAAAGCATTATGGTCAAAAGCAAAGTCCTTCAACTTCCAAACATCTCTCGTGCCGCTTGGTGGAAAGGAGCAGCACAAAGGCAGCATGAAAAAATAATGAACCATAATTCTTATTAAGGTCTGTGTCTGAAACAAGCCAAATATTATACCAGTAGTAGCACACATTTGTTGTTTCAGGGAGAAGACTATAATAGATAAAAATCAATAATGTTTTTGTTCCAGTAGATTAACTTCATGTTTAGAACAGGAAGAGAATCTAAATGCACGGCTTTTCAGCTCTTTTCCCCCTCAGTAATATGATGCGGTTACACCAGAGAGAAGAGCTGGCGGAGACAGAAGGTTAGAAGGCTAAGGACATTGTCAAAAGCAGGAAGGAAGGTTTGAAAAGAAGGTTAGATTCTCTCTGACCTGTCAGGCTGGTGGATAAATGCAGCTTAGCTGGCTGATTATCTGCCTTTCAAAACTATCTTTGGTCTTCAAGTAGAAACCTTCCAGGATATTCACAGCGGCCTCCTTACCCCTAGACAGAGGCCTCCAGACAGGACAGCTCAGCCCTTGGCAAGAGCTGATTGGACCACGGCTGAGTGAGTCTCTCTCCCTGGAATCTGGAATCAGGCCACAGAGCCATTTATTGGTCTCTCGGGCACTTGAAATGGTATGTTAGCACAGGTCGGGTTGAAGACATCTGGTTTAGCCACATGCATAAAGAGCCAGAGAGAGCCGGCCTTGCAGGTAGAGAGAGAAGAATGACAAGCAAGGGAGGGCAGGTGTCTGTGAAAGAGCAAGCAGCCCTGTTCCAACTCTCTAGGTCCTGGGACTTGTGCTTATGAGGCCAGCCTGAACTTCCTGTCCTTGGAATCCATAATATCCCCTCGAGTCCTCCTAGAAAATGCCCTTCCCCCACCTTTCTTGTTGTCAAGGTTAGTTTGAGTGTGTTTCTGTTCCTTGTATATTAGTTAACTGTGGCTGTTGTAACAAACTGCCACAAACCGGGTGGCTTACAACAACAGAAGCGTATTCGAAGCGTATTCTCTCATGGTTCTGGAGGCCAGAAGTCGGGATCAAGGTGTCAGGGGGCCGTGCTCCCTCCGCAGCCTTTTTGGGACAATTATTCTTTGCTTCCTCCAGCTTCTGGTGGCTCCAGGTGTCCCTTGTCTGTGGCGCTGAAACTCCAGCCTCTGCCTCCACCTTTATGTGGCCTTCTGGCTTCTGCCTGTGTCTTCCCTTCTTCTGTCTCTTATAAGGACATTTGTCAGTGGATTTAGGGCACACCTGGTAAGTCTGCAGTGATCTAGATCCTTAACTGCA
>CM052446.1:51569524-51652590 GCA_028533085.1 Varecia variegata | reverse complement strand
TCAATGAATCCAATAATTATCAAAGCTCCTCTTCAGCTGGTAAAGGAAAAACATGCCCACAGATGTGCTTTGTGGGGTTAAGAGTTGTAAAATTTGAGTGTGGTTTTCTACTCACAGGAGGTCATATATACTAAATGTATTCAAATCATTCATTCAACACACTTTGAATTCCTGGGCCTGGAGTTATAAAGACAAGATTATAGTCCCTGTCCTTAAGGAGCAGAGTCTAGTTGGAGTGACAAGTGGATTAGCAAATTAAAGGCCTCGGTGGTGTGACAGTGGCAAGGATAGAAGTATGTTCCAAGAACAATGAGGCCCAGAGGAGGGGGTGGCCAGAATGCCTGAGGGAGAGGACAGAGCATCTTTAAGAATAAAGGGAGAGTCTGGCAGGGAGGCAAGTGCATTCCATTGCGAGCCAAGTGTTTGTGCAAAGGCACTAAGTTATAAAGTCTTAGTATTTAAGGGACTGCTAATCGGTAGGTATGATGAGCATAGAAATGGAGAAGGAAAGACATGTAAGATGAAGGTGAAGAAATACAGGGAGAGGCCAGATCTTTCACTCTTTGATCCCAGTAGTATTGTTGAGTACCTATTATGTACCAGGTGGTACAGCAGTGAACAAAACAAGTGCAGTTGCCGTCCTTATGGAGTTTGCTTTCTGATGGGAGGGGAAAGAGAATAAACAAATAAATAAACATAACTTCAGCTGGGGAGAAGTGCTGTGAAGGAATAATCAGGGAGATGAGACAGAGTCATGGGGCCTGCGGAACTGCTTGGAAAGCATGGGGTGGGAAGGCCGTTCTGAGATGATGGCTTTTGAAGACCTGAAGGATGAAAAGGACAAAGATGAGAACTGAGGACCAAAATCTGGAGGTCCCTATCATCTAGGGGACAGACAGAGGAAGAGGAGGCAGCAAAGAAACCAAGAGCAGATAATCAGAGACTTAAGATGTAACTTGGGAGAGGACAGAGTAATGGAATCCAAGGGAAAAGGGAGTAAAAAGGAGAAGAAAGGCCTCCCCTGCATTCATTCACCTTTTACTTGGTATTTTAAAAATAGATGCTCATCAGATTCCCAGGTAAAGATAGAGGATTGATCCCAGCATCTAATTTTTCTCCTACTTAATCCCTCATTTCAAACTGTATGAAGAGAATATTTTGTAAAGAGCCAAACCCACAAGGACGGGGAGAGTAGGCTAGGAGACAACGTCAAATTCTGGAAGCTAGTAGAAAGCATCAAAATTCTAGAAAACAGATGGATGAGTGCTAACTGACTTAACAGACCCAAGGAAGCCAAATCCTAAACTGTCAGAGAGAAAAGCTGGTAGTCAACCTAATGTAGTGAAAGGCGGAGAAAATCTGAAGGACTCAGGACCTGGTGGCCCCAAGTGCCTTTAGAAATGGGGGTGAAGGAGGGAGATCAAAATTGGGAGGAGTGGTTGAAAGCTGTTTGAGAAATAGGTTCCTCCTCTCACTCTACATTACTGCTGACTGCCTGTCTCGCACTCTGGCAGAATGCTGGAGCTATAATATTAATAGCTGGAGAAAGTAAAACACAGCTGAGGGCAGGAGTACTATAGTAAAAACGCAGAAAATTAACAAATGTACACATATTGATTTCTGAGATCCTCCTGCTTTCTGCCCTCATTCAGTTCCCAGAACCCTGACATGCTGGTTTTTACCTTCAAGGTAGGAGGATCAAAGCGTATTCTCTGGATTATCTTACTGGTCCAAGAGGAAAAGTCTAAATATGCAACAGGAGCAATTACCCAAAGAATGGCTGACTCAGGTCATTCTATAGCTAAGCTCAAAATCTACAAGCTCACTAATATATTCATAGATCACATAGGCGTTTTGATCCACCTCTCTTAAATCTGTACGGACAACCAAGGGTTACTTGACTGCTGAGGAAAGGCTTTTTTAATGTGAAAGTTGAAACCAAAAAAACAGTAAAAATACAACCTAGAGGAAACTATGCAGAGAGAAAACAACTTCAAAAATGATTCTAACTCAGAGTTAGAAGATATTGCATCCATGATATAAGAGCTGGATTCTATTAAGATGGGAGAAGAGACAGCATTCAAAGAATAGAAAAAAAAAACAAACCTCCAAGACGTTAAAAACGTTGCATCAGAAATTAAAAGCTCAACAGAAAGTTTGCAAGATAAGATTGAGAAACACTTCCAGTAAACAAAGCAAAAGAACTGGAAAGTTACAGAGAAAGGGGAAGAAAATTAACAGAACAAACAAAGAGACGCAACCTCTGAATAATAAGAATTCCTGGAAGAGAAAACAGAAAATTAAAGGGAGAAAGTCATCAATTGAAGGATGTGCTTTTGGTTGAAAGCTCATGTAGGGGTGAGGGGAAACTTGCCCTTTACCCAGAAGTTCGTGGAAAGATCGACTCAAAATTAAGGCAGATTACTAAGAGAAAGGTTTATTCACCATGCACATGGGGAAAATCACAAAGTGATTACTCAATATCCCAATGAAGTTCAGATATTCTTATACCTGTCCTTCTGGAGGGGAGGGGGAGATGAGGAGTACAGGTAATTCTGTTTAAGGGTGATAAACAGTTGCTAGGGAGGATGAACGGGTACTAGGGAGAATTAATGGATGGGGGGAAACAGATGGACTTGTAAATTAAACTGAGAGACAGGTATTATGTTTAAAATGATTTGGGCCAGGTCTGGTTGCATTCTTGATCATTTTTTCCTGCAATATATTGAGATAACAGGGAGAGGAAGGGAAGTCTATTGTTCTTTTTGATGGGTCAGTCTGGTTTATGCAGAGAGAGGGAAAGTTTCTTCCAAGGGCCTGTTAATCACTAAGAGCCTTTAATTCAAAATATTTTTATACCAATATCTTTATATTGGGGTCAAATTTCCTGAGCTCCTTCACTCGTAAGTACTGAGCACAACAGATGGAAACAGACTCTTGCTGAGGCACATCAGTGCAAAACTTCAGAACTCCAGCAACAAAGAGCAGATCCTGCAAGCTCCAGGGAGAAAAATAAGTCACATGCAAAGAACAGAATAAAAATGGCCTCAGAACTTCTCAATAACAACACTAAAAGGCAGTGGAGCAATCTCTTCAAAATCCTGAAATTCTTTCTCTACCCCATCACATTATTAATCAAGTATGGAAATAAAATGAAGACATTTTCATATATGCAAGGCCTCCAAAGTTTACCTCCCACACATTCTTTCTTTGGAAAGTACTAGAAAATGAGCTCCACCAAAATGAGGGAGTAAATAATAAAGAGATCCCCCCAAAGAAAAAGAGAGAGAAAAGAAAAAAGAGATCCAAAGTAGGAGGTGAAGGGAAGCCCCAAGGTGGTGGTGGAGGGAGGGCCCTGGATGACACTGTGACCAGGTGTAGAGGATGCCTAGTTCAGACTGGAGCCCATCAGAAAGCTCTGGAAGGGATATTTTCAAGAAGATCATGTGAATGAACACACTGAGAGGTGGTGGGGATAACTGGCAGAGAGATTGGGGTTGAATTCGTATTAAATACTTAGAAAACTAAGGAAATGATCAAATAAGACAATTACCCCCAGATAACATAAAAAGTTATACTAAAAAGGAAAAGTAACCCTACTTTATTACATGAATCAACTCTGAGCCATGATATGTGATCTCAATAATATGAAACCTGAATATTGACCTAACCAACAATAGATTGTAATTATAAGGTGTAAATGTGAATGTGGAGGAAGAAAAGAGTTAAATCTTCTTCTCCTCTATTAAGACCTCAGTAGATAATGCCTAAAACTGAAAAAAACAAGAAGTAGTAATACAAGCACATTTTTAGAGATGTGGAAGTAAATACTAAAAGATCAACCAATTAGGAGTAGAAGAGAATTTCCTCAATCTATTAAAGGGCATCTATAAAAAACTCACAACTAAGATCATATTTAATGGAGAAAAACTAAATGCTTTTCTCCTAAGGTCAAGAAGAAGAAAAGGGTATTTGGTCTTGCCATGTTGATTCAACATTGTGCTGGATATTCTAGCCAAAGCAACTAGGCAATGAGAAGAAATAAAAGACATAAAGATTGGAAAGGAAGAAGTAAAACTATCTCTATTTGCATATGACATGATCATGAATATAGAAAATCATAAGGAATTCATGAAAAAACTATTTGAATTAATAAACAAGTTCAGGATACAGTATCAATATGCAAAAATTAGTTGTATTTCTATACATATGCAATAAATAGCCTAAAAATGAAATATAGAAAACAATATCTTGTACAATAGCACACACAAATAAAATACCTAGGAATAAATTTTACAAAAGAAATATAAGACTGATACACTGAAAAGTACAAAGTATTACTGAAAGAAATTAAAGAAGACCTAGGCCGGGCGCGGTGGCTCACGCCTGTAATCCTAGCACTCTGGGAGGCCGAGGCGGGTGGATCGCTCGAGGTCAGGAGTTCGAGACCAGCCTGAGCAAGAGCGAGACCCCGTCTCTACTAAAAATAGAAAGAAATTATCTGGCCAACTAAAATATATATATATATACACAAAAAAAAAAAAAAAATTAGCCGGGCATGGCGGCGCATGCCTGTAGTCCCAGCTACTCGGGAGGCTGAGGCAGTAGGATCGCTTAAGCCCAGGAGTTTGAGGTTGCTGTGAGCTAGGCTGACGCCACGGCACTCACTCTAGCCCGGGCAACAAAGCGAGACTCTGTCTCAAAAAAAAAAAAAAAAAAAAAAAAAATAAAGAAGACCTAAATAAATGGGAAGACATCCCATCCCATGTTGATGGATCAATAGACTCAACAATGTTAAGATGGCAATAGTCCCCAAATTAATCTACAGATTCAGTGCAATCCCTATCAAAATCCCAATTGCCTTTTTGGTGGAAATTAACAAGCTGATCTTAAAATTCATGTGAAAAATACAAGGGACTTGGAATAGCTAAAACAATATTGCAAGACATCAAAGTTGGAAGACTTGCACTTCTTGGGTTCTAAATCTACTACAGTAATTATTAAGAGAGTGTGGTACTGGTAGAAGGATGAACATATAGATCAATAGAATAGAACTGAGAGTCCAGAAATAAACCCTCACATTTATGGTCAATTGATTTCTATTTCATAAAAAGGGAACCAAGGCAATTCAATAGGGAAAACAGTCTTTTCAACAAATGGTTTTGGGGCAAATGAATATTCACATACAAAAGAGTGAAGTTGAGCCCCTTCCTCACACCATGCACAAAAATTAATTCAAAATGTATTATAGATCTAAATGCACAAGCTAACACTATAAAATTCCTAGAAGAAAACACAGATTAAATATTTATGAGTTTGGGTTAGGCAATGGGCTTCTTAGATGTGACACCACAAGCACAAGCAATAACAGATAAGTTTTGATTTCATCAAAATTAAAAACTTTTATACTTCAAAGGACACCATCAAGGTAGGAAAAGACAACTTACAAAATGGGAGAAAACATTTGCAAATCATATATCTGAGAAGGGAGTTGTATCCAGAATGTATGAAGAACTCTCACAACTTAGTAATAAAAAGACAAATATCTCAATTTTAAGATGAGCAAAGTATTTGAATAGACATTTCTCCAAAGAATAGTACCATTAGACTTTAGGGAAATGCACATCAAAACTATAATGAGATACTACTTCATACCCATTAGGATGGCTAAAATCAAGACAAGTTATGGCAAACAAGTGGAGAAATTGGAATCTTCATACACTGTAGGTGGGAAGGAAAAATGATGCAGCTACTTTGAAAAACAATGTAGCAGATCCTCAAAAGGTTAAACACAGAGCTACCATATGATCCAGCAATTGCATTCCTCGTATATATCCAAGAGAAATGAAAACATATGTCCACCAAAAAAACTTGTATATAAATATTCATAGCAGCATTATTCATCATAGCCAAAAAGTGAAAATAATCTAAACATTTAACAACTGGTGAATGCATAAGCAAATTGTATATCCATACAATAGAATATTACTTGGCCACAAAAAAGAATCAAGTACTGATACATGGTATAACATAGTTGAACCTTGAAAACATTATGCTAAGTGCAAGATGCCAGTAACAAAAGACTCCATATTACAGGATTCCTTTTACATGAAATATCCAGATTAAACAAATCCATAGAGACAGAAAGTGATTAGTGGTTGCTAGGGGGAGAAGAAATAGGGCATGACTGCTGATAGATAGAAGTTTCTTTTTAGGGTGTTGAAAATGTTCTAATTTAGATTGTGGCAATGGTGACACAACTCTGAATATATTAAAAACTAATGAAGTGTACACTTTAAATGGCTAAATGTCATGGAATGTGAAAAATATCTTAATAAAACAGTTAAAAAACCTCATTAATCATAAAGATATTGGCAAAACATAGAGATACTGTCAATATTTTTGAAGCACTATCACATATTTTCCCATCTTATGACTCAAGGCCTTGTAAGCACTTTTCAACTTGCAGTAACCTTGCAGAGGTTGTTGGTCTTCAAAAGATGAAGCAAGTCAGTATTTTGGAATTAGAGGGAAAAGATAGTCCAAAGTCCAACAATCAGATTTTTACCCAATGGGAAAGGTAGGTCACCAAGTGTTGCCTTACAACACCTTATAACCTAACAAACAGTTTAACACATGCTTACTAACTATTAATATTTACGCGGTATGGTGTTAATAAGACTTATTTGTCTTTTTAGGAAACCTGAAGAGTGGGCAGAAGAAAGATGGTCAGTCAGAGGTCCCACTGAATTTGTTTTTGCTAATGTTGATTATTTGGTTCCTTTGGATGTGAGATAAATGGGATCAAAGGGCCAGTGTGCCACGATGGTTATGAGGTCAGAATCTGGACACAGATGAACCTGGCGTGGCATACTGCCCCTGCCACTTAGCAGCTGTGTGACCTTGTGCAAGCCAGTTAGCCTCTCTGGGCCTCCATTTTCTTCTCTGTAAAATGAGAATTCTATACTTACCTCAGTTTTATTTGAAGGCTTAGCCTGTTGCATTGTGCTCATAAATGGTACCTTTATGTGTAAATTTGTGAGCAGTACATCTTGGTGATTTTTTTTACCTGACTTAAAAACAAAAGAGGGTTGGCATTTTCTGCAGATCAGGATTTTACCTTTCTTTTCCATTGGTTGTTTCATTCTGATAGGTTTATTATTAAGTTATTTGTCAAAGTATTTCCCTGAAATTCTGCTATCTGTCAGGAAATTAAGAACCAAAACACTTTCTTGCTACATAGTTTCTTAACAAATGCAGCTCTGTTGTTCCTTAGCAAAAGTGTACAGAGTGCAGAGTCAGAATGAAGCTAGCTGCCGGACCCCACCCTTCAGACGTGTGGTGGGCAGAAAGTGGTCGTGTAGACAAGAGGCATCGTAGGACTCCTCAGCTCGAAATTGCCTTTGAAGGCCCCATTCATTCCAGGGCTGCTTTGGGAGCTAAGCCGAAATGTTTATTTACAATGCAAATACCCCAAACGACCTGTCAGTCTATCATCTAGGGAATGCCTTTCCATACTGCCCTCAGACCAGGGCAAGAGAAGAGAGGCCTCTGTCCTCCAGGACCCTACAATATCACACACACGTAGACACACATGCACAAACACACACACACTTATTAAAGAACATGTGTGTGTGTGCCTCCGTCACTTGGGATCTGGTGCTCAGCACTGGCACATCACTACTCCTAATCCCAAACAGCCACTTTTGGGACCAAAACTGCTCAGGCCCCAGGGAACACTTTTTCACATTTCTTGCCTTTTGTCCTCAAAACAAAGGCTACCGGGTCTGAATGCCAGGAAGGTTTGTGGGTTGCTGCTGCCATCATCAGAGCTGGACACTGCTTCAGAGTGCAGAGAGGATTTAAGTGGTATGAGCCTTAGTAAGAGAAAACGCAAATTAATTAACTAGTCAATGCCTTCCTCCCAGAGAAGGAGGATGAAATACAAATAGAATTAACTAGATTTTTGTATAGCTCAGTATCATTCCATGTGATGCTGGGCATTTTTTTTTTTCCTTTACTTGTGTTCCCTTTGTGGTTGCTAAAGCACCCATGAATTAGCATAATCACAAAAAATGCACATGGTTGTTTCTCAAAGAAAGCTCAGAAGGGGCTGAGACACTTATGCCCAGATTTGTCCCCCAACCCACCAGTCAGATAAGTCAGACCAAGGGGGTGGAGAAAGGGGAGGAGTGTTACATCTACCAAGGTCCTTTCACTTAGAAATATGGAAAGCAGGAAATAATTGTTCCCCCCAATACAAATATGGTGACATTACCTTTAATATTCTAGTTCTTATCATTCCAACCACCCATCCTGTTATCCCTAGGATGAGTCTAAGATGAGTCAAATCCACAGAGGTAGAAAGTAGATGCCGTTGCCTAGGGCTGAGGGAGTTGGGACAGGGGAATGGAGAGTGACTACAAGGGGTATAAGGTTTCTTTTTGAGGTGATGAAAATGTTCTAAAATTGATTGTGTCAATGGTTGCACAAGTCTGTAAATATACTAAACCCCACTGAACTGTACACTTTAAGTAGGAGGTATATGATATGTGAATTATATCTCAATAAAGCTGTTATTATAAAAAGCAAAATGGCAGGAGTCATGGTCTTGATCTTTTTAATCCCAGGTGTTTCCTTGGCTGTTATGAATATATATTTGTCTGTCTCCTTCCATCAGCCCGGAGAGTACGGGCTGCTATGGCCTACTTTTTTTCTTTCCCCAAGAAGATAAGAACCAACCTGCCTATTATCTTCATGCCTAAACGTACCACCCAGGTAGGGTGGCCAACTTGTCCCAGTTTTCCCAGGACTTTTCTAATTTTAGCATCTGAAGGTCTTGCTCTCAGGAACTCTCTCAGTCCCAGGCAAACTGGAACAGTTCATCCCCCTACACCCAGGGCTTTCTTCACAGAAGATTTTCTCCAAGGCAACTTCACGTCACCATCTCTAGACAGAAGTGGCAGGCAACTTTAGTGACAGTTTCTCTTGTTAACAACTGAAAAGGTGAAAGGGTGCGTCAAGTTCGACCTTCCTTGGTACTGTTCATGGTGTTGTCGGTGGATGGAAGGATTTCAAGAAAGAATGAATGATCCATATTGTCATATGTTCCTCAGGACTCTGATAAGAACAAAAAACAAAGTCTATCGGTTGCAGCTGCAAGGAAGTCACTGGGCCTTTGGCAAAAACAGCTTCGGCCGGGATGGGGGGTGGGGCAGGCAGTTGGTTTGCAGTGGGTGAAGGAAGGAAGCAAGCAGAGAGAACTGGCTACTCCTTTTAAAAACTTGACTCTGTAGGTAAGAGAGAAAAAAAGGTGAAGGGAGGAGCTTGAGGGACGATGTTCTTTGGCTTTTTTTGTTTTCATTTTTTAAGACTGGAGAGAGTGACTCTGGTTTTTATGACGAGGGGGAGGAGATAGACCCTGGAGGTGGGATCCACAACACAAGTAGGTGGCTCGCCCTTGCACAAAGAGATTTTCGCTTTGTTTTTTGTATTTGTTTTGTTTTGTGTTTTGCCACGGAAGAGAAGCAGGAAAAGACAGGAGCGTCATGCAGGTGGGCTTGGACCCTGGACTGGGGAAGCAAGGAGCTGAGGAAAGGCCAGTTAAGGGCCTCTGTTTTCTCCTTGAAGTTGGGGGAGAGGTCTTCTCCTAAACACGGTGAAAGGCCTGAGACTGGTCAAGGTGTGATGGCACTGTTGTGTGACATGGGAGAAGATGCTGGCTATGGTAGTGGAGAAAAATGTCAGGGTTACCTTGAGGGCTTTAATGAGAATGAAGACCCTACATTCAGAGATGCAGAGGGGAAGAGGTAGACAGTTGCCTTGATCTAGGGTTGAGGTTTGTAGGTGGAGGAGATGGAAGGAAAAGTGTTAATGCCATGCTCTTCCTCCCCTATGGAGACTTTACATAGACTGCAAAATAGAATTCAAACTTACCCTGGCATTCAAACACTCCATAATTTGGTTCATGTCTACTTTATTGTCCTACCTCCATCTCCTTCCCTCCTCCCTGCACCAATGATATTCATACCACCCTCCTCCAGCCATCCTGGTCTCAATTTCCCTAAATTCTGTTGGATTTCCAACTTCTGAGTTTTTGCCTCCTTCTAATTAGAATACCCTTCTAGAATACCCTTTTAATCATGAAATGCCAATGCAAATTCCATTTGCCCTGAGAAGCCCCTTATCTTCCCCAGCCATAATTATTCTCTCATCCCCTCTTGAGCTAGAATTGCCCATCAAGTCTTTTCAATTCTCTCCCCCTCCTCAAAGAAGTTACCCCACCTACCAGCAGCCCAGAAGAGGCAAGCTCCTTGGGCATAAACGATTGGATTAGTGGAGCCAATTGGGGATTTCTCTCCCAGCACTTGAGATTGAGCTAGTAGGCCATGTTAGGCACCAGAGACATAGGACCCTCTAGATTTTGGTGCAGAGCTGGTATCTTCCAAAGCTGCCTGCCTGCTGAAGCTATGGGGAAAGTAGGAACCAAGAGCCTTACAGAATAAAATGGCACTGTCCTGCAGAGAGATGCAGAGACAAGATACTCAGAGCGGGTGAGGGCAGAGGGAATGAGAGAGATAAATAGCCTTTTCATTCTGGGGGTTCTGCAAGAGGCCCAGCTGAACACCTGGCAGCTGAGTTCCTGGAGAATCCAGTATCCTTAACATGAATCCATTTCAGTTAAGTTACCTCAAGGCAGTTTCTGTTGCTTGCAGTCAACTGTCTCTGCCCCTGAACCAGAAAGCTGTATCCCCACAGTGCCTTGTATGAGCCTCTACTAGAGCACTATCTCTTTTCATCAGAGTTATGTAGGCATGTGCCTGCTTTCACCTAGGCTTGGCACCCCTGAGGACAGGGACTCTGTCAGTATCCCTGGAGCTTGGCACATGTTGGATGCTCAAAAAATAGTTTAATTTGAATTCTCACAGTTCAAAAAAATGGTTTGATGTATCATTTGTTGGGCATTCTAAATTCAGTGCTTTTCATCATATTTTATTTGCATTATTTTATGTCATTTTACATCAGATTGGTTTTCACGCTACTCACAGACTCCGCATTTCCTGCTTTGGCTTTCTCATCCTGTTTGGTGGTCCAGGAATGATTCAGAGTTAAGCAGCATTAGCAGTCCCTGCCTCCCTCTAGTTGGTGAGAATGTGAATCTCACGTGCAACCCATCTTCTGGTATTCAACGCCTTTACCCTTGAAATGAATACTTCCGATGAAGGCTGTTGGGGCAGCTTCATTTCAATGATGTCATTTAAAACACATTAAAAGGTTAGCAGGCAGGCTAAATATAACTATTTCCTCGAAAACCCAAAACAGAATCATAGATTTACAGAGCTGGGTCCAGTGGTTTTCTGACTTTTGAGTTCCTATGAACCAGCATTAATATAAAAAAAGGAGTGGGTTGCTGAATTTATATTCTTCTAGGGAATAGCAATAAAAACAAAAGTTTCTATTAACATAGCATCATTTCATAAAATATAGGGCATGTTAACATCAAAATTATCAAGAGCATTACCTACTAATTTAAATATCAAATATTCTCCTGTGTGGCTTAAAGACAGAAATATGTTCTGAGTCCTTAGGCAGCTTCGTCATTGTGCAATCACAGAGTATAATTATTCAAACCTAGATGGTGTAGCCTACTACACACCTAGGCTATATGGTATAGCCTGTTGCTCCTAGACTACAAACCTGTAGAGCATGTTACTGTACTGAATATTGTAGGCAGTTGTAATACAGTGGTAAGTATTTCCATATCTAAACATAGAAAAGTACAGTAAAAATACCATAAGACCACCATCCTATAAGTGGGCTGTCATTGACCGAAAAACATAGTTATGTGGCACATGACTGCACTTTTGACTTTATAAAAACTCATGACATTTTAATTTTTAAAAAATTTTTAAAATATTTAAATATTTCTAAATCATAAAGTGCTTAACATTATTAACTTTGTGTCTGGCACAAAGTCAATTCTCTGTATTATTATTGGTATTTAATAACTGTTAAGCATTTTTTACACAAGGGAAAATATTTATCTTCCCAAAAGATTTGCTGAGCTCCTTCATAGATTTGGAGCGTGCCCCTGAGGGGACAAGCTTTGCTGGAGAATTGAATGATTCTGCTAAACAGATTGAGAAGATTTGGGATTTTCAGAGGTATTCTGCAGAGTAAGGAAGAGGTGGGAGAAGGGGAAGAGAGGAGGAGATGGAGATGGAGAATGAGACTGAGGACTCATTCCCAGGAAGGCCACCAACTTTCCTTGTGGGGAAGGGAGGTGGGTGAAGAATACTTTATGATCCAAGGTGGATCAATATAGTTTGAGGTTTTTGTATTTCAGTAATGTGAAGAACTCCTTCACTCCACCCCACCTCCAGCTTCTGTAGCATTTACTACAATGGTGCACGAATGTTATGAATAGGTTTGTGGTGGAAATCGAGGAAGGGTCTACATTTCCCACTTGGGTTGAAATTAGAATGGAGAGAACAGCCCAGAAGCAGAGGCCAAGAGCCAAATCCCCACAAGAGTTTGACCATGGTTCCTTGGCAGGCATTTGTCTTATGTCTTCTTACTAATGGCCTACACCTGGGCATGAATAGGTAAATTGAGATGGGCCTAGTTCCAAAGTTCTGTATCTGCCCTAGCTGGGTCAGAATTCTTGTTTTTGTTGTAGAATCACCTAGAGTCAAGAGAATCCTTGGCTTGAAGATTTTTGAGGGCTAGAGAGGAGCCCTGCCCTGGCTCCTTAGGTACAGCCAGAATCTGTCTGACTTTTAGGTATGGGATATCTGACCCCTGTAGGGCTAGAACTGTTGTGGTGTCCGCGTGGTTGGAGGGATATGCATTTATGAGGTAGTAACTAAGTAGCCAAAGGCGTGAGGAGTAACATCGTTGCTAGGCAACTGGCTTCATTAACTCCATGGCTTTCGTCAAGGTACTACCCTGTACAAAATTCCTTGAAGTCTTCCCTGGCCCTTCTCCCCAACTCTCCCTGCAGGTGTAGCAGGGAACCGATCAGCCCCAGTACAACTGTAGCAAATTTGGTGTTATGGTTCAGAGTTGTGACCAGGTGCTTAGGGTTTAATGTTAACACAAACCAGGATCCACTGTGTGACCCCACGGCAACTTCTTTAGGCTCTCTGCGCGTGTCCGCATCTGTAAAATGGGTAGAGGTAGCAATAATTGCCTCACAGATGGACCAAATGTGGTAATAACACGGGGGCTTAACAAGAGCCTGACAATGAGTCACTACTCATCTTCCAATCACCTGGCAAGCTCATTTCACTCATCATACTCCTCCCGACTCTCCTTTAAACGTCCTTGTTTAAATTTTGAAGCACGTAAGAGGGAAAGTTAGTCCGCATTTGACGCCCTCCGCGCTCTGTCGCTCTTTCCCAGGGCCCACCCTCCGCGGACGCAGAACGTCTGCCGGTCGGGCGACGGTCAGCGATGGCGGTCTCCGCGGCAGTCGGTCCTCTCCTGCCGTCGGCTTGGCAAGCGTCCGAGGGCCAGCTCAGAGCCTCTGCGGCGCTGTCCTGCAGGGAAAGCGCCGCCGCCAGCCCAAGCCTCGGGGGCGCGAGTAGCAGAACCACACTGCAGAGGCGGCCGCGGGGACCACGGCCAGAGACGGAGGATGGCGCACCGGGAGACAACGGGATGACGGGCACCCAGAACGCGCCAAGCCATCTCCGCCGGACCTCCTCCGACCTGAGCCCGCAGTTATCCTCCCAGGTCCGGACCGCCGCTCCACAAGCGACAGCTACGCGGGTCGCGGCGCGCGCCGCCGGGGAGTGGAATGTCGGCGGGGGGAGGGGGGGCCCTGGAAGGGCGCCCGGGAGGTGAAGTAGGACCCGCGTCCGCGCGCCCGGACGCCGGCTGCCAGGCGCCGCCGCCGGGAGCGAGTACGCTGCTGACGTCACGCGCCGTTCGTCCAATGAACGGAGGCCCAAGGGAGGCGCCGTCCCGCCCTCGCCGCCGCCACCACACCGGCCCTCCGGGAGCGTCTGAGGAGGCGCGGGCTGCTGCGGGCTTAGGCGCCGCACCGCGCCGGCCCGAGCCGCTGGACGAGGCCCAGGCAGCCGCTCGCCGGGACCCTGCCGCCCGATGTCCTCAAGATGGAGGCAGCGGGGACGGCGGCGTGAAGAAAGCGGCGCTGTGGGCGCGGGAGCAGGGGCCCGGGCGGAGGCGGTGGCGGGATGGGGCTGCTGCTCATGATCCTGGTGTCGGCCGTGCTGGGCTCCTTCCTCACGCTCCTCGCCCAGTTCCTGCTGCTGTACCGCAAACAGCCCGAGCCGCCGCCGGACGACGCCGCCCGCGCGGGCGACGGCTTCCGCTACATCAAGCCCGTGCCAGGCCTGTCCCTGAGGGAGTACCTTTATGGCGGCGGCCGGGATGAGGAGCCTTCCAGCGGGGCCCCCGAGGGCGGCGCGACCCCGACTCCGGTCCCCGAGACCCCTGCCCTGCCAACGCGGGAGACCTGCTACTTCCTTAACGCCACCATCCTGTTCCTGTTCCGGGAGTTGCGGGACACTGCGCTGACCCGCCGCTGGGTCACTAAGAAGATCAAGGTGGAGTTTGAGGAGCTGTTGCAGACCAAGACGGCCGGGCGCCTGCTGGAGGGGCTGAGCCTGCGGGAGGTGTTTCTGGGCGAGACGGTGCCCTTCATCAAGACCATCCGGCTCGTCCGGCCCGTCGTGCCCTCGACCACCGGAGAGCCCGACGGCCCCGAGGGGGAGGCACTGCCTGCCACCTGCCCCGAAGAGCTGGCCTTCGAGGCAGAGGTGGAGTACAACGGGGGCTTCCACCTCGCCATTGACGTGGACCTGGTCTTCGGCAAGTCCGCCTACCTGTTCGTCAAGCTGTCCCGAGTGGTGGGGAGGTTGCGCTTGGTCTTCACCCGCGTGCCCTTCACCCACTGGTTCTTCTCCTTCGTGGAGGACCCGCTGATTGACTTTGAGGTACGCTCCCAGTTTGAAGGGCGGCCCATGCCCCAGCTCACCTCCATCATCGTCAACCAGCTCAAGAAAATCATCAAGCGCAAACACACGCTTCCGAATTACAAGATCAGGTGAGAAGGAGGGTGGGGGAAATAGTCCACAGGCTGGGGAGGCCCTCGCTGCTGGGAATCCGGGCCTGGGCGGGATGCTGCGTTGAGTGTGAAGGGCAAAAGCTTGTTTCTATCACAGTCCCTGCTACTCCTGGAATCTTCTTCCCACTCTGGACAGGGCCCTAAGTAAAGGCAAATAGTGGACATTTTCTTCCAAACGGCATTAATATGAGCTAGAAACCTTTTCATGTGCTCATGGGCACTCAAGGTGCTGTCAACGTGGGTAGAATTGTCTCTATTTAAGCAGCGTATTGAAAATGGAAGGGAAGCCTAAGCCTACCCTAATCCCCGAGTCTCTTGTGGGACTGTTGAGAAACTCTTTCTATATGTGGTTGCTGCATTGAGCGCAGCTGTGTCACTGGCTTTGCATCATCACCTTGACCACGTTGAGAAATTGTTCCTAGACACAGCACAGGCACGATGGGTGTGCTCCTAGCCCAGGTCAGTTCTGTTTTGCCATTGCAAGCCACTTTTGCTTTGATGTTTTGGCATCTTTCAGGGCAGAGGCAGTGGCTATTGCAAAGGAGTACTTTCCACAGCAGATTGGAAAGGAGTTGGGAGCGAGTAGGTAGTGTGCTTCTCTGTACATTTTGTATTAACGTAATCTGCTCTTTTTGGGTAGATTCTTTAGCACAGACCCAGACTGTGCCCATCAAGCATTTACTCTCCCTGGTTGTTAAGTTCCTCACAAGGTACCCGAAGTCGCTCTGCAGATAGTATTTTAATGATAGGTGGTAATTTTAATTATCAAAAGCCCAACTACATCTGATGGCTTAAGTTTATGTAGTATACATTTTTGAGTAATGTATGAGTTTTCTTTTAACGTCATAGAAGTGGTGGAAGGAGAAAGGCAGTTTTGTAGCGCTAGAGGCTTCATCCACTTTGGTTTGGGAAAGCTTGTTGAAGTGGAAAGGGCTTTTTTTAAAAAAGCCGAATTTTTAATTTTCTGTCCTCTAATTTTGTGTTCACTAAAAATGTTTGAACCTTTTGAGTTTTGCTCTTTATCTTAAAATTATTTCAGTCTTATATTTGCCTTACCTAATGCTTTTTAGTGGAAGTTGCCTATTTGTGGATCATTCATTTTCTACCAGTCTCAAGCGTCAGTGAGCCAGATAATACAGAAATATTTTGAATTTGAAATGGAGTATTAACTTGTGTATGTGGCAGATGTATCTTAGTAATTATGTCTTGTTTAGGCTAACAGCACAGAATGACATCTTAAAACTATTGGTTGGCAGGAGAAATTTACTTTATTATGGAAATATTTCCATAGATTTGCAGAGGACGATGAGCTGGTCCTTCACTGTGTTTGATTTCTCCTTCTGTGAAGTGGAACATACTTTATGAAATGTGCTTTTAACCTCTGGAATATGTGACTAAATTATAAATGGATTCTAGTGTTTAAGCAGTGAGATGTTTATAGCAGTGTGTTGCTGAGAAAGTCATGACAAAAAGTTGTTATAGGTTTTTATATTCTATTACAACTTTAATTCTGATGTTTTCTGGGTAGCTTTCAGGTAATAAAATTTGGGTTATTTTGAAATTTGCAGAATAGCTAGTAGCAGTGGGTTGCATATCATTTTTAGATTTTTTTTAAAAATGTAGACTTGAAATTTAGGTAAATCTGAAAGACATTATGAATTAGAGTTATGGAGGCATTGATAAGTTTAATGCTTTGAAGGAACTTCATCTGTATTATTGAATAGCATTGCCATTTAAAAGTATGGCAAAATTACTTTTTGTTTATTATATTCAAAGGGATTTTTAAAAAGCACAGCATGAGTTTGGTAATGACATTTCAACTTCTAAATATTAAGCATTCAATGATCAACTCCAGAAATGTACACATCTGTGCTCTTCATATTAAAGGACATCTCAGTGGTCAATCAGCAAATACTGCACAGAAGTCACTCAATCTGCAAATATTTATTGTACACCTGCTATACGTTTATCATTGTTCTAGGTGCTGGGGCTTCAATACCGAACAGAAATAGACAGCCTCAGCCCTCATGGAGCTTAGAGTCTAGTGAAAATTGAATTAGCTGTACTTAATAAGGTTTAAACTATAAACTAGAGTGGGATTGATGCGGTTGAAGTAACAAGGAAGCTGATTTTAGCTTAGTAAAAGAAAGTAATAGAAGTATGAGGATGAAAAGGGCTGCCTCAGGAAGTGTTGACTTCTCTTGTCTGTGTAGTTCTGTCAAAAGTGTTTTAAACTGGTGGTGATGTGGGACTGATTCAAGTTTCAGATAAGAGAATGAATTACAATACATCGAAGATATATCACACTTCTCACAAGAATTAAAGTAGCTAGTATTTATCCTTTTTTATTAATGACAGAATGGAGCTCAGAGTACTTAAACAACTTGCTTAAAGTCACACAGCTGTCAGCTGGTGAAACCCAGCTCTGGGAAATCCAGGTGGATTTTTTTAAAACTATACTGCATTCTTAGGGATTTTTTTTTAAAAGTATGCCATCAATATAATATATATGTGGGGTATCTTTCCAAATTAACCTAAAACTCTGAGAAGAGTTTGACTAATAAAGCTTATTTTTTTCTTAAATTGGAAATTTTGAGAGGATCCTTTTGAAGTTAAATCTTTGGGTACTGCCCCACATAGCATTTCTTTTTTAAACCAGTAGATTGTGTTTCCAAATAGAAGGCTCTTGCTAGTTTATCCTCTTTAGCCATCTAATCTTCTTAGTAGAGGTAAAGCAGTAAAGAAAATTGTATTGAGTTTTAGGATCCTTTGGCACTTTTAATCATCACATAACAGAAATATCTTGCCAGTTAACGTTGTTATTTCTTTCCCCCTTCATTTGTTTTCCCTCTTTCATGTTGCTAAGGCAAAGTGGTCTATCTGGATTGCCAGTTGCTGATGTTTTACCTAGAGATGCTAAGTAGCTCTAGTGGTTGCTTCCGAAGGACCCACCTCATTTTACCCAAGTAACACATTTTGTAAAACATTATTATATTTTTAAAAAATGAATTGTAATACATAGAAAATGTCTTTACACATTTATTGGAGTTAGGAATTTAATTCACTCACCTCAATCTTAATTGTTCTGATTTTTTTTCTTAAAGTTATACTTTAAAATAGTATATTATAGTAATATTTTTAAAAAATTAACACCAGAATTTATCTTCAAGGGATAAAGATTACCACTTATGTTCTTTCTTTACTACATGGAGAATCTGTCTTTAACATGAAATCTGAGTACTAGTCCCCAGGTGGGGAGGGGTGGTTAGGGTTTAGGAGTCAAATATTTGAGATTCTTACTGATGCTTCTATTCCTAGAGTATTATTGCAGTGTAGCTCGCACTGGTTACATACTGGAAGAGCAAATTCAGTTTGCATGTACTTTTTATTTGGCCTGCACTGTTTTTATTTTTATTTTTCAATTGCCAATGTTAAAAAATGGAAGGTTTTGTGTGATTTGGATTCCTGGCTTCTGTTAGAGACAATTGGAATATCTTGTAGCACCACTTCTGCATTTCTCATAGCAACAACAGCAAGGAGATGGACTGTAGTAGCAGCTTTGGGATTGAAACTTGGTATGTAAGCTCCTACACGTAGTTTATAGTCCCCATTTACTTGCTGCACTTAATTGATGGTACTTGCCTGGCCTGGATTCATATGAATTTGAGACCCTTACTGGAGGAATAAATAGGAAGCATCACTGTTATTAATTAGTGAAAATGGGAAGACTTAATAGCTGGATGGGGGGGGGTGTCATTTTCACCTCTCATTGAGCAATTTTCTTTTTTAAAAGACATCATTAATATAATGTTGAATTTTTAAAAGTCATTCTACCAGAAAAAAAAAAAAATCCCTTGAAATATTTCTTTCTCTGCCACATAGTGATAGTAAGTAGATAGTGGCTACTTTTTGTTTGAGTTTGGTGAATATTTTGCTTTAGTGGGATGGGTCATTACTAATTAACTATGTAAACATTTACTTTTCTGATCTACAGAAGAGGGGGCACCTACTTATTGACACTGTATTTGAATTTAATGAATGAGTATGGAACACATATTTGGGGAAAACTCCAATTTATAGGTTCATGGAATGTCTTCTGAGCATGACTATTTTTGTTATAACTGATAGTTTTGTTCTTTTACTCCTGAAAAACATTTTGAAATGTGTGCAAAATTTTCAAATATCCTTAGTGACTGGAGAGCAACAAGGACCATTTTCCCTGCTAAAGGTGAGGGACAGGGCTATATTTAGTTAAACAGAGCCTTTAATATCTTTATATTTATTTATATACCATTAATTTAAGAGAACTAAATTAGGCTCAGTCTGGAATGCCTCATACTCTATAATGTGGTTTGTAATTGAGTTACTTCTTCCTTGATCTGAGATGAGGAAGAAAAACATTCATTCTCAGTTGTTAATTCTCGCTTTTTTATTTTACTAATTATCTGAGGTAAAGATGGTTTCGAATCCATATCTTCTCAAAAACTTTCAAAGTAGATTCACTTAAAGCTGACACAATCATTTGTAAAGTTAAGTGTAATGTATTTATTTACTTTTCATATTTTTTCTTTCTATTTAGACAACTTCTAAAAGGTATCTTTATTTAGATTGGAAAATACTTAAAAATAGCTACTAAAATTCCTTAGTAATTGTAGTAATCATAGTTTTACTTACTAATGTTAGTAGGAAATGTAACTAACCTTTGATACTTTGGAAGAGTAAGACAATGACATTGTGTGTTATTCTAGCAGTCCTGAAGTAATGATGTAATATAGTAGCTAACTTTTAATCTATCGTGCTTTTTCTTGTGCTAAATGGAATTACAAGATCATTGTCTTAGAGACAAATAATTAAATTATTTTTAAAATATTTATTTTCAGTAAGTACTTGCTGCAGACTGCCATACCTAAGTGTTGTGGTAGGTATGGTAAAGATGTTAAAAATGGCTGTAAGGTAGTTCATACTTTCACAGGGTTAGTCTTTCTAGGGAAACAAAGAACAAGTAAAGCTCATTATAATGGTATTTGGATATATTTAAGCCCTTCAGGTTTGTGAGAAACAGGAAGAGGAGAGATCAATATCTCTGCTAGGGCAAACATCCTATTACTTTGGTGTTGTATATAATATATTGTGACCCTAGTTCCTTAGTACACCTAAGTATAGTTCAGTGATTTCACTTCTTGCAGGTTGGATTTCCTTAAGCTGCTTTGAATTATTGTGATTGAGGCTTTTTAAACACTTTAGATGGAAATAATGCATGGATAAATTAAATCTTAGCTGTAGAAATTTGATTTACACATTGAGGGGAGAAGAGTAATTAGGAAGAGGCTGTTAGATTCTAATCAGTAAAGTACAGGTCTGTTGACAATCCCGGAAAGCCACAGTTTGTTCCTGGAAGTAGCTAAAGCAGACCATTATAAAGTAGATTGTATTGGAGCATCATGCCTGATCCAACATTTAATATTGACTTACAAGTATTGTTAACAATATATCATATAAGCGGGGGTGGGAGTAATGAAATAAGTTTGCTAAGTATATGCTAGGCACTATGTGAGCAGTTCCATACCATTGCTATCTCACTTAGTAGTTAAAACTCCTGTGTGGGAGAGGGTGATATCTCCTTTTTACAGATATGGAAGCTTGAGACTTAGAAGAAATTAGTGACCTTCTTAAAGTCCTAAATAAAAAAAAGTCCTGGACTCCCAAAGCCCATGCTGTGTTATTTCTGCAGAGAGAAACCAACTCTAAACCAGGGGTCTGCATACTAACTGCTGTTGGGCCCATGCATTAAGAGGGTTTTTACATTCTGTAGTGACAGACCATATACACCCACAAATTCTAAAATATTTACTCTCTGGCCTTTTACAGAAAAGATTTGCAGATCCTTGCTCTAAACCCTTCCCTTAAAAAAAAAAAAAAAATAATAATAATAAAGACACCTTGGCCAGGTGCAGTGGCTCACGCCTGTAATCCCAGCACTTTGGGAGGCTGAGGTGGGAGGATCGCTTAAGGCCAGGAGTTTGAAACCAGCCTTGGCAACACAGTGAAGACCCCCACCTCTACAAAAAAATTAAAAAATTAGCCAGTCATTGTGGCACACACCTGTAGTCCCTGTTACTCAGGAGGCTGAGGTAGGAGGATTGCTTGAGCCTAGGAGTTTGAGGTTGCAGTGAGCTATGATTGGGCCACTGCACTCCAGCCTGGGCAACAAAGTGAGACCCTGTCTCAAAAAACCCAACAAAAAAAACCCTAAAAATAACCCCCTAAACTATGCTTAAATGCTTACTAAAAAAGAGCATATATGCATATACATTGAAAACACTTTCATAAACCTTTTTTGAGAGTCCTATTTTTTTGGAAAGCTGTGGAAATTTTCTGCAGAAAAAATGCATAGACAAATTTTCATTTAATTTCATGAATTCGTAGTCCTCTTGAAGCCTGTGTAGGGTCTTTAGGCTCCAGGTTGAAAAGTAAACACAGACAGAAGTATACAAATTTATTGCCATAAATATAACTAAAACTAATATGCTAAAATAAATATTAAACATTTCATAATTTTGCTTTTCTTCCAAGAATGTATACAGGATTCATATGGCTCAGGCATTTCTAAAACAGCTGGTAACCCTTTCTATCTAAGAAAGCATAACTTGTGTCTCTCTCTTTGTTTTTTTTTTTTTTTCTCTTGGTAAGATTCCCTACAGCAGGCTGAGGCACTCTGGAGCAATAGTTCAGTAAGAATATCTGACACTTCAAGTTAGAGTTTCTACCACTAAATACCTTGTTTAAAAGTTAAATTCTGACCCAACATTTCTTCCCATCACATTCTCCATTTTCTCAGAACAGTGTCACCAGGAAGCAAGTGCTATTGAATCACCTTGTTCCTACCTCAGAGTCATAGGACATACTGACACTTTTTTGGCAAGGCATGAGAGCACATCACACTTCATTGGAAACTCATAAAGCCAACTACCTGGTCATTAGCAGATGTTTTACAGAGTAGTTTCAAAATCTCTCTTGTCTTGCTAAGACTGGCATAAACCTGTGTACTTCCTGTATTTGTACTTGGGAAAAATGAGGTGTACGTGTTAATTATTTACCTTCAGATGAGTAGAACTGTAGGTGATAAGTAGAGACTGCCAGTACTACAGAATTAGTTAATTCTTTTGAATTAGTTAAATCTTTTGGATGGAGGCTGTAGGTTGTCTATTTCAGTAGATAGAGCTTTGGAGTAATGTGGACCTGACTTTGGGTATCAGCACTACACCAAGCAACAGGCCTTGGACAAAAGGCCTTATATTCCCTTGAGTCTCACTATGGAAATGGAGATAATATCTGTCTACTTGGAGATAATAAATGTCACATATATGATAGCTGCTGAATAAATATATCTTTCTTTTGGTAACTAATTGAATGCACATTTGTTGATTACCGTACATTTGTCAGACATTTTGCCAGAGATATGTCAGAAATTTTACTAGATAGATGTCAGAAATTTGCTAGGTGACAGTTATTTTTTTTCCTTTCAAATGAGTGATAAGCTCATTTAAAAATTCAAGCACTTAGAAAATATGTAATATCAAAGTGAAAATCTTCTGTAATAACTTTTCTTCAAGAAAACTATGAAATTTGGGGACTATTCTTCCATATTTCTTTATAAAGGTATTATAATTATTAATATATAAAAACAGGATCATACTCAGTACTTCACTGTTAGCATTTTTTTTTAACTTACCATTTGTTGAGTTTTCTAAATATACCTACTTCATTTGTTTTAACAACAGGTGCATAGAATTACATTGCTCATTAATACTATAAGTTAACCAATTCCTTGTTGATTTTTTTCAATTTCTCACTAACATAAATAATGGTACCATAAACATTCGTCCTTCTAACTATATCTGTGTAGATGCTAGATTTTTTTTTCTTTTTTGCAAATGTTCAAATAGTATTGAGGAACATAAAGAACCTAAAAAATCTACTCCTCTCCACTTTAATTTCATTTCCCGGATATACCCAGTATTAAGTTTGAGGCCTACACCAAACTCTATGCTTAAATATACAAGCCTCTTACATATACTGAAGAGGTGCCTCTCTTCCTCTTCTTCCCTTCTCTTTCCCTCCCCATCTCCACTTTTATTTCCTCCTTCCCTCTGTCCTTAATAATAAAATGGCAGTATAATATAAATGTGATCCTGCATATTATTTTGTAAGTGTAACAAGGGCATCCTTTCAATCAGTATATATGGATCCAACTCATTCACTGCTTTACTCCATTCTTGGCCATTCTCTCTAGCTCTGACTTTATCTTTCATTACTTCTCCTCTCAGTCTGTTCATGCCTCCTTGCTGTTATTCTCACTCTCCTAGCAAACACCCACCATGGGCCTTGGCCATTCCTTCTTCTGGAATGTTTTTCCCACAGATAGCCAAAGAGGTCACTCTGTCACTTTCTAGGTCCCTCTTCAATATCACCTTTCAACATTATATATACGAAAATGGGGAAGGCTGGGTGCAGTAGCTCACACCTGTAATCCATCCTAGCACTTTGGGAGGCCAAGGTGGGAGGATCACTTGAGTCCAGGAGTCGAGGCTGCAGCAAGCTCTGATTATGGCTCTCTACTCCAGCCTGGGCAACAGATTGAGACTCTGTCTCAAAAAACAACAAAGCAAGTTAGCCCTTTAAATGCTGGAATTTTTAGGAGGGGGAAGCACAGACTTTTTATTCATGTATAATAATGTGTGTGTACATATAGAAACTGCCTAAATCCTAAGTGGACACAGATATGTAACTGATTTTTAATTCAGTCGCTCTAAAGAAACCTGTATTTTCTGGATTTCTTAAATAGACTATATAGAACATATTTTAACTTTTTTTTTTTTTAGTGGTTCAAGTTTGTCATTATAAACACAGGCTGATGACATGTAACCCAACGCTATTGTAAAATCGGTACTGAAGGAGAGTACTTCCTCCCCAGCCCCCGCCCCCCACACAAATTATGCTGATTGAGTTCTCCACCATTTAACCATGTTGACTTCAAGGTCTGTCCAGGCACCATACTGGCACTGTCTCTTCCTCTTATTCCCACCCACAAACAAAAAACCAAACACAGATGTGTTTGCAATCTTCTCAGACTCCAGAAGCCTTGGTTTTTAAATTACACATTCTTAGAAAGGTCAATATTGATAAACTGTAGATTATACTTTCCTTGGACTGATATAGAATAACAATAAAACTCGTTTTTACTAGTCTGGTGCATAATTGCCAATTTTTGTGAAATCAGCAGAATACTTTAGGACATATTTCTCTTTATTCTTTAATCGGTACATTTAGTATTTATGCCCATGAAATTCTTCATATATTGTAGAGAGAATGGAGCTGATGATATGGTGGGTGGGTTACTGGAATGTCTGGGCTTTGATTTGCATAACTTGGATAAAAGAGCTAGAAAATTTCCCACTTCCCAGCATAATTAGTGCTTGTTGGTATGTACTTAAAAATCAAAATGCTGTGAGTAGCATAGTAAAAATGATCTAACTGGGTTTATTCTTTTGTATTAAGTACCTATTATATATACTTGGGTCACTGATAAGGTTTGTGCCAGTTAAACAGGTGTTAGTCAGGTGTGTGCCAGTTAAACAGGTATTTTTGACCTGTGTTTAAAATGGTGTTTCTCCTAGGATTAATCTGATATAATCTACCATTATAAGCAGCTATTGTTTTTTGCTATAAAATCTTAAGTAGCAATGATGGGGAGATATAATTTCTGTTGTGTTCTGTTCTTAGAACTATTTCATGGAAAAGTCAGTACCTACTAAATGGTCCATCTGGTGTTCGTGTTGTAGGCTAATTTTTTGTCCTTTTGACACAATAGTCTTTTATACATACTAAATTATACGACATTCACTGTCTCAAAAAAAAAAAAAAAAAAAACTAAGGATGCTTATGGTTGCCGACTACAGTCTTGCTGCCTTAGTCATTTGGTCATGCAAGTAAATAATTCAAAGCTTTTGGTTCTCTGAAACTTGCTGTGGCTGAAATAACAGCCATTCTATTATAGCTAATTTCATTTGTCTGATAATTTTTCATAATGCACTAAAAATCTTATTTTGTTCTTACCATTATTAAGTATAATATTCCTTTCTGTAAAATTAAGACAGGTGATCTGTGGTAATATTTGGAAATGTTATTGGTTCTCAATGTTTAACTCTTTGCATTTTAATCAGGACCAGAATGGTAAACTCTTGACATGAGAAGAATTTAACTAAATGTTTGTGGTAAAATTTGTGTCCTTTAGTTTACTAATGCTACAGTGGTAGGCAGTACAAATTGAATTTACTTCAGATATTTTGAGATTAATGAAGTGTAAAGAAAAAAATTCTTGACAGTCTTAGTCTGTAAAAAAAAAAAAAAAGTCCAAGAATATAGTATATCTAAATTATAGCCTATTTATAAGTAAATTGTTTATTGAGTAAATTACCTACTTAAAATATTTGAGTAAGTTGCTTTCTCAAAATATTTGAACTGTTTAGTACTACAGAGTTAGGATTTGGACTCAATAATTCTGATAGTCACACCACTCAACAAAATTTATTGAACCAGACTCTGTTGTAATAATTGTTGGAGCGTAGGGGATATCTGTGCTCTTAAGGTTTTCCTCGAAAGTAATTTGTCCTCTTGCCCTACAACAGTAGGATTAGAAGATGGGGAATTTCTATTTTTCTGGAATTACTGTTGATTTGTTAGTTTAGTGTATCCTGGGACAAATCATGTGACCTGTTATTTTGAGACAGAGTGAAATAAAAATCTAAAGTTTTTAAAGTTCTTAGAGAAAAGAATTATGTAAGTGTAAGGTAGCATTATTTATTATTCACTTTCCTGTTATTTCTGCAGGCTGCATCTTATCCTGGCTAATGTAGGGATTTCTCTCAAATATGCAGATACCAGCCGGGCGTGGTGGCTCACGCCTGTAATCCTAGCACTCTGGGAGGCAGAGGCGGATGGATCGCTCGAGGTCAGGAGTTCGAGACCAGCCTGAGCAAGAGCGAGACCCCATCTCTATTAAAAAAATAGAAACAAATTATCTGGCCAACTAAAAATATATATAGAAAAAAAAAATTAGCCGGGCGTGGTGGTGCATGCCTGTAGTCCCAGGTACTCGGGAGGCTGAGGCAGTAGGATTGCTTAAGCCCAGGAGCTTGAGGTTGCCGTGAGCTAGGCTGACGCCACAGCACTCACTCTAGCCTGGGCAACAGAGCGAGACTCTGTCTCAAAAAAAAAAAAAAAATGCAGATACCAATCGTTTGTCTTAGAAATATTTTCATTTAATAAATTCTAACTTTAGGTAATTATAAACTAAGAGATACAGAGAATATTAAAATCACTGATATTTCAGAAGATGTTTTGCTTTTATTTAGATAGAGAAAAATAAGGATAAAGCTGGATGGTTATAACCTTAAAATACATTGTCTCACAGTATTCATAGGGAATTGGTTCCAGAACCCCCCAGGGACCAAAATCCAAGGATGCTCAAGTCCCTGATATAAAATGGCATAGTATTTGCACATAAGCTTATCCTCCTGTATTCTAAATCATCTCTATATTACTTATAATATTTAATGCAATGTAAATGCTATCTAAGTAATTGTTACACTATATTGTTTAGGGAATGTTGACAAGAACACAAGGTCTGTACACATTCAGTACACCGTCCTTTTTTTAAGAGGGAGGGAATATTTTCTGTCAGGGGTTGGTTGAATCCATGGATGTAGAACCCACAGACGAGGAGGGATGACTATATTAACTTTCTTCTCATTTCTCTTGTTCCGATCTTTTGTTGTTCCTTCATATTTGGAGTCAAGCTTTTTTTTTTTTTTTTTTTTTTTTTTTGAGACAGAGTCTTACTCTGTTGCCCAGGCTAGAGTGAGTGCCGTGGCGTCAGCCTAGCTCACAGCAACCTCAAGCTCCTGGGCTTAAGCAATCCCACTGCCTCAGCCTCCCTGTAGTACCTGGGACTACAGGCATGCGCCACCACGCCCGGCTAATTTTTTTTTTCTATATATATTTTTAGTGGGCCAGATAATTTGTTTCTATTTTTTAATAGAGACAGGGTCTCGCTCTTGCTCAGGCTGGTCTCAAACTCCTGACCTCGAGCGATCCACCCACCTCGGCCTCCCAGAGTGCTAGGATTACAGGCGTGAGCCACCGCACCCGGCCTGGAGTCAAGCTTTTGTCTATTTGATGCATCTTACTAGTTTAAGAAGACCAGACTTCTGTTTTATATGCTTATTGTTCATGTCTTTACCATTGTGGGGGGGGCGTGGTGGTAATTTTGCCTTAAAATGATTTCTCTACCCTAATTCGCAAGACTTTAGAAGCAATTGAGTTTATTCAGTAAATGTTTAATACCATCTTTGTCCAGGGCACAATGCACTGGGGAAAGAGTTAATGCTAAGAGGGAATACATTAAAACAGTCCTTCTTCCAAAGTTTTTTTGTTTTGTTTTGTTTTTTAATCTAGTAGTGAGAAACAGTGTACTTAAGGTAATGGGTTGCAACTTAAAAAAGAATTGCCATGACTCAGTTGTTGCAGTCTAACTCAGTGGGTTTTCAAAGTGTGGGTTGGGGACCCCTTTGAGTTCTGAGACCTTAATGGGAGGGGTCTACCAAGTCAAAACTATTCTTATAATGATACGAAAATGTTATCTGTGTTTCTTACCTTCATTCTCTCACAAGTATTTTGTGGAGTTTTGCAGAAGTTTGAACAATTTGTGATGACATTATCACCCTGACAGTTAATGGAATGTGAGCTTGTGTATTCTTACGTTTTAAAATGTTATCATTTTAAATTTCTAATATGGGAAATGTTAATAGACATACCCCACCTAAACAACAGTCTTTGGGGTCCTCAGTAATTTAAAAAAACATGTAGGGGTCCTAAGAACAAAATGTATGAGAACTGCTTGTGTAACCTGAAGTTTGTTTTTACCATATGTAAAGGAGCTACCTCTGTTGCCTCACTTTCTCAGCTTTAATAAATATTAGACCATACATTCTTTTCAGTTGCTGTCTAGTATTGCTTATACACCTTGGGGTTGTAGGTTTTCGGTCCCCAGTCCCCAGGCCATGGTCTAGTACTGATCTGTGGCTTGTTTGGAACTGGGCCACACAGCAGAAGGTGAGTGGCAGGCAGGCTAGCAAAGCTTCATCTGTATTTACAGCCGCTCCCTATGGCTGGCATCACTGCATAAGCTTAGCCTCTGTCAGATCAGCAACAGCATTAGATTCTCATAGGAACATGAACCTTACTGCAAACGACACATGCACGGGATCTAGGTTACACACTTCTTTTGAGAATGTAATGCCTGATGATCTGAGGTGGAGCTGACATGGTGATGCTAGTGTTGGGGAGCAGCTGCAAATACAGCTTATCATTAACAGAGATGTTGGACTGCACAATAAATGTAATGCACTTGAATCATCCCAAACGCCTCCCCCGCCCCTACCCCCAGCCCCCAGCCCCCAGCCCCCAGTCTGTGGAAAAATTGTCTTCCATGAAACTGGTCCCTGGTGCCAAAAAGGTTGGGGACTGCTGTTGTAGGGCATAAATGGTTGAGTGGATCTGTTGCCATTTTGACTGGACCATTTACTCTGTGATCATAGACAAGCTGCTTGAGCTTCCTCAACTTCAGTTTCCTGACCTGTAAAATAAGGTTTCAAATACTGTTTATTGTTATGAGTCTTGAGAATGAAAGATGTGTATGAAAGATTGCATAATTTACAGAAGTGCTAGAAATGTATGAAGTGGTAACTTGTGTATTATCTTATTCAAAGGCATGTATTGAGAGAGCCAGTAGAGAATAGGAGTTTGGATTTGCCCATTTTTAACTCTGTGATACCTGAGAAGTTTGATTTAATTGATCATGGGCTATGGTAAAGGATCCTCACATTGTGGGTTGTGATGAACATAAAAAGATATAAGATATGGCAGACATGGTCAAGAGAATTACTTTGGTTCCCTGATCAACTGATCTCATTTGATACCTTATCTCTGTGGTGCATAGGATATCAGTTAACACTGACTCACCTTTGAGTCACCAGCTATTTGAGTTATATTATGAGGGACCTGAAGCCTCAATTAACACTCTTTTGTTAAGCATATATATAAAAAACCACTTTGGAAAATTGTGTGACATTTTAGATCTTGAGCATTCTATGCAGAATTAGGAGCTTAGATAAAAGTGGACATTTCATATTAGGTAGAGGGTATATATGGATGAATGAGAGAAAGTTTTTTTGTAACAATATTTGTTATTGTTTTTATTAGTTTCATAACTATTCAGGAGTACTTTGTTCTCCATAGGAATATAGAAATTAAAATCATTTGCCCAAGGGTAGTATAGTACACACCAAGGACTTCCATAAATAGAACAATTCTCCATGAGTTTCCTTAAGTCAGTTTCTTCATACATTCAGTTTAATATAAGCTTAGTTATAAAACTTAAGGATGCAGAAGTAGAAAGGTGATAACTAACATAGGGAGACATATTATTATTAATTTTTTCTCTTGTACTTCCAAGTTGATATCATCACAAAGGATACAATATTTTTAAAAATTAACTAGTGTGGGGACAGAAGTCATGGCCATATGGAATCTGAAGCTTGAGGAAGACAAACAGCCATGAGCTTGTACATCATACATGGTGATTGCTGAGTCTTGAAATAGTTCCTTGTGGAAGGGAAGAAGTTTGCTGTCTGTCTGTAGGAGACCAACCTTGATTTGGGTAAATATAAAGTTTGATAGGAAATATTTCTAGAGCACCTCACTGTGCCAAGTGCTTTGTGAAAAATTTCTCATCTAATTCTTACAAATAACTATATAAAATATAGGTGCTGTTATTTTTTAACTCTTATAGATGAAGAAACTGGGGCTCTCAGAGTTGAAGTAACTAGACCAAGTTCTCAAAGCTAGTAAGTATTAGAGCCAAAATTCAAGACCAAGTGTTGGACTCTAAAGCTTGTGTGCTTAGCATTACGTTAAACTGTCTTGTCAACAAGAAGCTGAGAAGTGACGGATAAATAATGGAAAATCCAGGAGAAGAAAATCAGAGGGAAGAAAGAGATCAGGGATGATGGATATTAAAAATGTGTGTGGAATGCAGCAGTGAGGATTAAGGCTCAGTAACCAGTAAAGAACTATTCTAGAGTCCATGAAAGAAGAGGAGGGAGATATAAAAGGGGAAGAAAGGTGACTAAATTTATTGAGCTTCTACTTTGAGCCAGGACAATGCTATGTGTTTTATATGTATATTACCTATTGAACCCACAGAGTAATAATAACGTAATAGCCATATTTCAGTTATAAGTGAATAATAGGTTCAAAAAGGTTAAATAAGTTACTCAAATTGAAATCCAGGTCTCTGAGATTGCAGAGCTCATGCTTTTATATCATCATATTCAGTGTACAGTTTAAGAAACAGGGAACTTTTAAAATTTGACTTTTTATTATGACAAATTTCAAACAGTTCAAAGGTAAAAAAGAATAGTAAGGTGAACCCTCGTATACCTGTCACCCAAATTTAACACTTGTTAACTCATGGCCAATCCTGTTTTATCTCTGTTTTATCCTGTTTTACCTCCCGCCCATCCATGGATTATTTTGAAGCAGATCCCACATATTTTATCTGTAAATACTAACTATGTATGCCTAAAAGATAAGAATTTTTATTTTTATTAGATATAAAATAGATATTAACAGTAATGCCTAATGTCATTAAATACCTAGTTAGTGTTCAAATTTTCATGGTCCTGTAGGCTTTTTTAAACAGACTTTTGGTTTGTTTGATCATACTATATTCAGCAATATATCCTGATTTTCTGTGTAGCAGTTTAACATAAGCATTTTCCTATATTTTATTTCAATTATGCAAATTATTTCAAAGAATTGAATGTATTCTTTTGTTTAAACATTTTACTGTTTTATTGCTTTTATTAGAAGAAAGTTTAACTCTCTGTGAAAAGTTGTAAGTCAAAATAATAACATGTTACATTTTAAAGTACTTTAATTTTTTAAAGATTAAAAAATTTTATATTATGGAAGAGGAGGGCAAGGAATACTCCAAAACCGCAAATGAGGCCAAGATGAACTCAATTTTTATGTAGACAGTAATTTTTAGTAAGTACTCCTTATGACTTAAAAGCTATTTTTAATTTTTCTCTTTCCCTTTTGTTCCTCCTTGTTTCTGTCCCCCTCACCCCTCCCAGGTTAGGATGTCCGCCTTAATTGTAGAGTATATATTATTCTGTTAACATACCGGCCTAATTTAGCTTTTGTAAATGCAGTTAAGAATAAGAATAACATAGCTTCTGCCAAAAATGGGTAACATTGTTAGTCTGGTACGTTTAAATATAACTTCATTACTAAAAGAGCACTGCCCTGGATGTCAGTGTACTTGTGTTTTTAGACTCAGGTCTACAGCTAGATCTCATGCATATCTCTGATCTCTTTAGTTTCTAATTTTCTCATCAGTAAAATGAAGGGATTTAAGTTATCAGATATCTGTGGAATCATCCTTCATATTTAATATTCTGTGGAATAAGTCAGTATTTGTGTTTTATTTTCGTTATTCAAATTTTAATGACAATCTTCAAATTGAGTTTGTCCTTTTTTAAAACTTATTAAATGATGTTAAGATGGAAAATTATTTTAAATATTAGGCAATTCCAGATTCAACACAATTGTCTTAAAAATAGAATCTACAGGGAATTCTCAGTTGATTGAGAATAAAAAAAGGAATGAAATGGAATGAACCAATTGGTAGTTTACAAACTGGGAACTGGATCTCATTTGTCTTTACTCATTATTATAATGAGATCCAAATTCTATCTTCAAGACTTAAGGCTCCTGTGGTCTTAGAAAAGAGAAAAACTTGCATATAATAACTTAAGATTAAAAAAATAGATCACAATTGTTGTAATAGAGCAGACCAACAAAGTGTTTATATAATTGCTTTTAGAAACTTCTGAAGATTTTCGGAAAAATTCACCTATTGTGTAATGACAAGTTACGCCATCTTAAGCTGTATTTCATATCATTAAATAGCTTCTTTATTTCAGTGGATACATATTAAATGCCAATTTATGTTCCAGGCATTTTTGTTGAATGCCAAGAATTTAAACTGAACTAATAATAACTAATATTTATTGAGTGTTTGCTGGCATGATGTTAATGCTTTTCTTTATTCTATGCAATCCTTATAATAGCATTGTGAGGTACGTATAATTATTCTCCTCCTTTTGCAGATGAGGAAACTGAGGGTTTTAAAGACAGTTTGCTCAAGGTCATATTGCTGGGAAGTGGCACAACAAGATTCTGAGCCAAGCTGTCTGGCTCCAGAGTCTCCTCTTAACTACTGTTCTATACTGCCTGTAATGTAAGATGCTTTTTCTCTGGCAACTCATAATTTAGTTGGGAGGAAGGGGTAGTATGGAGAGAACTAGAAAGACAGAGACAGGCATGTAATCAGGGTGATTTGTAGCAAAGTAGAAGTGCATATAAAGTTCTTTTAGAACATTGATGAGGAAGCAATTACCAGATAGTAAAGAAGTGGGGCAGACTACAGAGAGGGAGGTGACTTCGAAGTGTAACTTGAAGAGTGAAAAGGAACTTCCCATGTGGGACATGGGGCAAGGTAGGGGATCAGAGTGGTTAGCGGGTACAGTTTCTCAGGAGAAATAATATGGTAGTACTAACCTCCGTAAGAATGGAGAACTTTGGTGTATGAATTGCCCTTTTAATCATACATCAATTGAAATGTCTAAGTAAAATAGAAAATTTGAAATTTAGGTTCATGGTTTATCAGTAACAGAAAATAAGAGTATTTTGAACCATTTGTACTTTGTTTTCTTTCTGGCTTATACTTAGTTTTGTATTGGTGTTCTATAGTTTGCATAATAATGTATACCATAAAAATTATGACTAACTGAGGTTTTGTAAATTATATTTTTAATGCAGCAGGGGGTACTCATTTTCTGAAGGAGTACTGCCTCTGAAGCATAATAAAAGAAGACACATTTTGAAAATGATCATTCCCTGATTTATCTAATTTATATATTTGGTTTAGGAGAATTTGGAGAACATTTGTGTTCGCTAGTTCCTAATGTAAGAGAATCAAGAGCCCGAGACTGTCAAACTAAAAGACAAAAACCATACAGGACTCCCAGTAGCCTGTTTATAGCTACTTGTTCTTCTCTCTTCCTTAGACAGGGTGTAATATTGTGTGCATTCCTGAGCCTGAAATATAACTATAGTCTCTAAGTATCTAAATTTGATTGATCTTTCTATTTGAAGTAAGCCTATTTGAAGAGATGATATGCCATTTAAGCTACCTGTTAAAGAATAATTTAGCTTTAGACATAGGGAGATGGGATGGAAGTGCATTGTATTATAGGTAGAAGAAATCACAAAAGAACAGAAAAATCATGATGTAAGATATCTTTAGGGATTCAATGAGGAAGCCAGTTTGATAAGACTCGAGCATAGAAAAGGGAAGAAAGCCAGAATTTGTAGACTTATTACCTGCCAGGAATTCTACTGGGTGCTTCACGTGTATGAACTCTTTAAATCTTTGTAATAGTCCTGTGAGGTAGCTTTTTATTAAAAAAAAATAAATAAAGAGGCTTTGTTTTGGTTAAAAAATACCCTTTTTAAGACAAGGAAACATAATTTCAGAACTCCCAATGTCTAAGTAATCAATGAAAACCTGAACTAGGCCAATGAAAAACATATTAATAGAACAATAGAAAAGACATTTTAAGGTACAGGGATGCAGGGGAAGGTGGGTAGACTGGTTGTGAGAAGGGGAGGAATAAAAGGTAATTTCCAGATTTCCAAGTGTCTGTGAAATTGGTGGTGCCAGTAAGAGAAAACAGGAGAGGAGGAGCAAGTTTGAAGAAAAGGTGTTTAATTCATTTTTAGGCATCAATATATGGAGCTGTGATAAAAGCAGTGAGAGCAAATGATGTTGCTAAGGCAAAGTATAGAAAGAGAAAGCAAACAGGAAGACAGAAACCAAGTTGTTTTAATATAGAGAGCAAACCTCTTCTAATTCTTCATTCTAGAAAATTTTACTTACACTAAAGTCAAGAGAATAATTCAGTGAACAACCCTCTCTGCCCCTATCTGTAGCCAGTGATTAACTTGTGGCTACTCTTGTTCATTTATATCTTACCACATACCCCTCCCCTGATTATTTTGAAACAACTTGTAGACATATGTCTGTTTCTTTTTAAAAAGCACAATCCCACTATCTCAACTAAAAATTAATAATAATTACTTAACATCTAGCTTAGAGTCATTTTTTTAAATAACTAAATTAGAAAATGTCAAGGTGTATTGTCATAAATGACTATTTCATAGTGTTCCCTATGATCTAGTATGGATTTTTATTAGAACAGAGAACAGTTGGCCTTCTAATCACATGGGCTTGTTTACCCTCTCCCTCTGAAATGTGACAAATATGGGTCTGTCTCTGAGAGGAGTAGGTTGAGAAAGTTTGAGAACCATCCAATTGCACTGGCTAGATTGTTGCCATTATTGTTGGTTTCCACTCCTTCTGGGACTGCAGGGCAGTATTTATAGAATTAATGAACAGTTTTATCAAGTTCTTTATATTTTACTCAGCATCGTAATATAGACAAAATAATTTGGAAGACAAGAGACACTATTTTGAAAATCTTAGATGTTAGATATCTAAAGTAACTTAGAGAGCCCATGATTAACACTAGAATCAACTTTCTGTAAACCATTAACAGTGAGATGTTCTGATTTTACAGAAATTATACAGATATGTAATACAGATATCCATTAGGAAATGTGTTTTAGTAAAAATAGCATTGTATTAGGACTTACTACACACTATATTCCATTGTTTTTTTAAATAATTTTATTGAGATATAATGGATATATAATAAACTGTATAGACATGTGAAACCTCACCTCAGTCAAGATAACCAACACTTCTGTCATTCCTAAAAGTTCCCCTGTGCCTCTTTGTAATCTACTCCTTCTACTGCCCTGGTCAGATAGTCACTGATCTATTTTCTGTTGCTATATTCTCAAGAATTTTATATAAGCGGAATTATACAGTATGTACTCTTTTTGTGAGGTGGTCTGGCTTATTTCGCTCAACAGTGATTTTGAGATTTATCCATATTGTTGTGAGCATCAATAGTTTGTTCCTTTTTATTGTTGAGTGGTATTCCATTGTGTGGATATACTATCCATTTATCCAGTCATCTGCTGATAGCTATATTTGGATTGTTTCCGATTCTTGGCTATTATAAATAAAGCTGCTGTAAGCATTCATGCACGAGCTTTTATGTGAACATATGGGAACATACGTTTTCATTCTCATGTAAATACATAGTGGAATGACTCGTTTGGTAGGTATGTTTACCTTTTTAAGAAACTGTCAAAATTTTTTCCAAAGGAGTTATGTCATTTTACATTTCAACGAGCAGTGTGTGAGAGTTCCAGTTGCCCTACATCCTTGCCAACACATGGTATGGTTACTCTCTTTAATTTTAACCGTTCTAATGGATGTGTGCTCATACCTTTCTGATACGACTTTTTTAAAGCAGTCCAGTTTTTTAAGAGGACAGTTTTTACTTGTGTGTTCTCTTTGAGCCAGCAATTCTGCCTCTGGAAAAATTTCTCTGTAGAAATACTGTCACATGAGGATGTGGGGAAAAGGGAACCCTTACACACTCTTTGTGGGACTGTACACTAGTATAGACATTATGGAAAACAGTATGGAGTTTCCTCAAAAAAATTAAAAATAGAACTACCATATGATCCAGCAATCTCATTTCTGGGTATATATCCAAAGGAAATGAAGTCAGTATGTCAGATACCTGCCCTCCTATTTTCATTGCAGCATTATTCATTCACAGTAGCCAAAGCATAGAATCATCCTTAAGTGTCCATTAACAGATGAATGTATAAAGAAATTGTGGTATAAATACACAATGGAATACTGTTCAGCCTTAAAAAATGAAATCCTGTCATTTGCAACAGTGTGAATGAACCTGGAGAACATTATGTTAAATGAAATAAGCCAGCCACAGAAAGACAAATACCATATGATCTCACTGAATATGTGAGATCTAAAAAAGTTGAACTCATAGAAGTAGAGTAGAATGGTGGTTACCCAGGGGTTGGTGGGTATACACGACAGTGGGGGAGATACTGGTCAAAGGATACAGAATTTCAATTAAATAGGAGAAGTAAGTTCATGAGATCTATTGTACAACATGGTCACTATAGTTAATAACAATTGTGTTCCTGAAAATTACTAAGAGAGTAGATTGTAAGTGTCCTCACCACAAAAAATGGTATGTGAAATAATACATATGTAAATTAGCTCAATCTAGCCATTCCACAATGTATACATATTTTAAAACATGTTGTACATGATAAATATAATTTTTTTGTCAGTTAAAAAATTAAAAAAAAATACTCTCAGATGCATGTCGTGAAAATGAAATGAGTTAATAATATACATAAAGCTCTTAGAATAATGCCTGGCACATAAATGCTAGGTAAGCGTATGTTTGTATAGGTATGCAAAGAAGTAGGAGTCAGGCTTAGTTCCAAGGGATAGGTCTGCTAATAACTAGTTGTGCAGGCAAGTCACTTCACTTCGTTTCCTTGTAGAAAATGAAGAGGTTGGCCTAGATAATATCTCAAGATTCCCTTTTCATCTCTTCTATTCATTGATTAATTGATAAAGTTCATATTATTATTGAGCATCATGTAGAAAAAAAGGTGCTTTAAAAAAAGAGAATGTTTTTTTCTTAGAGTACTTTATTCATGCCATAATTGAGGTCTCAATACATGGGTGTGGAAGAAAGAACATGTGGTCCTAAATATGGGGCAAAATCTTAGACTGAGTTGGAAGGTACCTCAAAGGTAATCTAGTTAGTTGTATCTTCCTTAAACTTTTAAGAATTCTTTTTGTAATGAGCATATAACATTTATATGGTGCCCTGTAGTTTAAAAAGTGGTGCTATATGAATTAATCTTACTTCATCCTCTCATAGGAAACAAAAGCATATATTATTCCCCTCTCCCTTTTTTGAACAAGAATTTGAAGTTCAAGGAGATGAAAAGCCCTGCCAAAGTCGACTGCTTTGTAAGTGATTAAGTTAGGACTACAATCTGTATTTATATGATTCTGAATTTTGTGTTTTCATAATACCATCCCTCCCTGACAAATCCTTATCTAACCTTTACCTGAATATTTCTAGAGTTAGAAGACTTGCTATGCATTTGGACATGTGTCCTTTTTCCACTAACTCCAATTGTTACACAGTTTTCCCTTTTATTGATCTGAAAACTATAGCAGAATTATCCCTTGGGCAAGGACACACAAGCTCAACTGAAGCTAAGAGTAGATCTAGACCTCAGCATATTTTTATACTGGTTTGTAGTAAACCCTTTCTCTCTAAAGATCACAGCGTTTGCAAACAGTTTTACTGCTGCCATGTGATAGAGATGTAACCAGCTGGCATTAAGGGTGCTGATAGAGCAAACTTGAAGAGATATCCTTAAATAAAAAACATATTTTAGATGTTACAAAAAATTTTCTCCAATATTAAAAGGAGTCTCGACTTCTCTTGTAGGTATAAAATTTAAATATTTTAAAATTTTGCTAAAGTAACGCACATTTTAAAATCAAATATTTTTTCTTTATACTTTTATTAAATAACAATTCACCATCTGAAGAATGTACTAATCATAAAAATTCAGCTCAGTGAATTTTTATAAAGTGAACAGACCCATAAAATCAGCATTCAAAACAAGCAGAAGAAAAAAAAAATCAAAACAATCAGAAGAGTATTACCAGCAATCAAAAAGCTCCCATATGTCACCCAGTCAGTACTCTCTCCTCCTCTGCCTAAAAAAGTAACTACTATTCTGATTTCTAACACCATTGCCTTATTTTTTTTTTTGGCCTACTTTTGAATTTTATACAAATTGAATCATATCGTATGCACACATTTTTTTTTTTTGCTCTAGCTTCTTTGGCTCAGCAATATGTTTGTGAGACGAAAGACTAATCTGTGTTGTTGTGTATAGATATAATTCTTCATATTTGTAGTGGAATATTCCACTGTGCATGTGTATAATACCTCGATCTGTCCATGCTACTGTTGATGGACAATTGGATAATCTTGTTTTGAATATTCTTACATGTGTCTTTGAACATTTGTGCACATTCTATTGGATATATCTTCATCTAGGAGTAGGATTGCTGGGTTTTAGGGTATGTGTCTCTTCAGGTTTAGCAGATATTGCTATATCGTTTTCAAAATAATTATAATCTATACCCACAGTTTTACATCCTTTCCAACATTTAGTATTGTCTGTCTTTTCATTTTAGCCTAATGCATATAATTTAAAAATCAAATAGAAAGAACATAAGGACTTACAATGAAAATAAGTAATTGTTTTCCTAAACTCTTTGCTTTCCTGCCCTAAGTCCCACTCTTTGGGAAGCAGCAACCATTTGTAACTGTGTATTTCTGTTTTTAACACCTTTTAAGAGGCATTGGTTAAGAGCACAGATTCTGGAGCTGGACTACCTAGATTCTTATCTCAGTTCTACCACTTACTAGCTGTTTATCCTTGGGCAAGTTATTTAACCTCTCTGTGTCTCAGTTCCCTCATCTGCAATATGTGGGCTAATTACAGTACCTATCTCATAGAATTGATGTGGGGATTAAGTTAATAAATATAATGCCTTTTACATGCTAAGTATTCAATAAGTGTTAACTATACTAATAATTATAGTATTACTTCTGTATTACTAAACAGTATCACACAGCTATTCTTGAGTCCGCAACTTTAGATGTTGTTTATTGACTTCCTAAGATAGATGAGTATTAAGCTAAGTAATACCCTCTCTCTCTTTCCCTTTTGTCTTTTCCCGATATAATTATAACAGTTTTTTCAATTCATTCATTAAAATGCATTCTCATTTTTATATAATTGGTAACATTTATATTCTGTTCATAGTTAAGTCTTCTTGGTCTGTGTTTTTGTGTTATTTATATAAATATTATTTAATACAGACCTGCCTAATATGCAGATTTACGTTCCCTTCTCCATATTCCAGTTTCTTAACCTTGATGCCATTCAAAGCAATATGTTCCTTAAGTTTGAATTCTTTTTTATTCTCATACCAAATTTTCAAGATACCCCTCTCCCTTCTCATTGTTTCTGCCTATCCTGACTTTTGACTTTTTTTTTTTTTGATGGTCAGTTGGGAAACCATTAAAACTTTTTGAACAAGGAAATATCATAGCTAGTGACAGTGTGTAGGGTGAATTGAAAACTATAGGGCCTTAAGCCCAATTTTCTCTCATTTTGTTTGTCCTTTACTTTAATGGAGGAGTACGAGTTGTGTTTTAAAAGTTTTTTAAAGGCTACAATTTATAACTCAACCCAAGCTTCTCCATTAAAAACAAGGGTATTAATGATGAGCACATAAATACCTAAATAATTCTTAGGTAACTGAGGTGTTGTGCAGTTGGGCTTTGATGGAGTCAGATTAGCTTGAATTCTGGTTTAGCTACTCACTGTGTAAAGTTAACCTTTCTTTAACCTTTCTAAGCATCACTCTTTTTATATGGCGAAAGGAGCTAGTAATACTGCCTCAGGCTTGTGAGCATAAAATAAGATAATACATGTAAAGCACTTAACACACTGCCTGGCAATAGCAAACATCTCTGATGAATACCTTTGCTGCTGCTATTTGTTGTTGATACTGTCATTATCATTATCATGTACTAATTACTGTCTATCATAGTTGTCCTGGCCCTGTGTATCTGTGGGTTCTTGCATCCATGGATTCAACCAACTATGGATTGAAAATATTTAGGAAAAAAAATTACGCTTGTACTGAACATGTACAGACTTTTTTTTTTCTTGTAATTATTCCTTATACCCACAGTCCCCAACCCCTGGGCCATGGACTGGTACCAGTCCATGGCCTGTTAGGGACTGGGGCGCCGAGTTCTACTGCACCCTACCCCATCACTCCTCCCCCCAATCCATGGCAAAATTGTATTCCATGAAACTTAGGAACTGGGTGGGGGGGATGCACAGCAGGAGGTGAGTGGCTTCATCTGTATTTACAGCCACTCCCCATCACTTGTATCACCGCCTGAGCTCTGCCCACCCCCCACCCCCATCCATGGAAAAATTGTCTTCCATGAAACTGGTCCCTGATGCCAAAAAGGTTGGGGACTGCTGCCCCAAACAATACAGTATGACACCTATTTACATAGTATTTACAATAATAAGGTATTATAAGCAATCTAGAGATGATTCAAAGTATATGGGAAAATGTGCATAGGTTATATGGAAATATTATGCCATTTCATATCAGGGACTTGAGCATCCGCAGATTTTAATATTCTCAGGAGGTCCTGGAACCAAGCCCCCACAGATACAAAGAGGACTATATACTATTTCCATGGTGCATGCATTTTGAATTTTGATCTTGTACTGTGGGAACACTGTTCCCATCTGTTTCACAAAGGATCTCTCTCCTGCTCCACCTAAGCTTCAAGGCCTACTGGCTGCCTTTAGATTTTTCTTTTCTTTGTTCTAAATGTCTTGCCTTGTCAATGAGGACATGCCAAAGAACCAGGACTTCTGGGTGCCACAGAGAAGAGGCCATTTGCTGCCAGTTTTGGGGGGGTGTGGTAAACTTTGGTTTTGTAGAGCACATGTGGTATTATTAGGTGTTTGTTTTTTGTGTGTGTTATTTTCACACATGTGGGTTTTGTTATTTATGCTTTAAACTTTGATGTTTATTCAGAAATTTAGACTTATCTTTACTTTTGTCAGGTTTAAGCCGTTTTTTCCATACCAAACCTTGCAAGGATTTGAAGAAGATGAAGAGCATATCCATATACAACAGTGGGCACTTACTGAAGGCCGTCTTAAAGTTACATTGTTAGAATGTAGCAGGTATGTTCTTTGTTTTGTTATTACTACCTTATGGGAAAGAAAGTGCTATGAAAATGTACTTAAGCAGTATTTGTTTTTATTCTCCTTTTGTGTTAATTTAAATTGTACTACTTACCTGTAAATTCTTTATTCATAAATTTAATTTCATAAAAGTTGTCTTTTCAAGCTTACAAAAAACATAAACCATGTTTTAGAAAGTACTCTAATGGGGGAAGAGGCGGTGGGGCATTTATTCTGCAATCATTCCCTAACTTTTTAGATGCATAATACACTATTGGCTTATTTTTAATTTATCTATTGGAGAGCTGTTCCTATGTTAAAGAGAAAATTATTTAATGATACTTGTTAAAGCACAGTATCAGGACCATTGTGATAGGTATAGGGACTATTGCAGTGAGGTTTTGCAATGGGAAAGACAGATTGGGCTCAGCTCCAAATACAGCATGGACAAGGGGGAATTTATAGCCAAGGAGCAGTGTGGGGGTCAGTGGACAGAAAATTACTAAGAGGAAACATCAAGAGTAAGGGGTATTCTGGCTAAACCGGCCTATCAGAATTCTTGCTGAAAACAGTCCAGATTGATCACATGTTACCAGGGGGACAGTGAAAGATGATGAGATATCAAGGATGGAGATTCTTTGCTAAAACTGGACTTTGTTAGAAAGTGCACAGATGGGCCTGGCAGAATATTCGAAGACCTGACTAAAGTTTGGCTAAGCAAAGAGTCTTTGTCACCTAACAGCTCAAAAGCTAACCTTCTTAATGTCTCTCCTGATCATTCTAAGTACAAGTATACTATCCTTAGACTAGATGTCTATGACACTTGTTTGTACCACTTACTTGGTGTACTTATCACTTTTATTTCCAACCTATAATAAAAATAAATCCTTGAGTACAGAGGTTATATTTTGTACCCAATACATTTGTATATTTTGTACCCAATACATTTGTGTCCTTGCTAATAGGTTAATTTGAGTATATTGATAACATATTTAATCTTTTTTTAAGTCCTGGGGTGACTCAGGATTGTGCATCATTATAATAGGAAGTCTGGTTGACAAGGAATTTTCTTTTATTAAAAAAAAGGGACTAAATATATTGTGTATTTTATAAAAGGAACTGCAGTGTACAATAAAATAAATGTATTAGGTACTATGCTAGGTATTTAGAAAAAAACTAGTACATTTGCCTTAGTGTTGCCAATGGTGTTATGGATTGATTAGATATCTGTTAGCTTGTGGTTATTTAACATCTAGCTTTGTTATCACCTTTGCTCACTATTCTTTTGCTTTATCTAAAATACTGTTCACTTACACCTTGCTACAGGAAGCAAAGACTGCATAAGGCATTGAGAAAATGTAGCCAGACGTTATTTAGGTCATGTTAAATTGAGATAAATGATACAAAGAAAAGCATTAAAATTTGTGGAGTACCCATGACGTACTTTATTTTAATAAGGAGCTGTATAATAAATCTCAGAATGGATACATGAGAAACCAATAAACATTCTTACAGGATTAAAGAGGGAGGGAAGTGATTTGATAATGATGGACAGGGGTCAAGGTGACAGCTGAACTATTCACTATAAACTTTTTTATAATGTTTGATTTTTGTGACTGTATCACCTGGTTAAAAATTAAGAACCATTATTTTAGAGAGTGTATAATTGAGTTGAAGGGGAAAGCCTGAAAAATAGTCCCTTTTATTGGTTTGTTCTTAAGTTAGCCCTGTATGCTTGGGTTATATAGCCAGCACCTTTCTCCAGGTGATAAATTAATCTTTGGAACAGGTACACTACCAAAAGAGATTTCTAGGCACTATCTTTATAAACCTGAACATGTAAAAGTTACTCAGTGTTGTGGTGCTGTGTTATTGTTCATATAGTTTAAGGATTATTTAAAAGTGTTTATGAAGGAGAAAATAAGTTGTTCTCAATTCATTCTGCTTTTTTATCTTCATATTGAAGTCTGAACATTCTTTCCATTAAAATCTTTTGTTTTTCTTGTAAACTTTTTCTTAGTATAAATATAGAACTCCCAGTTCAGGTAGATTCCAAGCTTATAGGATTCAAACTAAAGAAGAGATATTACTGTAACCTAACATTTTTATTTCAATTTTTATCCTTGTTTTGAATATAAATTCAACTTTTGTGGTTTATTGTAATCTCTGAAGCAGAAAGAAACACTAGAGAAAATGGAAGTGCAAATAACAGTGCCCTTTTTTGGAGGAAGGACCAAATAATATCTATCATTTTATATGAAGTGGAAATAACACAGACTTTTGAGTTATAGAAAGCACTGAATTCACATCCTAGCCATGTGCCCTTATATTGTGTCATTAGGCAAGTTTCACATCTGTAAGATGGGCAAGGGTGCTCCCTTGCTGATAATTGTGATCAGAGATAGGCAACTAAACCACAGTGCCCACCACATAAGCCTGTAGTTGTAGCTTCTGTTGTTATGTTTTAATATAATCATTACAGTATTTATCAAGGAAAAAATCTTTAAACAAAGCTATGTTCTCTTTTGCCCATTTGATTGTGAGAATTGGAATTTGAATTTTATTAAGTCTCTCACTATTGAGGAAGGTTCTTTTCTAATTATCTGAAATATAGTTTTGAATTTCCTAAGCAGTAGCTTGGGGATGGAAAGGCAATTTTACTTGTAAAAATTGATTCTAACACTTTGCTTTTATCAAGTCTTTTTTTAAAAAGCAGTCATTCTGAACAGTTGCATGGTTTTTTGAGTTGACAAAAGCTAATTGTTTTAACCACAGATGAATTCAATTGCCATATTTGTAGTACTGCCATTAAGAGATTGTTTCACATTAGTGTTGTAGTCATATTGTTAAGATTATTATTTTTTAATTTATAACTTATAGTCCATCCTCCATCTTAAAGGATTAGAGGTATTGTGCAAAGAAAGCATATACCCTTATGTATATGTCAAATAAAAGAGGAATTAGATCAATAACAACCATATAGAGTAGAGAAGATCAGTTTTCTGGCAGCCAAGGCCACAAGGGAAACTTGATAGATTACTTAGCTCTTATATTCTTTTTTAAAAATTTAATTTTTATTTTTAAAATTAATTTTTAATTGACATAAAATATGTATATTGTATACAACAGGATGTTTTGAAATGTGTGTACATTGTGGAATGGCTAAATCAAACTAATTAACATACGGATCACCTCACATACACTTAGCTCTTTTTTTCTGAAACTATTTTCTATGCATGTTTTTCTACTTCAGGAGAAAAAATTCTGGCACCAAATTCTAAGCGAAAGTTTTCACAGATATTTAAGTAAAGGACATCGAATGATGTAGTGTGTGGTCCCTAACCCCTGGGCTGTGGACCAATACTGGTCCATGGCCTGTTAGGAACCAGGCTGCACAGCAGGAGGTGTGAGGGTCAGTCAAGCAAGTGAAGTTTCATCTGTGTTTACAGCCGCTCCCCATCACGCGCATCACTGCCTCAGCTCTGCCTGCTGTCAAATCGACAGCAGCATTAGATTCTCATAGGAGCATGAACCCTACTGTAAACTGCACATTCAAGGGATTTAGGTTGCATGCTCTTTATGGGAATTTAATGGCCTGATGATCTGAGGCGGAGCTGAGGTGGTAATGCTAGCACCAGGGAGCAGCTGCAAATACAGATTATCATTAGCAGAGAGGTTTGACTGTATAATAAACGTAATGTGCTTGAATCATCCCAAGATCACCACCCCCCCACCCCCCGCCACATGCTCCCCTGTCCATGGAAAAATTGTCTTCCATAAAACCAGTTCCTGGTGCCAAAAAACCCACTGATACAGTGGAAACATTTTTTGGGAGCTGATTTTATCAACCAGTTACATTTTAAAAAACAAAGTAAGATTATGATCAGTGAAGGCGAGGGCTATAAAGTTTTGTTGTGTGAGAGTACTGTGCTCCAAAGCAGTGTATTTAGGATAGCCTGTACTCATTATAGGGAGAAGGAGATTCTAATTAAGGTCAGTTCTTCACTGAGTCACTCTCATGCTGTTCTAAAGCCTATATTTTCTCAACAGCTTTTAGGGTGTTATTTTGTTTCACTGGCTTCCAAAATTACATCTTTTTAAAAAAAGTTTAAATGTTAAATATAGCACAATTACAGAGAATCTCAGCAGTCGACACTTTATTACCAAGTCTTTTCTTCTTCCCCATTTATTTATTGTCAGCATGGACTCATGAATTCTTATATTTCTCAGTGTTTATTATTCCTCACTGTCCTTAATTATTTTAGTGCCTAAATTGTCCTAGATTTGGCCAGTGGGAACTCCCTCAAGCTGGCCCTTGTGTGCATGTGACATGATCCATCATTTTTTTTTTTTTTTTTGAGTACTTCATTACTTTCTGGTATAACAAGCTGTTCTGGGTTTATCTTGTATCTTCTCTGCCGTAGTCCTAGAATCAGCTATTTTTCCAAAGAGCCCTGGTTCTTTTTAGTAGTGAATGGTGTTAGAAACCAAGATCTGGGTGTTGGGTGTGTTTATTGCTACTTCCTATGTTCATAGACCCCCTACAGCAGACAGAGTAAGGAAATACATTTATGTATATATACTTATACATATATACACTTATACATACATAATTAATCATAAGTTCATGAGATACAGCTTGACCATCCCTAATCTGAAATTCTAAAATCCAAAATGCTCCAAACTCCGAAACTTGAGTGCTGACATGACACCACAAGTGGAAAATTCCACACTTGACACGTTTGTTTTCTGATGGTTCAGCATACACGAACTTTGTTTCATGCACAAAACTATCAAAAATATTGTATAAAATTACCTCAAGGCTGTAAGGCATATATGAAACAAATGAATTTCATGTTTATACTTGGGTCTCATTATGTATAAGGAAATATTCTCTGAAAAAATCGAAAATTGGAAACACTTCTGGTCCCAAGCATTTTGGATAAGAGATACTGAACCCATACCTTCAATTCTAGTCCATCCTTATGGGGTTGTTCCTTGCCTTTGTTCTTCCCCCTTTTTATATTTCATGGCTCTCAAACAACATCAGTGCTCTTACTCATTTGCTCAGTCTTGTTATACATCTCAATTGCTTTGTCTATAAAAGTACAAAAAAACATTTACTACAAAGAGTTCAAGATTCATTTGTAATTCTCCCCAACCCTACCCAAAATTGCAGGCAGATGGTCAAATACTACGTTCATAAATCAGTTAGATTCATTTTCCCCTTTGCTGTGATTATGTTGTTCATTTGAACATTTGTTTCAGGTTGCTTTCAGTTTCAGTCTCTTGCCTTTTCAGCCTTATTGATTTTTGGTTTTGAATATGTAGAGCATTAATATGCTTCCCAAAATCCAAAACTATACAAAAAGATATATAGACAGTCTCACTTTGCATGGCCCTATGTTCACTAAAATTGTGTATACAGAACAGTGCAGAGCTGGGACACAATTCTGTTATGCACAAGTTTCAGTTAATACAAGGTGAGGACTGCCTGTGTTGTCATTTAGATCAGTATATTTATTGATGGGGGGGCTTGTTCTGCAATTACTGAATGAAATATGTTGAAATCTTCAACCATGACTGTGAATTTGTCTGATTCATGCAGTTTGATTATTTGGAGCATATTTCTTTTTGATATATTGACTGTTTTTTATCATCATGAAGGATTCTTCTTTGTCTCATAATATTCCTGGTCTTGGTATTTATTTTGTCTGACAGTGATATAACCACTACACCTGTTAAGTTTATTGTTCTCATGGTATATACACTAGCCCCTTCTTATCCATGTTTTCACTTTCCATGGTTTTAGTTACCCTAGTCAATCGTGATCTGAAAATATTAAATGGGAAATTCCAGAGACAAACAATTTGTAAGTTTTAAATTTATCAGATGTATAGCATGCAAATATTTTCTCCCATTTTATAGGTTATCTATTTGCTCTATTGATTGTTTCCTTGGCTGCACAGAAGCTTTTTAATTTAATCAGATCCCATTTATTTATTTTTGTTGTTGCTGTGATTACCTTTGGGGTCTTCTTCATAAATTCTTTACCTACGCTGATGTCTGTAATAGTTTTTCTAGCCTCTTCTAATATTCTTATAGTTTCATGCCTTAGGTTTAAGTCTGTAACCCATTATGAATTAATTTTTATGAGTAGTGAGAGGTGTGGATCCTGTTTCAGTCTTCTACATGTGGCTATCCAATTTTTCCAGCACCACTTATTGAATACGGATTCTTTTCCCCATTGTATGTTTTTGTCTGCTTTGTCAAAGATCAGATGGCAATATAAGGATGGTTTTATATCTGGGTTCTCTGTTCTGATCCATTGGTCTATGTCTCTACTCTTGTGCCGATACCATGTTGTTTTGGTTACTATAGCCTTGTAATATAGCTCGAAGTCTGGTAAAGTGATGCCTCCTGATTTGTTCTGTTTGCTTAAGATTGCTTTGGCTATTTGGGATCTTTTCTGGTTCCATGAGAAGTGTAGAATTATTTTTTCTAGATTGGCAAAAAATGATGTTGGTATTTTAATGGGGATTGCATTGAATCTGTAAATCACTTTGGGTAGTATAGACATTTTAACAGTGTTGATTCTTCCGATCCGTGAACATGATATATTTTTCCATTTGTTTACATCCTTTATGATTTCCTTCCTCAGTGTTTCATAATTCTCCCTGTGAAGGTCTTTCCTCTCCTTGGTTAAATATATTCCTAAGTATTTTATTTTCTTCGTTGCTGTTGTGAAAGGTATTGAGTCTTTGATTTGATTCTCAACTTGACTGTTGATGGTGCATAGGAATGCTACTGATTTGTGTACCTGAGACTTTGCTGAATTTATTTATCAATTCCAGGAGTCTCTTAGCAGAATCTTTGGTGTTTTCTAGATAATAGATCATATCATCAGCAAAGAGTGACAGTTTGACTACTTCTTTCCCCATTCGGATACCCTTGATTTCCTTCTCTTGCCTGATTGCTGTAGGTAGGACTTCCAGCACTACATTGAACAGAAATGGTGACAGTGGGCAACCTTGTCAGGTTCCACTTCTAACCGGGAATGCTTTCAGTTTTTCCCATTCAGTATGATGTTGGCTGTGGGTTTGTCATATATGGCTTTTATAATATTAAGGTATGTTCTGTCTATGCCTGTTTTGTTAAGAGTTCTTATACAAGGTTGCTGAATTTTGTCAAATGCTTTTTCTGTGTCTATTGAGAGGGTCATATGATCTTTGTTTTTGCTCCTATTTTTATGGTGAATCACATTTATAGGTTTGCGTAATGTTGAACCATCCTCGCATCTCTGGGATGAAGCTTACTTCATCCCAGAGTGGGATTTTTTTTTTTTTTTTTTTTTTTTTTTGATGTACAACTGAATTCGGTTTGCTAAGATTTTGAGAATTTTTGTATCTAAGGGGTATTGGTCTGTAGTCTTCTTTTTTTGTTGTGTCCATTCCTGGCTTTAGTATAAGGGTGATATTGGCTTCATGGAATAAGCTGGGGAGGATTCCTTCCTTCTCTATGTTATGAAATAATATCTGCAGTATAGTTACCAATTCTTTGTAGGTCTGGTAAAATTTGGCTGTGAAACCATCTGGTCTGGGACTTTTTTTGTTGGGAGAGTTTTTATTGCTGCTTCAATTTCATTACTTGATATTGGTCTATTCGAGAGTTGTGTTTCTTCCTGGTTGAGCCTAGGGAGGTTGTGTGTTTCCAAGAATTCCTCTATTTCCTCAACATTTTCAAGTTTATGTGCATAGAGATTTTTATAGTATTTAGAGATGACATTTTGTATTTCTGTGGTATCAGTTGTAATAGCTCCTTTTTCATTTCTGATTGAGCATATTAGGATCCTTTTCTGTTTCTGGTTACTCTAACAAGAGGCCTGTTGATTTTGTTCACTTTTTCAAAGAACCAACTTTTTGTTTCATTAATCTGCTGTATAATTCTTTCGTTATCAATTTTATTTAGCTCTCCTCTGACCTTAGTTATTTCTTTACTTCTGCTAGATTTGGGATTGGTTTGCTCTTTCTTTTTCAGTTCCTTCACACAATTCATTAGATTGATTTGTGATATTTCTGTCTTTTTGATGTAGGCATTTATGGCTGCATCAAAATGTTCCTCTTATGACTGATTTTGCTGAATCCCACATATTTTGATAACTTGTGTCCCCTTTGTCATTTAGTTCAAGGAATCTTTTGATTTCCATCTTAATTTCCTCCTTGACCAAATAACTATTCAGCAGGTTGTTTAATTATGACTTTGTGTAGAGTTGAGGGTTTCTATTAAAACTGATTTTTAATTTTATTTCACTGTGATCTGAGAAGATACATGGTATAATTTCTATTTTTAAAAATTTGTTGAGACATGTTTTGTGGCTTAGGATGTGATCAGTCTTAGAGAATATTCCATGAGCTGATAAGAAGAACATATATTCAGTGGTTTGGAGGTAGAATGTACCGTAAATGTCTGTGAGGCCCATTTGTTCTCGAGTTCCGTTTAAGTCTGTCGTTTCTTTGCTTAGTTTTTGCTTGGAGGATCTGTCCCATCTGTCAGTGGGGTGTTAAAGTCCCTGGCTATTACAGTGCTGCTGTTTATCATTTTGTTTAGATCAACTAGGGTTTGCTTTATGAATCTAGGTGCATCTGTGTTAGGTGCATAAATATTTAGGATTGTTATGTCTTCTTGTTGAAATTTTCCCTTCACCATTATATAATGACCATCTTTGTCTTTCTTTACTTTTGCTGATTTGAAGTCTATGTTATCGGACTTGAAAATGGCTATACCAGCTTTCTTTTGGTTTCCATTTGCATGGAATATTGTTTTCCATCCTTTCACTTAGAATCTGAATGAGTCTTTGTGGGTTAGGTGTATTTCCTAGAGACAGCAGATAAAACTTGGCTTGTATTTTTTTTATCCATTCAGCCAGCCTATGTCTCTTGATGCGGAGTTCAAGCCAATCACATTTATTGAAAGAACTGATAAATGGGGTGGTTTTCTGTTCATCCTGTTGAGTAGAACTTTATTACTTTGTTTTACCTCTTGAACCATTGTGGTATCTGGGCTCTGACCTTCAGCTCTTGGATGATTTTACACTGGTGGGTGTCTATTGTGCTGATCTGGGTAAAATGCAGTTCTGAGGTCTGGTCTTGATAAATTCCTTCAGTGTTTGCTTGTCTGAGAAAGTCTTTATTTCTCCCTCATATAAGAGACTTAGTTTTGCAGGATACAGAATTGTAGGCTGGCCATTATTCTGTTTGAGAAGACTGAGAATGGGGCCCCATTCTATTCTGGCTTACAAGGTCTCAGTTGAGAAGTCTGAAGTTAGTCTGATGGTTTTTCCTTTGCAAGTTACCTACTGCTTTCACCTTACAGCTCATAGGAGTGCCTCTTTCATGTTTACTTTGGCCAGCCTGATGACTATGTGTCATGGTGATTGACTCTTCATGATGAATCTCCCAGGAATCCTTTGAGCTTCTTGTACCTGGATATCTAGATTTCTAGCAAGGCCAGGGAAATTTTCCTCAATTATTCCCTGAAACAGTTTTTTCAACCCTGTGTAGTTTCTTTTTTTCTTCTTGTGTAGGCCTGTTTAAATAATACCATATTTCTTGTTGGTTTTGTTCGTTCCTCTTGTTTCTTGGTTCTTTCTCTTTGACTGACTTGTTTAACTGAAAAGTGTTGTCTTAAGCTCTGAGATTCTTTCTGCTGCCTGATCTAGCCTATTCTTAAGGCTTTCCACTGTGTTTTGTATTTCTTTGAATGAATTTTGTATTTCAAGAAGTTCTGGGCCAGGCGCGGTGGCTCACGCCTGTAATCCTAGCACTTGGGAGGCCGAGGCGGGCGGATTGTTTGAGCTCAGGAGTTCGAGACCAGCCTGAGCAAGAGCAAGACCCCGTCTCTACTAAAAAAAAAAAAATAGAAAGAAATGATCTGGCCAACTAAAAATATATAGAGAAAAAATTAGCCGGGCATGGTGGCACATGCCTGTAGTCCCAGCTACTCGGGAGGCTGAGGCAGTAGGATCGCTTAAGCCCAGGAGTTTGAGGTTGCTGTGAGCTAGGCTGACGCCACAGCACTCACTCTAGCCCGGGCAACAAAGCGAGACTCTGTCTCAAAAAAAAAAAAAAAGTTCTGTTTGATTTTTTTTTTTTTTTTTTAGTAATTCTATTTCTTTAGTCAATTTTTTATTCATTTCCTGCATTGTTTTTGTGGTTTCTTTGTATTGGGTTTCTATTTTCTCTTGTATTTCATTGAGCTTCCTTATAATCCATATTCAGAATTCTTCATCTGTCATTTCAATCTTTTCATTTTGGTTGGTATCCATTCATAAGGAGTTATTGTTTTATTTTTGGGGTGTCCATTTGCTCTGACTTTTCATTTTTCCAGAGTTCTTTTGCTGATTTCTCATCTGGCCCCTCGGTTGAGACCTGGGGGTGCTAGACCTGGCTTATGGGCCTGTCTCCAGGTCCCCAAAGATCCATCCTTGAGCATGCCAGGGAGAGGAGTGCTATTCCTGAGTTGCCTATGGGGTGTTCTAGCAGGTTTGGTATACTTCTCAGGTTACTCTGACCTGCTCTCTTTACCCCTTCCCAACAGTGTGTAGTGAGTTAGGTCCCCCGCTTACTCTCAGTGTTGGTGGGTGGTACTTGTGAGTATGAATCAGCCACACCCTGTTTGCTTGAGTTGGAAGATGCTATGATGACTATATTATTGTTCTCCTGATCATTGGTTGATGTTTGTGTGACAGAGTCAGCTGCCAAGATGTTCTTTTGTGTCTGTGGTAGACTCTGATCCCCTAGGTGGAGTACTTGAGTTCCCCAAGCTTTAGGAGGGATCCTGTAGCTCTCAGGGGGTTTCTTGATCTCCAGCACCTCTGAGGTAGGAGGAGGAGCAAGGCAGTTTGTAGCTAGGTCATGGTAGCCTGAAAGGCTTTGCAAGGCCTTGGCAGGGCTCAGAAGTTGCTTTTCTGGCCACTAGGGGGAGCCGCTGGTAGGAGGGTCTGGATAAACTCACTAAACCAGAAAGGCTATTCGTAGGGGAGGGAGCTAAACTCTTATATGGCAAGGCCCTGGGCTGGGTTCTTTCCACCCTTATCCAGTAGCTCAGTTTTTCTATGGGGAGGATTAGGCATTCCTCCAAATGGCCACTCCTTGGACCCCCACACACCCTGTAAAGTTGAGTCAGTAAATGCTGCAAAGGGTGTGCAAATTGATCTCCCTGTCGGTAGAAGGTGCTTGCCAGAAGGAACAAGCTGCAATGTTTTGGGGTCCTGTGACGGGCTCTAGTCCCTTAGGAGAAGCACTCGAATGCCCCAGGTGATGGGTAAGCCCTGGAAATTCTAGGCAGAGGCAGGTGGGGGAGTGGAGCTAGGCAGGGCTGGGTTGGATTGGGTGAGCTTGACCTCAGGCTCCACAAAAGTTGGAGAGGTAGCTGTTTTGGTAGAGGTCAAAGGTCTTCTCCCTGGTTCTGGGCAGAGCCACCAGGGAGGGGCTGAAGTGGCCCCACCCAACCAGAAAGTCTGTAAAAGCAGCTCCATCTGAGATTCACAAAGTGGGAGTCTGAGGTGGGCCTTGCTCCTCTCTCCCCGCTCCTCTGCTACATAGTCTTACCCCAGTGTTTGCTGGCAGGCAGGAGCTCAAGCCAGCCAAGCTCTTCCACCACTGTGCTGTAGGCCAGGAGGTTCCCTGCCCAGGATCCCAGCCTGAGCTGGTCGTGTAGCCTTCCCACAGGGGAAGGGGGTGCCCTGCGAGCACGCCGCAGCTAGGAACCACACTACACTTTCCTCCCAGATGTGCCCGTGTGGGCTCCCTTGCCTCCTGAGACCAAGAAGATCAATCCCAGAGTATGTCAGGGAGAAGTGTGCTGGTCGCAAGTCACCCACGGGTTGCCTGAGCAAGATCGATGTCTCTCCACCTTGGGGCATGCCCTGCTCTAATGGAGCCACCAGACAAACAGCACCAGGAAGGGCTGGCAAGCAGGGAGCTTACAGTCTGAGCATCCTTTAGTCTGCTTGCGGGATCCCTAGAGGAAGGGCCTGAGCCCCACTCTCTGTGGAAGGCTCAATTGTCTCTCTCAGCAGCCATGAGTCAGGGAGAAGGGGAGGAAAAAGAATCTGTAGGAAGGAATGCTAGCACTCTGGTCATCTCCAGTCTTCTCTCAGGGAGGCAGTCCGCCCAGAATATCTGGGCTCTTCAGTCATGCAGATCACCTGGGATCCACTGGACCCCTGTGGCTCCTGCAGTCTGGGCAGTAGTTGGGAAATGTTTGTGTGAGAAGGAGCAGGATGAAACCTGAGGAGTTGAAGCCCCCTGGGAAAGACAAAGGTGCATGGTGAGTGGCAAAGCAATATGGCACCTGCCATCCCAGCTCAGGTCTGTTGGGGTGGGAAGTGCCCCAGCGGGGCTGGGAGCCTGGTGCCCTTTCCACAAAAAGTTCTCAGCTCATTGGCTGCAGGAGCCTCTGTGCAGTTCATGTGGGCAGAAAGTCTCTCCAGCAGCTCGGGAATCCACCAACTGTCAGAGATGCAAGGGAGGGAAAACAAACCATTCCACCTACCCTTCTTGCTGGACTCCAAGCTTCTCAGGGGTTGATCTTTGCTGATGACTTGCTCCTTCTTGTTCTGTACTACAGCTGCTTCCTATGGAGTCTCCTGAAGGCTCTGGCAACCTTCCTTCAGACCCACATCCAATGTATGTTTGTCCATCTGTTCTTTCTCTTTCATCTAAAACTTCTCCTTCTAACTGAGATGCTCTGGCACCTGGTGTCTCTGGTCAGCCATCTTGCCAATTTACCCGCTAGTACAATTTGAACAAACAGTTATATTAGGGATGTTGCTAAAGTTACCCACTAAGTGGACTAACAATCTCTTAGGTCATGTAAAGATTTGGGTTTGACATGACAGATCCAACACTCTGTCTAGTTACCCACAGAAACTATTTATTGTGACATTTTAATTACATTATCCTGCCAAGTGAAAGAGGTAGGCATAAGCAAGGAAAAATTAAGAGAAGCAAGCATTTTATTATGATAGGGAGTCTTGTTCCAACATCTTGGAAAAAGCTGTCCACAGCATAAAGTTGTCAACTTCTTGTCCTGGTTTGCAGTTTGAGTGTCTCTCGTTATGGCATCAGGTGGTTTAGTGAACTCTCTGTGTGGCCCACACATCAGACTTGTCCCTTGAAATTTACGTCAAGTTGTCCAGCTTCAGCTTAGAGGGCTTGAAGAACAGAGCACTTCTTGTTCTTAGAGACTTATAGCCAACTATCGGAGGAAACTGGAAGAATTCAGTATCCAGTTTAGTCTACAGGTAGATAATAAAAACTTGGGAACAATCAGTAGGGCCAGAATCTATTAACAGGTGTACTATGGTTTTTCTTCTGAAATATAATTTTTCTCTCTGTAGTCACCCCTATTTATACCAAATATAGTCAAAGTAGGACTAATTTGTTTGCAAAATAAGTTTAGCCTCATCAAACTTGGCCTGATTATTTACACACATACAGCAAGAATAATGATTGACCACATAGGCTCTTTTTATATATGCTTTGTTGGAACTTCTGATAAGGAATCTCAGATTCAACTTTTCAAAGCCTCTTGAGTCTAAGGAAACCAAGCCAAGGACTCACCATCCTACTTCACTTGTAGGACCTAATAGATCTGGATGAATTCTCTTTTTGAAGTTTCCAAAATATCCTAAGGTTCCCGGGCCTGTGGGGAAGTGACATTCTTTACTCATGCATAAGACAACTATGTGAACTGTGTATTCAAGGTACCAAGCCAGTTTTTCAGGGATGGGGGATATTGTTGGCTCTATAAAGTCAACTTTAGTTCCTTAAAGTTGTCTGGTCATATTTGAAAATAGACCTTCTGGTCAAAACCTTGGTAATATAATCAGTGTTTCCAGCTGTGCCCTTTTACAAGGAGAGGAGAGTCTTAGTGAACTTATGCAAATGACTATATTGCCATGAAAATACAGAATGTTCACTAATAATTTCCAAATTCTGGTGGGGTCAGGTAGGGAAAAAAATTAATGTTTCAATTTTTGTTCACAAAAATAAACTTCACCAAGTTGCTATAAGCTTATAGATAGCTTAAAAGGAAAAAGAAAGTTTCCTTAAATCTGGAAAACAAAACATTAAAGAAGCAGCAATGTTTCAAATAAAAAGTCATAACAAATTATTCTCATCAGTTTACTCAGTCCCATTTAATCCCTGTTCTGCTTGATCTTGGTTAGCAGTTTCATGAAGCCATCAGTTTCTTCATTAGAGTTCTGTAAATTCTTTCCCAGTCCAATGGTATAATCTTAAAGTTATCAGAAACCTGTATTCCGGAGTACTTGTCATTAATCTCCTAGAAGAATAAGCAGGTTCCGGTGTGTCAGTTAAGTGAGACACAGAGGAGGAATCACAGGAATTCACTACAGGATTTTACAATGAAGTACACAGATGAGCCTAGGAGAAAATTCAGAAGCCTGTCTTTAAGGGCTTCGCAAGAAATCTTTGGAGGAAGCCCCTTTTCCAGTGTCCTGGTTGTATCACAAGTGGCAGCAGTTCTTTGGAAACTGCTGAGGTAGGGTTCCCTTATTGCAGGAGCACCCTGGGGTAGCCCCAATGGTCGTTCCAGGTTGTTGGTTGCTATAGAGCTCCTGTAATTGCAAGGCCATTAATTTGAAAGTCTTTTGTTTCTTATTTTGTTCTTTAAGGTCCTCTTAAAATCTGTTGCTATGATTACTAGTTCAGCTCAGTCCCGTAGCCTTTCATCCTATGTTTTATCTTTTTATTAGCCCGCATCAATTCAGAGGAAGCTAGAATGGGCTTCCAAGTGAACTTTAAAATCAGTGACAGCCTCATCTTTGTTTTTTGTTTTTTGTTTGTTTGTTTGTTTGTTTTTGCATGCTGGTCTAGAGAACAGACTAGTTAGTTCAAGTGGGAAATATTTTAGGAATGGTTTTCAGAAGGTCATTTGTGATTATTCAGGCTTTGCCTGGCCGCTAAGTGGACCAGGTAGGACTTGTTGGGTCACTAATATTCTCAGAAGAATACCATTCTGCTCCTTATATACATTTCTGGGCTTCCCAGGACCCCAGCAACAAGTGTAATTGGGTAGAGGTCAGTAATACCAGGGTCATAGGTTCCGATTAAGACACTGAATTCCACAGAAAACTTTTGAGGGTCTTCCCTAGGTTTAGGAAGTTCTCTGTTATAGCCCTAAACCCTGCTTTTGTCCAGGAAGTATAAGTCACACAAGGATTATCTTCTGAATTTTCAGGTGGTTTTATCTTATAAGGAAGCTGTTTAACTGCTTTTTCAGAGAAGAAAGGCAATTCAGACACTTGGTAGCCTGAATATTCAGGCAAAGTAGGATAGCACGCGGAGCAGTAGTAGTCATATCTGTTTTTATCATGACTGTTATTGTTACTGAACCAAACTAGGGTCCACTCACCCAGCATAGTAAAGCCAAACACTGATGCGAGATTTACAGTGAGAGGAAAAGGCACTTACTACATGGTGCCAAGCAAGGAGAACGGGCAGCTAAAGACCTGAACTCCCAGTGGTTTACAATCAGTGGTTTTTAAAGGCAGGGGTACATTTCAGGAAAGCAGAAGTTCCAGGCAAAATCATAAATCAATACATGGGAGGTGGTTATACATTGGTTTGGCACAAAAAGGCCAGGATATCTTAAAGCGGCAGCTAACAGGTCATAGGTAGGTTGAGCGATTCTTTGATTACCAGTTGTTTAAGGAAACAAGGCCTTGTCTAAAACTTGGGTCAGCAGAAAGGAATGTTAAAGTTTGGATTGGAAAGGAATGTTAATGTTTCCACTGTGGATGTGACTCTCTCCAGGCCCCTCAGGAAGAAATTTAGAACAAAAAAAGGCATCAGAGTTCAGTCCTCAGTTCACCCTTATCTGAGGTCTATGTAATAGCATTTTCCATCTGGTGGGTGTTTCTGAAAAGCAACTTAAGAACATATGTTAAGATGTTATCTTTTAGTTTATATAGGAAACCTAAAATACCTTGTGACTCTGGCTTGCATGGGAGGAGACTGTTACTACTTTCTTATTGCTTATCATGTTGTTCATTTACTTTTCAAGACTAGCTAGATACTTGGAATTTCCCCTGAAGTGACTCAAGATTTTTCCTTTATTTCCATGCTTAGGTTCCTGACAGGCATCTCAGTATGAGGGATATCATACATTTTTAGCTTTTCATTAGCTTTTTTAATGAATCTTTTATAAAAGCTATTTTTGAATCCTGTTGTCTCTTTGAGGCTTCTGAATGCCAATTAAAATGAGAATCCTGGCCAGGCATGGTGGCTCAAGCCTGTAATCCCAGCACTTTGGGAGGCTTGCTTGAGGCCTGTAGTTCCAGGTTACAGTGAGCTATGAACCACTGTACTCCAGTACTCCAGGCTGGGTGACAGAGCAAGACCCTGTCTCTTAAAAAAAAAAAAAAACAAAACATTCCTTCTGCCTAATCAGAGGCTTGGAATTCAATTTATTTCTGTTAACAGAAAAGAAGCCAAACTCTGTAAAATAAAGAGGTTTATTCTGAGCCAAATTTGAGAACCATGACCACCCAGAGCCATGCCCAAGAAGCCTTGAGCAAGTGGACTCGCTCTGGTTGGGTTACAGTTTGGTTTTATGCATTTCAGGGAGACAGGGATTACAGGTAAAGTCATAAATCAATACATGGAAGGCATACATTAGTTTGGTCCAAAAGGGACGACCATCTCGAAGTGGGAGCTTACAGGTTATAGGTGGGTTTAAAGATTCTTTGACTTGTAATTGGTTAAAGACATGAAGCTTTGTCTAAAGGCTTAGAATGTTTTAAGATAAGGAGGTCTGTTAATCAGAGACAGGCCACCTGACATGTTTGTTGTGTAAATTGAGGACCTGCAGGTTTGTCTTGAGTAGCCTTAGGCCTGTTAATGAGTTACAAAAGACATCTCTAAGAAGGGAGGGGGGCATGATGAGGCATGTCTGACTTCCCTCCTGTTGGCAGGCAATTTGGTTTTAGGGTATCCTCTTAGCCAGGCGGGGTCCATTCAGCCGGCTGGTTGGTGAGGGGGAAGCCTTAAGCTTTTATTTTAGTTCACGCTTCTTAGTTGAATGGTCTTGTACATCTGAAAGGGTCTTCATGTGGCCATTATAATTCTAAATTATCTTTAATAAAGTTTTTCCACTTTTGTAAGTATATTGCAGCTTCCAGGCCCAATACTTATACAAGTAAAAAGCAGGCATAGCCAGAAGGCAAACTACTCAGTTCTTTAGAAATTAAGGATCCCATTTTTACATTGAGTCTCTCAAAGCCAATGTAAAAGCCTAAGAGGGAGATGCCACAGGTCTGGGTCCTGTGATGCTTTTACGGTGTACCTCATGGACATTTTCTTATAGTTGGTGGGCAACCTAATGTCAACTATTCCCTGACCAGCCTATCCTCTCATGGTAGTCTTTATTTCTTGGTGGCGAGTCACTCTAATCTGTAGCCCAACCCCTAGTCCGTGGGATAATTGTCTTCAGTGAAAGTTAGGAAGGGGTGGGCGGGGGAGGCGTGTGCAACAGGAGGCAAGCAAGTGAAGCTTCAAGCTTCATCTGTATTTACACATTTACAGCTGTTCCCCGTGGCTGGCATCACTGCCTGAGCTCTGCCACCCGCCCCGCCCTCCCCCATCCCCCAGTCTGTGGATAAATTGTCTTCCACAAAACCAGTCCTTGTTGCTAAAAAGGCCAGGGACTGCTGACTCTAATACCTCTTAAGTGCACAACCCATGCCTACCAGTCAGGTTTTGGCTTTGGCTCTGAGATTCCCTTGACCAACTTAGTCAATGATTTTCCAGTTTCTGTCTTATCCAATCAGACACCTGAGGCCTCCCTTACCTAAATGCACAAGAAAAAGAAATGAAGAGGATAGAACCCACATACCTGCAAATTCCAAAAGCCAGAATTCGTTCCCCTTGCAGTAATAACTTACTGTAACCACTGACAGTTACCTTTAAAATTGTGTTGACAAAACTGCAAGGGCATTTGTTCTAGGTACAGTTACCCATTGCACAAAGATCCAATTACTGAGACAATGAGGATTGCCAAAGAAGAAAGGAATTTTTAATACTACAGAAGCTGAGAAGCTGCCTCAAATCCAGGAGGGGCCGTGTACCCCTCCTGGATTTCAGAGGGGGATGGTGAGTTCTGGCTTCAGGAAGTCTGCTCTGGGGCCTTTAGAATCTCAACTCCTTTTGTGTGGTAGAAAGTCCATCATTTCAGGCCAAGTATGGTGGTTTAGGCCTATAATCCCAGCACTTTGGGAGGCCCATGTGGGAGGATCACTTGAGGCCAGGAGTTGGAACCCATCATTTCTGGGAAACAACTCAAAGGGTCAAGTAGTTAAGGGAGAGGATAATAATAGGGGTTCATAGAGGCAGTTACATCAGCTACTGCAAATCCAAAGGTCATGTGCCCTCTTGCAGCACAGATAACCACTGGTACCACAAAACCACAGAGATCAGAGAACTCAGTGCCGAAGAAGACAGAGCTTGAGAGGAACTCTCAGGGCTTAGTGAGGAAAAACAGAGGATACCCAAAAAGAGAGGGGGTCATTGGCACCTTTTCAGTGTTCCTCAAGGAGTCTCTGGGTCATCAGAAGTCTCCTTCATATGGTCACCAGAACTGTCAAAAGACAAAATTATAATAAATTTACTTATAAATCTAATTGGCTTTTATTTGCAATTCATGAATTCTACAAAATAGAAAGCTCCCACTGCGCAATGGCAGAACTGTGGGTTTATAAGGTAGAAACAAGCAACAGGAGGAAAAAAAAGATTTGTTTTTATGTGTTCTTCTAAGATATGTCAGGCTTTAGTCTGAAATGTTGGTTCTTGATGCACTCATGGCCGAAGAATGACCAGACCCACCAAAATAGGGCAAGTACAAAAATGAGGTTTATTGAGGAGAGAAAGATAGGATTATAGGGCAAGAGCAAGATACAGATTTACAGAGCATGATACATACGCCACATTGACACATACGACCAGGCCCATTGTCGCAGCAAAGGGAGAGCAAAAGGAAGGGCACAAACGGGACTGGTTGTGGTCTGCATCTTGTTTTATAGTGCCCGGATTGGGACCTCCCTCCTGGTTCAGATGTCACCATAGAACCACTTTGACTGGACAGTTGTGAGTTGCATTACTATGCATGCGGGTCGGTTTCCAGAGTCTATGGTACCTATGCTGCTTGGCCTGTGGGCTAGAGAGTCCTCTGCGTTCTTTTGCAGCTGGCACACTAAGTTATTTGTGATTGGCAGATTCGTAGGGTATTTCCTCCTCCCCCAGGTATGGCAGTCTCTTGGGAGAGGATTAGAGTGGGGCAGAACCAAGATGAGGGCCTGGGGCCCACCTTCATCCTTCTTCCCAGGGAGGGCAATTGCACCAAGGCAACAGCACCCACTGTCTTCCCTAGGAGACCCGGCATCCCTCACTATCTACCTAACATTTTTAGCTCTTATATTTAGAACTCTTTTGAGTTAATTTTTGTTAAATTTTAAAAAACATTTTTAAAGTAGTGTGAAAATATAGAATAACTTATGATTTCATGGTAGAATTTCTGAGAATTCTACTTTCTCGTTTTTGAATCCTGAAGATTAATATCTGGAATTTAGAAACACTAGCTGGTGCAGTTTTCTCTGCATTGATAGTGAAGGCTCTTAGGTAGTTTACTCTTTGAACAGATGGTGGCAGCAGAGCTTTAGAGAATGTAAATTCTCGTTTTTATAAACTTAGTATTATAATTAAGAATCCTCTTAATATAGTTGGCCTGCCTCCTTTTTGGTAATAGGTTGTTATGCACTAAATTTAAAGTTCCGTTTAAGATTCTTTAAGAATTATTTAAATTCAGGGATTTTTTTGACATGAATTTATTCAGAGTTCTCAGTTTGTAAGGCCAGTTTGTGAAATATGGACGGGATTTGCTTGACATCTTAGAATACAGTTTTCTCAAATTTCCCTAATATGTTTTATCTACTTTTTTTTTTCATTATGTCTCTCCTACTTCATGATCTTCATGTAGGGATAAAGTACTAGAGTAACCGTCAAAATGTTGATTTCTATTAAAGTTCTTCTCAGGTTTACTCCTGAAACAAATTGGCAGATTTACAGTCTGATTTTGAGGATAGATAATATAGAAGTTGGACACATGGATAACCTTCTTTTTCTTCAATAATAAAAACTGTATCATCTCAGGATTAGACCTCAGTTGCCCTTTTTAGATCTAAATATTAAACAGTAAAATTAGATGATGCCCGTTTTCCCTGACAATTGTTTTCAATACAGTAATAGAAATAATAAACACCTATTGGGCACTGACTCTTTGCTAACCATTATGCTAAATGCCTTGCATGCATTGTCTTCTTTTATTCTCACAACTCATAGAGACAAGCATTGTTTTTCCCTGAATTTCCCAGAGGAGAGATGGGTTGTTGGGTTTAGAGAAGTTAAATAATTTGACTAAGATCACATTAGCAGATGAAATAAGTGTGTGTGTTCGTAAGTAGCTATATTGTACTTTTGTGTGTTTAATTTTTACAGATGGTAAATTAGATATATCACTCGGCAACTTTTTTTTAAAATTCACTATTTTTAAAAGATCTATAGCTCTTGCTACTACATATAAATATTTCATCAATTTCTTGACCTCATGAGTAGATAATACTTTGTATTTGTTTGACTTAGCAGCTGAAAACTAGCGTATCCTGGAATCTCATCTGATTTGGGCTTTGCTTCACTTTTCCACTAGAGGGTGTACCAAATGTTTGATTTAATTATTTTCTTTTGCTAAACCTATAATAATGGAATAATGTGTTACTTTTTGTTATAATAATCAGAAAGAAAAATTTTAATGCATATAGCAGGTATAATATTCTCCCTGTTTTATTTTTATATTGCAGGTTACTCATTTTTGGATCTTATGACAGAGAGGCAACTATTCATTGCACTCTTGAGTTGAGCAGTGGCATTTGGGAAGAAAAACAAAGGAGTTCTATTAAGACGGTAAGATGAATTTGTGTGGATTTACGTCTGTATAAAGTTCTATAAGTATCCTTTTATTAATATTTCTGTGTTCCTAGAGTTCTGGTCATGTGCAAATAGTTATGAACAGTTCTTGTTATATTTGTCTTGTTATAGTACAACATTGGTAATAAATCACGTGAAGTACCTGCATAGGAAGCATAGTCCAACTAGTTTTCCTTTCAGAACTTGAAAATTGTTTTATTTATGAAATTAGAAGGAAATAATTTTACTAAACACCTTAGAAGGCATGTGAATTCAGAAGATTCATTCATTCAACAGATATTTTATGAGTGCTTACTTTGTACTAGGCACTGTTTTAGATGCAGGGGAAATAATTCAAGACAAGAAAGGACCCTATTCTGTGGCACATGGGGTAGAGGTGTGGTGTGGGGATGAGAGGAGAGAGGAGGTTAGCTACACTTTATAGGGTAAAGATAGAACATAGCAATAAACCAGTAAACCAAAAAAGTGAACAAAGCTATTTCCAGAGATTGACAACTATAATACTATAAAGAAAAGAGAGATATGACAAAGGAGGCTCTTTAGATCTGGTGATAATAGGGAAGGACTCTAAAGAGATGACACTGGAGTAGGCTTACCAGAGAAAATAAAGGACACCCAGTTAAAATTGAATTTCAGATCAATGATGAATAATTTTTTTGGTAGAAGCATGTCCCCAATATTACCAGGTAACAATCAAAATGCTGCTAAATCTTTCATGGACAACTATGTAGTATGTTTAAAGATATTCCTTTGACTTTTAAATTGTTTCCCATTTCTTCGTGTAGTAACTGTTCTGAACATTTTGGAAGAAATAGGGTAATTTTGATCTAGAGTGAGAAAGTAGAATTAAAACAGGAAAGGGAGAATGGTTTGACCCACAGAGTTTGAATTTATGAAAGCAGTGGGGATCTGTGGAGGATTTGAAGCATGGTAATGATGTGGTCAAAATAGAGGTTTTAAGGAAGCTTTCCTTTCTCTTTGGAGGCTGTTCCTTCTTTTAAGTTACATCTCAAGCAATTTGAAGCAACTCCTCAGAGGAACGAAATAACCAGTTTTAGAATTTGTTCTGAAATACATAACTACATGAAAAAGCATTATTGTTTTGTCCAGATAAATTTTTGGCTTTTCTTTGAATTGGTCATAACTTGCCATTGCTATTGGCATTTTCAGTTTACTTTATTATATTTGCAAAGATATGAGATTAGACAGCTTTCATATTTCATAGCAAAGGTTAGTGAGACTTTAATCGTGACTCATTATTTTAGATCTTAGCATATGTCATAGGTAGCTTTGAAGAAAGAATTTCCAGGTTACTAATTACATCTGGTGTTGAAAATGTCAGCAGCAAATGTCTACAGGCATTAAATTACAAAAGTCTAAATTTAATATCTCTAGGGAGGAGAATTAGTATGTTCTTCAAGACAACATAACACATCAGGGAGTAGGATTTGATCATTTATAATATTTTGCAAATTTGGTAGAAAATAGAACATCATTAAAAAACTCATATGCCAGATCATTTGATGAGTTTAGGAAGCTACCTTTGTATAAATACAGTATTTAGGATTAAATATAATTTTAATGTTGAAATTGCTCAGTGATGTTAGCTATATTAATTGTAATGAATATGCAGAATGAAAGAAACTTAATTCCTTCCATATTTTAAATGTGCCTTTGAGTTTTTAAAGCATCTACCATATTATAGTGAAGGAATATGACTTTCTCCTTTATCATCTTTAGCATGGGATTTTTTTGTCCTCATGGTTGCAAGATGTCTAATGTACCCCTAGGTATCCACCTTTCAAGAAAAAGTGTGAGATCTGAGGTTGGCCAGAGGCACATGTCAGCTAGGTTTTACCCTCTTTAAAAGCTTTTCTGGAATCTCCTCCCAGGGATTTCCACTTACATCTCATTGTCCAGAAGTGGGTCATGTGTTCTCCCCTAGCAGCAGGGAAGTACCGTATGAGAAACCATTTTGATATTTCAATCTTTGTAGAATTAGAATGCAAGGGAAAAGGGAGTTATGAATAGCTTTTAGGTGGCTAATCCACAAGAAAACAATTCAAGTCTATCTGGTGACTTTTTGTTTTTACGGGAATTTTTCATAAATTGAGAAAAAAGAAAAAATTGAAAAGAATAATTTAACGAATAGCCTGCATAAAGCCTGTTTTAGAAGTACCTGACTAGAAATCCAAGAAAATCTGGAGCAAACTCAGACACTCAGATCAGTGCCCTGCTTAGCTCATTTGCAAAATAAAAGTGCTCACAGGATAAGTGAGCTATCTTGTGGTTTTGTTTGTTCCTTAAAAATAATAAGTAAGGAAAGATTCCTCATGAGAACCCCATAAGATATGATAGCTGAGGTGCAGATAAATTGATATTAGGTTTAAACAAAAATTCGAGGATCATTTTGCAAGGCATAATAGTCAATATTAAAAATTTCTTTACTTACACCAAAATGAGACAATGCAGTTTGTGATTTATTTGAGTCCATTGCAATATTCAGGTTCAGTGATGATACTTTGCTTCACTGTCACTAAGGAACAAATTTAAGAGGTTTTCAGTTTTTAAAAAGTTTCAGAACATGATATTTCAGTAGTAGTAAACTATGAAAATAACTATAAATATCTAAAGAATTTATAGTACTTATCACATAAAATTCACAATGAATTAATCTGACATCTTAAAACATGTATAATCATTATTGTGTGCATGGTAGAGCACACAGACCACGTAAATGCCATATTAGCACACACTGTTTTAAAGAGAGAGATGCCAAGTTTTACTGTCCCAGTATTGGAGTTTCCTTGCCATTGACCACCCACTTGATTTATCACTAGTTCCAGACACAAAATAGGTTATTAGTAAATGTTCTGTTCTCTTTCCCTCTCTTCCTTTTTAGACAAGTCTGCCTGTGCCTCCTATGTCTTCTTTTCTATCATTTATTCACACTGATATTTGATTCTTCAAACAGATTGTTCTGTTCTTTGTCCAACTTGGAATATTTGAGGCCATTTGGGGAGAAGAAAAGGCACCATGGAAATGGGCTGTGGAGCCTCTAAATCTGGGATTTCTGGGGGAGAGGAAAAGGTAGTGGGGGCCAGTATGCGCACCTACCTATTCTTTCATTGTAAATGAAACGATGTGAGGAGTTCTGATTTTAGAAACAAGCTTTTATGTACATTTTCTGATGCTGACCCTACTTCCTCCTCTTCTAACCTACCACTCTGCATTTAGACACTTGAATAGCTATTGCCTTTCGTAAGAGACCAAGTCTTTCCTTCTACAACTAGAGATACGAGCCTTGAAATCCAAAGGAAGCTTCTGGGTCCGTTAACATAGAGTAGATCAGCAGAAGGGAGATACTAGAACAGTCATTTGTTCAGTATTAATAGAAGAGTTAGAAGTACCTCATGTCTTATGTAGCCCAATATGCAGATAGCAGAGGGAACTGTGGTTAAAGGCATTAGGAGATGACATGATACTTCAGATCTACCTGAAAAACAGGGATTGATAAATCCCTGAAGAACATTCAGCTAAAGTTGGGGAGAATCCATAAGTGATATTTTAGAGCTCTTAATCAGAATAAGTATATTCATTTCAGAGCATTACATGGTGTCAGTTGGCAACTTGTGATTGGCAACTACCATAAGAAAGGCTTTAAAAAGGGTCAGCCTTACCCAAAATTATGAAGTTGGAAGAATTTACCTCCTAGGTTTGGACTTTATCTTTCTGTTTGACTTGAGTGGTATTTTTCCTTCTCTGCACTGTTGCTTCCTTATCAAAGCCTCATTTTTCTAAAGAATCTGATTCTGAAAGGTCAATAATTGATATCAGGTTCCCTTCAGTTTACTTTTTAAATACAGCCTTACAATGAAAGTGATATTTGAAGAGGTGATACCTGCTTTCTAAGAACTGCTGCCAGGATAAAAAACTAGATACACAAACCAAGTATGTAACATATGTAGTACTGTAGAGTCTGTGAAATATTTTTCTCATATACAAAGAGCCACAGTCTTATGACTATAATATCTACACTTACTTGATGAAATCCTACTACCTTTAACAAAATCTGGACTGTGAATGGTATTCTAATAATCAGGAGACAGTTTAGAAGTGGTGATAGTGGAATCATTTTAGAACAGAGGTAAGGAGAGATTGGAAACTGTGAGTGAAATAGGATTCGAATGAAGGGACTTTCAAAATATCAGCCATGTTTACCCGCCTAAGATGGAGCCTGATTCAGAGGTAGTCTGGCTTGTTATAGAGCCCAGTGAGTCTCCTTTTATTTCCAGAGTAAAGGTTAGAGCAAATGAGTACAGGAAACACTTGGTGTAGAGGAAGGGTAATCAGTTGGGAGAAAAAATCAGTATTTAGGGAAATCATTTCTGTCTAATGTGAAGAGGCTAAATGAGCATATAGAAGAAATGGAAGCAGTAAATGCATTTTCAACTTTCAAAAAGCTTTTGATAAAGATCCATACCAAAGGTTCCCAAAACATAATTACTAGAATATTTTGTCACAAATAGATCTGGCTTAAAGATGTGGGAAACAGGGTAAGGATGGCCAGGTGTAATACCCTGAAAGATTGAGTCCAGGACTTTAATCAGTTTTCATACGTGACCTAAAACAGCGCTGTCTGATAGAAATATATGCTACTTTATATAATTTTAAATTTTCTAGTAGATACATTGAAAAAAAGGAAAAGTACGTAGGTGAAATTAATTTTAGCATTTTTTATTTGACCCATACATCCATCCCAAATATTGTCATTTAGACATGTAATCAACATAAAAATCAATGAGATATCTTACATTCTTTTTTCCTACAAAGTCTTTGAAATCTGATGTATATTTTACAATTACAGTATAGCTTGAATCTCAGTTCATTCTAGCTACATTTCAAGTTATCAGTAGCCACATGTGGCTTATGGCTACCATATTAGACAGCACAGATCTAGAAGAAAGAATGCCGTTGGGTGCATTCTTGGGACCTTCCCCTGCTCTATGCCATGAGAGGGCTGACCTCTGCAGGTTGTATTTTAAGGCTTCAGTGTCAGCTGGCTTTGATGAATATGAAGCATTGATGGGAAATGGGAGTGGACTGGGGAAGTCAGGGTATTTTTCCTCTTCCCTTCTGCCTTGGACATGTCTGGCGGCTGCTCTTTCTCCTCCATGGTTCCATGCTTCTCTTCTCACAGGACAGGCCTACCATGCTTCCAGCTTTTGCTTAATGCTCTAGCCCCTGGCCTCTACAATACCACTTCCCCACTCTGTCCTTCCAGCCTAAGGTTGATAATGACTTCTTACTGTTGTTAATATCTAAGTTTCCTCACTGTCTCCTGTTTGGTACTCAGTTCTTTATCACCAGTTAGCCATTCCTTTGTTTTACAACCCCTCTATTTCAAATACTCAGTTGTTTTCTGTTTCCTTACCAGAGCCTGATTAATACACCAATCATCATTTCCTCTGGAAGATATTACCTAACTAGCATAAAACTCCTTGGTAATACTTATCATAGTTGGGATTTCATATTTATATTTGTATGATAATTTGATCAGTGTTATCTCTGGCAGTATCTTCCATATTATCAGGTACCATGATTGTTTTTGCTCATAGCACTGAGTATTCAGTGGGTATTCAATAAATGTTTCTGGAAGACTGAGGCTGGCTGTCTGCCCATGAGTTTCCATTTACCCTCAACACTTTGTCTTCTAGAGCTTCAGAGTTTCAGCATGACTTTTAGTCACACTCGTGTCTCCTTTCTACCTTCCATGCTATCTCCGATGTATGTTTTAACCAAATAAAAATGCTTAGGACGAGGAAGTACACAAAAGGAGATTTACTGCTCAATGTTACTTTTCTGAAAAGCCTGGTTTTTAGAGTGAGAGTTTTAGTTTACAGATGTGCATAATAGTATAAATATTTACTTTTGGCATTATTAAAAACATCAAAAGACTTCTTACTGTATGTGTATACTTTAATGTAGCCTAAATAAAATGACTACGTATGATGTAAAATTTTACTTGCCTTACTTCCCTTTATTGGAGAGTTTTAGAAGTCTTGCTGAATGATACCAAATGTATCTACAAAGTCCAGATCTAGTCACGTATTGTTGAATGTACATACAGAGTATAAGAGAGCTCCTTAAAGTACTGTGATTTCAAGTAAGAACATCTGAGACAGGCAAACTTATGAATATATTAGACCAGATGCCTAAGGGTTGGCATTTTGGTGTGTTTAAGTCCAGATGCCTTGCAGATAGCATTTTGGTGCTTCTGTTTAACCATTTGCCATTTACAGTCTTAATCTTATCAAAAGGAAGAGAAAGATTAAAGCAAATAAAGCTTTTTTGAAAATGTCAGTTTTTATGAAAACTCTGGTTTAGTTCAATTTGATAGTATTTGTGAATACAGTGGGGACTCTATGAAATTTTAACCATATATAATGTTCTATAATTTGGCTTCTTAAATAAACTAACTGCCTGTGAGGTTTAATAGTAAATCCTATGCGACATTAACACTCTTAAAGTTCATCTTGATTAAAAATAAGGGATGCAGTTCTGTCTTTTCTAAGTGTCTTTAGTATGATTGGGAAATGCTTGAAAAAGAGTAGGATCTTAAAGTAAAATATACAAACATAACTCTCCAAATCAAATCAGGCACTGTGAGTATGAGAAGGAAGAAACCAAATACAAAGTGTAAGGCATTATATCGTCCTTCCCTGTAAGTAAAATAAGTAATGGGGAAATAAGATCATTAGTACTGTGAGCATCAGTATTACTATTATCATAAGAATGCTGTAAGAGAATTCAGAATAAAGTACTATGAGGTTCCAATGAAGAGGAAGTAACATTATTTCGGGAAAACCAGAAAAGAATATAATTAAGGGGGTGACATTGGAGCAAAGCCTCACAGTATATGTAGGATTTTGAGATGGCAGAGAAGCATTTCAAGGTAAGGACATATGGCATAAGCCCCTATAAAGAGTGAGAATATTTGGGTGTGGTTTAGTTTACAATGAGTTGTCCAAGTTGGCTAAAGAATATGGTAGCATAGGAAGATTATGCAAAATGAGAAAAAAATATTGGACCATATTATGGAGTGCTTTAAATGTAAGTCTAAGAAGTTTCACTGTTAATCTCCAAGACAGTAGGAGCTATGGAGGCTTTTAGAGTGAAATTGACCTCATCAGAATCTTTCTTGAGGCAGACTTAGAGCTGGCTTTGAGTCTTAACTAGGTCACTTATTGGCAACATGACCTTAGAGTCCCTAAACTGGTCATATCCACAAGTACTTTATTCTATAAAATGGTACCGATTCTGTTTCACATGGTTATATGAGGGTTAAATAAGATTCTGTATATTAAAATATCTAGCACAGTACTTGGCACATGTTGGGGGTAGTCGATAATATGTTTATCAAATCTGTCAGCAGTGGATAAAGTTAAGGATGATTTGACAAGGAAAAGGCCTGAAAAAGTACAGATGAGTAGTAATGAAAGCCTGAACCAAGATGGTGGCAATAGCGATGGAAAATAGATAGTGTGGCTTGGAGGGGTTTTTGGAGTGAGAGAGGAAGCCAGAAAGAGCTATGAGGAGGGAGAAGGAAGAAGAGAAAGAGGATCTCATTCTGGACAAGTTGGTTTGCGGTATAGTGACTATCAAAGGTCATGACGTTAAGAGATGGAATTTTTTTATATGGTGCTTTGATCTAGTTTTTGGTTTTATATTTTCACTGCTGTTTCAACTTTTAGTGTCTATCTAGTAAATTAAACATGTTATTTGGGGTTTACACTGTTTTTAGATCTCTTCAGATAGGATAAAGAAAAACAATGGTTTCACAATATAATAGTAGGAATCTAAATATTTTTTAAAGCTTTTGAGAGCAAGGTGTAAGGGGGTAATATTCATAAAACTTAAACATTATTTTTAGGTTCTGTTTCTTAGGCCCCTGCAGTTTGTTATGATTCAAATAAAACCGTTATTCTGAGTACATACATTCTCACAAGCTAAAACTTACTCTTTTCAAGGCACAGTAGCATAAAAGCCCACTTTGCCAAATAGCTCATTTTCTGAGTCATACACAGATTCAGGATGCAGAACTAGGAGAGGAACTATTTGGGAAAGTGTTAGAGAAGTGTTGCCAGAGATCCTGCAGTAGTATACAACTTCCTGCCCACATATAGTCAATCCAGTAGTTAGCAAGTTACAAGCAGTTTCTCTGTGCCAATCACAGTGTTAAGACTTTACATGCATTAGCCATTTAACCCTCATCGAACAACCCCATAAAAATAGGCACTATTATTATCTTCATTTTACATATGCAGACCCAAAGAGAGAAAGTAATTTACCCAAATCATCCAGCTAACAGTATGACTCCAGAGCTGGTGTTCTTAACTACTACTATATCATCTCCACAGATGGTGCCCGGAGACCTGGTTTCAAATCCCCGTTCTTCCACTCTAGTTATATAACTGTGAGCACGTAATTTCCTAATCTCTAAAGATAATAGTAACTGCCTTACGGGGTATAAAGGTTAAATGTATGTAAAATGGCACAATACCTGGCACATAGTAACTACAATTATTGAACTTGGCCTAAATGCCACTTCTTAAGATAGTGTTCTCAAATAGTGACTTAAGAACATCAGTAAGCTTATTAAGGGATATTATAGGAGGATGGAGATCAATAGTTAAATTTAATCATTTAAATTTTAGGGAGGTTTGTGATAAATTAAGAACTTCTTAGGAATAAAGAATATTAATGTCATAGCATAAAACTTCTGGACATCTGTAAAATTAATAACAAAGTTTTAGAATTCTTAGGAAGTAGTAGTTTATGGTATTAAACTCTTTGAGATCTCTAGCACTCACCACGTTTGTGTTTTACTATAAGTGTGAAGTTCTATCATTTACTAATGAAAGGTATTTTAAAATGGGTAGGCTAAAAGTAAAACTAGGTTGGAATTTTTGTTTTTGCTTTCAAACAGGCAAGTGGAAAGGGGGTGGCAACAGCAACACTTAATTCATATGTCCTATTAGTCTTTATAGTATTTCCATAAGGTATTGTGTATTTCTCCACATAAATATTGAACATGAGTAGAGTTTAAAGTGAGTTTGGGGACATCTGTGTTTCCCATTTGTAAGCATGTTGATTTACATTGATAATGGATTGTACTAGACAAATAGGCAGTTATATTTGGAAGTTGTTTGTGTATAAACAGTGTGCTCTATACTAGAAAAGATAAGAATGTTTTATTAATCACAGTAAATAAGACTACTTCTGGGTAATTCATTGTATTTAAAGGTTATCTAGTGATTTTTAAAATAATGACAGATGGCTTGTGTTCTAAATGAAGTGTGAATTATCTGTTATAAATTGAACACTGAGAATGTTGTCAGAAGTCTAAGTAGAAAGCTATCGAGCATAAGGAAGTATGAAGCAGACTTAATTTTTGTGTTGATATACTCATTTGTGAAACTTATGGAAACTTGCATATTTTAACAAAATTGGCAATCTCTGTAAGATAAAAGTTATATATGTTTGGAAATTGCTATGGGCAATTCCCCCCATTAAAAAAAAAGTAAAGCTATAAAGAAGACTGCAGAAGTCAATCATAATTCCACTACCCAGTTAACCTTTTATGAAAACTTATTAAACACACACTATTCACATACAGAATGTGGTTGTGTGTTCTTTAAAAAAATGAAATGAGATTATTTATTTTATAACCTGCCTTTTCCCTCACTCAGATATACCAAGGGCATCTTTCTGTCCCCTTGTATGTGTGTCAATTGTTTTTATGTCTACAAGATATTTCACTGTGTACCTTAATTCTGTAGTCTGCAACCCCTGGGCTGCAGACTAGTACTGGTCTGTGGCCTTTTAGGAACCGGGCCTCACAGGAGGAGGTGAGCAAGGAGCGAGCAAGTGATGACAGAGCAAGCAAACTTCATCTGTATTTACAGCCGCTCCCCATCACTCGCATCACCGCATAAGCTCTGCCTCCTGTCAGATCAGCAGCAGCATTATATTCTCATAGGAGTGTGAACCCTGCTATAAACTGTGCATATGAGGGATCTAGGTTGCATACTCCTTACAAGAATCTAATGCCTGATGATCTGAGGTGGAGCTGAGGCAGTGATGCTAGCCCTGGGGAGCAGCTGCAAATACAGATTATCATTAGCAGAAAGGTTTGACTACACAATGAATGTAATGCTCTTGAATCATCCCAAAACCCCACACTCCCACACCCCCACCTATCCCTAGTCTGTGGAATAGTTGTCTTCCATGAAACCAGTCTCTGGTACCAGAAAGGTTGTGTACTGCTGCCTTAATTCATTTAACCAATCGCCTACTGATAACATTAGGCTTTTTTTTTCCCAGTTTTTTGATGTTTTAAAGAAATCTAAAATTAATGTCAGCATATGTTGTATTCATGTACATATATTCTTTAAGTCATGGTTTGACACATTTTTTTCTGGAAAGGGCCAGATAGTAAATATTTTGGGCTTTGCAGGCCAGTCGCTGTCACAGTTACTCAACTCTACTGTTTTAGCTCTAAAGCTGCCATAGATAAGATATAGACAAATGAGTGTGGCTGCTTTTCAGTAAGACTTCTTTAAAAGCAGCCCACAGACTATAGATTGTTAACCTCTGACTTAATTCCTTGGTCAAAGATTATGTAAAAACGAAAAGCTATTGCTTAATATTTCAAAATTGCATTCCAGCTAGAATAAGGTCTGTAGATTAGATAATAGTATCGTACCAATGTTAATTTTATGACTTTGGTAATTATGCTATGGTTATGTGAGAGAATGTCCTTGTTAGGCAATACACACTTGAGTATTTAAGGAATAAGGGACATCATGTGTGCAACTTAATTTCAAATGGTTCAGAAAAATAATATACAGAGAGAAACAAATGTGGCAAAATGTTAATGGGAAATCTGGGGTCAGGATAAATGGGAATTCTTTTACTATTTTTACAACTTTTCTGTAAATTTGAAATTATTTCAAGATAAAAAGTTAGTTTATTTGTGAATAAATTTTTTTTTAAAAAATATCTGTCCCTAAGGCTCTATATTTCCTTAGTAAGATGTAAATCACTTGCAGAAATATAATGATAATATGTGAAGCGGAGAGTTGACTTGGTGATTCAACTCTCCTATTTGTTCCTATTTGACAAAGGGCCCCTTTTAAAAAGGGCAAGAGTTTTCCACTGTGTTGTTTCCATATCAACCTCAGCCTTTGCATACTTTTCTGAGCTTTTAATTTCACTGGAATGGTTGTATAAAATTTAAATTTGTTTCAAATCAAAAAATTAATGGGAACTTGAGATTTAAAAAGAGAAAACAGAAGAAGAAACCTAAGTATATTTGCAAGGTAATCATTCAGATGTAATTACTTTCCAAACAGGCTTTTGAACCTGAGCAGGGGATCATTTTTATTCCTTAGATCTCTTAGGTCGATTGTATTTGTATAATATAGTTTATTTTTTTCAGATCATATTTCTAGATCTTTGTTGTTTCTTAGATGAGAGGACCAAAGAATGCAGTCCTAATTTACCATCCAGTTGCTTTAGAAACCAGGTCATCAGATGACCACGCTGGCATTCTATTTTGGAGATTGAGAGGCTTCCCTTGTATTTTTATCCAGAAGGAAGTCTTCCTTCGTCCTGTGGCTAGATAACAGAAGTACCTGCACCTGGATTGTGCCAGCTGTGTATGCCCATTTATGGCCCATTATGTTAAGTTTCGTTTAATCTTGATAGCAACCCTGTGTGGTAGATATTATTAGTATCCCTTTTTATAATTAAGACTCACAGGGGTGAAATCACTTTCCTAAGATGACAAAACTATTAAACATGAGAGCAAGAATTCAAATCCAACTCTGAGTACAAAGCCACCCAAGATGACCCTGTGGTTTTTCTTAAAAAAAGTATCTTGAATCTGCCCTTGTTCTCAGGAGGGCAGATTTCAGTCACTTTTCAGCTATCCCAAGAAAATACAGTATTCTTGAGATACAGAACCTTCAAATATGGCTGACTTTTTGTATCCTCGAGTTCCACAGGTTGACAGTGGGACTTGTGCATCAGAAGATTTCGGTATCCGAGGGGGTCCTGGAACCATTCCCCTATGGATACTGAGGCATGACTATATGTATAATTTTTGTCATCATTGGGACAGAGGGCACTTGTCTTTAATTGACAAATTCTTTTTCATTTGTTTGGCTTATTAGTTTAAGAAATGTTCTGATTTATACCTTTATGAATTGGTTAAACTTTAATGACAGATCTTTGAAAAGTTCTGTGGGAGTTGATAGTAATTTTTATGCCAAGAGATTAAAATAATACATTTGCTATAAGTCTGTTTAAAAGAGTTATACTTTCAATGACTTAAGTCAGTGTGATCATGTACATTGAAATTGTGAATCCTCTCTTCTCGTAGGAGACAGTTTCAAAGAAGACAGCTAATAAATATAGTATTTACTTTTTTTCTATTAAAGTGATGGAACTGAATGGAAGATGACTGAGAATTTAGTGGGGTCCTTGGAACAAGATACATAGTTTTCAAGTAGTTGAGGGTCCCGTGAAATATTTCAGTTTGCATCTTCTGTGCCTTTAAAACTGCTCATGCTTAGAAATACATTAGATTGTATAAAATTTAAATTCATTTCAAATCAAAACATTAATGGGAACTTCAGATTAAAAAAGAGAAAAGAAGAAACCTAAGTGTATTGCAAGGTGTAATCATTCAGATGTAATTATTTTCCTGACAGCCTTTTGAACCTCAGCAGAGAATCATATCAGAATGACCCTTCAGAGACTCAGTATTTTATTTCTTTTCATATGTGTTTCTTTTTTATTCTAGAACTAGAAATTATTTTATTAACTTCTCAGAATTATAACTTATTGAAATATGCTTTATAAACAGAAAGTGAGTAATAGTACTCTGGTTCTAACTCAGTCACTTCCAAATTAAGCCAAATGTTAACTTGTGTTACCCTACACTCAAGTGGGGGGGGGGGTGCGGAGAAGGAGAGGAAGGGAGGAGAGAATGAGTATGAATGAGAAAATGTGTCTCTTTGTAAGTATTCAACATAGTACTAATGGAGTAAGTGGGATCATCAGTTTGGGATGTGATTTTTAAAGGTAAAATAGGGATAGACCTAGATTTTCAACAACCTTGTTGCTGTTTCTAACTGGGATGGACAGTAAGCTGTTAGTTCCTAGCCTGGTAGTAATTCATGCCCTGTAACCATAAACAAATTGATATGACACCTGATATTCAAGGAAATGACCAGAAAGTTACACTTCTAATGCATTCTGTGCCAAGTATGTTGTACGTAGAAGTTTACCTTGCAAACAGCTCAGTAACTTATTTAATATAAAAGTTGTTCTAGTTTTTGACCTCTCAATTGTAATTCAAAGTTTAGGGGTAATTCTTTAATACTGTAATCATAATTGCTGGAGTCCCTGATATTCAGAACTTAATTGCCAAGTCCTGAAAGCAAGCCAAACAAAGGTGAGTAGTACACTGCTCCATCAAAAATGATTATTAAACACTGTCTTAGTCCATTTGGACTTCTGTAACAAAAATACTATAAACTAGGTGGCTCATAAACAATAGAAATTTATTTCCCACAGTTCTGGAGGATAGGTAGTCCAAGATCAAGGTGCCAGCAGATTCAGTGTCTGATGAGGGCTAATTCATAGCTAGCTGTCTTTTCCTAGCCATAACAGAAGGGACAGGGCAGTTCTCTCGGGCATCTTTCATAAGGGTACCAATCCCATTCATGAAGGCTCCAACCCTCATGACCTACTCATCTCCCAAAGGCCTCACCTCCTTACCTTACCTTAAGGGTTAGGATTTCAATATATGAATTGTTGGAAGGGAGAGACATAGATACTCAGTCCATAGCAATCACCTTCTAGAGATTCTTAGCATGTAGAGTTTTGTTTACTTTAACCAAAGGAGCTGTTTTATATTCTCATGAACATAGGAACCAAATTTTATGAACCCCAGGGTCTTCCGAAAGAAATGTTTGGATGCTGTATTAATAGGATGGTTGTTGAGGACCATTTTAAAAATTTGAATATTTCTATAACATTCAGGATGTTTGGTTCACATAAACAAATAGTTCTACTTTCAGGCATGTATTCTCCAAAACTTCAATTTATAACTGAGTTTGTTGTTTTTTTTTCTTTAAAGTCTCTGTACTTGTTACTCTTAATTCTATCCTTGCTTAGGATGTTTACCCAGCCAGAGGGCCCTGAAACAAGAATAGTGTACTTTTCTGGGATAAAGAGAATTAGGAAGCCAGAACAAACCCTAAGGTGGAGGCAGTTTCAGAATGAGGGCAAAGCAGGCCAAATCTCTGTAAGCTGTGAGAAAGCAGGTGAAGCTAGAGAACTGGCCTAGTACTGAAGAAAGACCTAGAAGAGGAGGTAGCAAGGGTGAGGGTATTGATTTGACAGAAACATGTGGTTTCCCATATAACCTGTGCTAATATATACGTTTCCTGGCCAGTCTACAAAAGCCCATGTTATAGTTGAGAGAGTATATTTTTCAGTTCTTTCAAAATGTAGGCAACAAAACCCCACTGCACACAAGTGCAGTAGAAGTTGAATAAACCAGGAGTCCTGCACTGAGTAAGATGTGCTTCCTTAAGGCTCTCTCTTCTACAGCTACATGCTATTTGTCATTTTGCTGTCTCTTACCACTGTGCTTCTCAAAAAAGAAAGCTCCTGCAACAAGCTCTCCTATGGTTCTAGGTCATTGCCATCCTGAAGCATCCAGTCCCTGGCTACCTGGAAAGAGCTGTGTTAAGTGTAATCTCTCTTCCCTGTTTAATCTTGTTATCCTGGCTCTTTGAACATCTGGCCCAGGCCTTTATCCACTGCACAGGAAAAAGGAGGAGGGGAAAAGGGGGAATTAAGTTCCAGTCTGCCCAGATAGGTAGGAAAGTAGTAGTCCAGAGACCTTTCCTCTTGGATCCTGGCCCTGGGCCAGGTCAGAGAGCAAGGCTGGCCTAAGCTAAACCAAGAACTTAGAGCTAACACTTGTGCTGCTTAAGTCAGACCTTTTTCTGTACTTTTGCCCATGTTGTCCATTCTGTTTAGGCATTTGGGAGTTGGGTGTTCTATCTTTTCATAACTACCTGTTAGCGACCAATCTGAGCATTCTCTCGAAGTCACAAGTGCCCTCATCTCAACTACAGATTTCCCTGAGAAAAGCAATAACTTTGTTTATGATTATATTTTTAGGGCTTCAGCCTTCATTTAGATATTTGGTTTAGAGTACTTGAGCTTTATGAATATGGATGACATAGAAGTAGCCCATGAAAGGAGAAGTATTTAATGGCTTGTAAATAATGTGTATCTTTATGAATTTTTTTGTGAATGGTATCTTTTACAGCCAGCAATCAAATTTTGAAGCAATTTGAGGCACCTTTTTAAGCATTTGACTTTTTAGTGTTTTTTAAGGGGAAAAAAAGTTATATGCTGATATTCATGAAATTAGGATTTTTTTAATAAAATATATTGGAATAGATCAGTGTCAAATTATTATTTGCATTCAAGTTTCCAGTCACACTATAGCATTAATTAGCACATTCAAATGCTGCTTCTGCCACATTTACCATTTATTAACTTTTGACCATCTTGGGCATGAAACTGATATTGGAATATTGATATTATGCTTCTTTCTTTTAAAAAGTCTTTTAGTCAAATGAATCAAAATTCTCTCCCTCCTCACATAGACTGAACTTGTCAAAGAGCTGTAATACTAAAGTTTCTTTAGTTCTTCAAATAAATCATTCTCGTTCTCATCTCCTGCCTTCAAAGCTGCTGCCCTCTGTTAGCTATGTTGCCTCCACTCCTGACCTGGCCTGGCAAACTCCTACTCATCCTTCAAGTGTCAAACTTGTTTTGGGGGGATGCCTTCCCTGCTTTGTAAATGTTAGTGAGGTGGTTTCAATAAATCAGTCAACAAGTATTATTGTAATTATTTGTTCATACCTACTTTTCTTTCATGAGGCCAGGGAATCTCATCTGCATTGTTCATGCTATTATACATCAGACCCAGCGCACAGTGCCTAAACATTGGAATGAATGAGTGAATCAATTAATGTATTTCTTCCCATTACCTTTGCTAAAGATTTTGTTAAGTCTGTGTTTTTTAGGTCAACATTAATGATTTGTCTGAAAATATTACTACCATTTCATTTGGAGGGCAGAGAGTTATAGAATACACTGATGTTTCTGAAGATTGTGGGCATCTTTTTTTATTGTAATATAATGAGAATTCTGGTAGAATAGGTATTGATTTACACTGGGCCAGAAGGCCTGGGAATGGTTATCTGCATTTAAAAACCTGCTATTGGCCAGGCACGGTGGCTCACACCTGTAATCTCAGCACTTTGGGAGACCAAGGCAGGAAGATTGCTTGAGGCCCATTTGAGACCAGCCTGGGCAACATAGCAACACCCCCATCTCTAAAACAAAATAAATATAAAAATAAAATAGCCAGGTATGGTGGTGCGTGCTTGTAGTCTTAGCTACTCAGGAGGCTGAAGCAGGAGGATTGCTTCACTTGAGCCCAGGAGTGGGAGGCTGCACTGAACTATCTGGCCTCCACACTCCAGCCTGGGTGACAGAACGAGACCGTGTCTCTAAAAAAAATAAAAGCCTGCTATTAAAAGTTCAGTTTTATACTGGCGTTGTATACCTACATGTACTGACTATTGTGTCTTAGGTCACAATTCTCCCTTCCCTGCCCCACTACTTTCCAAAAATAAGCTGGAAATAGTTCTCATGCTGTCTTTTTCAGAAACTTATTTGATGAAAAAATATTCAAAATATATCTGGTTACAGTAACAGGGTATTAGTGATCTTTTTACTCTTAGGTTTTTGTTTTTTGTTCAATGTTAACAAGCTCATGTAGGAGAGAACAGTTTGTAAAATAAGAATTATATGGATATATCATTGAAATATATTCTCTTCTTATCCATTGTGTAAAATTATGTCCATGTTAGGAAGGGATTAAAAACAATCAATGCTGTTTCTCCCCCCAGGTGAAAATAAGATGTCCCCAGCTGGGTCTAAGAAGAGTTAAAAGGCTGTCAGAGTGTGAGAGCTCTTAAAGGCTATCTTGGTGTGGTTACTAAATTGCTCTGTACAAGACAGATGCACATGCAGCTAGAATTTTTTAACCTATGACTGACATTGTGGTGAAGTCAAATGTAGGCTGTCTACATTCTTGTGTGTATTGACCCCTGCGATTCAGCTCGCTCATGTAATTGCTGTTTAGTTAACATATGTCAGCAATTCTTGACAATTGATAAAAACTTTTTATGTCATATAAACAGTATTTCTACTTCAGTAGAAATCTACTTTTTGATTTCAACAAGATTCAGGCCTGTTGATACAGGCTAAACCACAGAGAGTGTATCCTACCTTTATAATTTAGTTTAATTAATACAGCACTTTGAGTTTAATGAGATTTTATATGATAGTCTCCAGTACAATGCTTAGTAAGCTAGAACCTGTTAGAGAAAAATGATACTCACTCAAGTTAGTTTAGGCAAAAAGAGGGTACTTACTCTAAGGATACTGGGTTGTTTCCTTGGACCTCAAGGGCAGGCACAGGGCCATTATTTGTGGCTTTGTGGGTTAGACTTACACAGCTTTAAGCAGGAGTACAGCCAGGCGTTATAAACAAACTGGAACCAGAGACTAAACCACTGTCAGGCTAGTGTCCTCTCTTCTGTCTGCTCCTGGCTGTCTGTGGGCTTTATTCTTCGCTCTGGAGACTGGCATTCTCCACTTCCCAGTCCATGAGAACATACACAGATGCCAACAGCTACAATTATGTTTAGTTAATTCAAGGAATCTCTGAATGTGAATTCCAAACGTTCAGAAAGGAACTCTGATTGGTGCTGCTTGGGTCAGGTGTGTGCCCCTGGACTCTAATGAGACAGGGCAGTGGAACATGTTATATAAGCATGGCTATTCCCGCTGTAACCATAGGCAGGATTAGAGGGTTGCAGAGTTAGTCCCAAAGCTGGGGAGGACTTGGCAAACATTGGTGTCAATTTTACTGAGCATATAGTGTTTAATAATATTATTAATTTTATTTCTTCTTTCTCTTATAAAATGTCAGTCATGCCACAAAGTACAGGTTTCAGGAACATGTTTATTGCAAATAGATACTGTAAACTTCATATATATTTATTGCAAGATAACATCGTTGGACCTTTTATTTAATAGATAATCAGAATATATAGAATTCTGTGATATGTTCTGTGAAATGATCTATGAAGTATTGCTTCTTTTTCCTAGTAAAATGTGTTCTATTATAATCAGGGTAGGATTTTTCTCTTCCATTAAATCTCAGCTGATAGATATCATCATGGTGGTTTTAATTTCCTGATATACCTCTTGTCTCCATCTTTTTGCTCTAACAATGCTATAATGGCCCAGAATGATAGCTTTCCCCATATACAAGTATTTAAAAGTATAAAATATCTCTAAACACTGCTTTAGTTGCATCCCACAAATTTTAATTGGTTATATTTTCATCATTCAAAACATTTTCTGATTTCTCATGGTTTCTTCTTTGATTCATGCATTATTTAGATATGTATGGTTTTACCCTCCAAATATTTGGGATTTTCCTAGTTACTATTATTGATTGATTTCTAATTTAGTTCCATTATGATCAGAGAATATACCCTGTATATTCTGTATAAGTTAAGTCTTTTTTAACTTGACACTTATTTTGTGACCTTTCCACATCTTGGCAAATTTATCATGTGCACTTGAAAAGAATATATTTTGCCATTGTTGAGTATAGTGTTCTGTAAATGTCAGTATGTCAAGGTTCATAATGTTCAGATGGTCTGTGCCTCTGCTTATTTTTTCTAGTTATATTGGTTGCTGAGAGAGTGATGGAGAAACAAGTTAATACCTCTAATGACAGGTTTAGTAAAGTTACATTGCAAAATGATGTACGTACGAGAACAGGAGGAATTTGTAATTATGTTTTATAATCTACCACAGGGTTCATTTTACTATTCTCTGTACTTTTTTATATATTTGACATTTTCCATAATCTTGAAAACCAAAACCTCTCAGGTGATATTATCATATTCCAGGGAGTGCATGCCACATGCTTCAGCAAACAGGAAAAATATGTAGAATTTCTATTTTTGTTTATTTTTTATGTCATCATTTTAAAAATTCTTATTTTGGGCATATATTTTATAGTACATGGTATAGCCAGTAGTCATGTATAACTTTAAAATAGAGATACATATATATAGGAGAGAATTGTATAGTGTAATTTATTTTTTTACTATTCTTGTTTAAAAATAGTAGTTTTACCCCAATGGAGATATCAATTTTGTTCCAAAAGTCATGTATCATTTGGATGATCTTGTAAACTCTAGCCTAAATTTTATATTAAAATAACAATATTTTTTTGTGATTTTCATTTTTAAATGCTTTCTTTTATCAGGTTTTTAATTAAGAGGTATTGTTATACTCTGAAACTTTTGAATCACTGTCAGAACTTAAAGCAGTAATTCCTATGTCAGGGAATGCTGAAACTATAACTCCAAAATTAGATAGGTTAGTGGTGTGCAAGCTTAAAAGTAAACAAAATAATCTTCTAACAAGAAAAGAGGTAAAAAAAAAAACAATGTCTTGTGTTCCCTGTATAAGTGTGAAATTAAGAGCATTTGCTAATAATCAGTAATAAAAATTGGGGAGAAAAGGAGGTAATTTAGTATTTGCCCTGATTTCCTACTGAAAACTTTATCTCTTTTTCTATCTGGAATGTTTATTTCCAATATCATTTGAAGTAAGAAAAGAAAAGGGGAAAATATTATTTGCCAATAGAAAATAAATTAAGAAACTAAAGTACACTTTTTACCGAAAATTCGGCACTTGTCCCCAAGGCCACCTCAGAAGAACAAGGACAAGTGGTTTGAGGAAAAGAAAAGAGAAGTTTATTAATTTGCTGGCAAATTAGGAGGATGGTAGACTCTAGTCTTAAAGTACCACTGTCCTATCTATAAGCAGAAATACAGAGCTTTTAAAGGGAGTTTTCAGCTTCAGGATAGTGCTGTTTAACTGTAGCATCTCTGGTTAAGATAGTCTCAAGACCTCAGCCCAGACAGTTGGGTTGAGCCATCTCACGTGGTACAAAAAAACAAAGAACACTCTTCTGCTCCTCTGATTACTGGCCTCAGGCAGGAATGCATATTTTAATTCCCAAAAAGGGTGAGGGGGGTTTAAAGAGACAGTTAATAAAACATTTTTCCCTTTTTCAGGCCATTACCTTTGTTACATACTAATACCTATACTAGCTTCAGTTCACTTCTCAACCCATCCCGTGAACCTACATTCTATTTTTAAGAGCAAACAGTAAATCACAAAAATCACATTCCAAATCCAGGTGTTAATTTTTAAACTTTATAATATTCAGACTCATACAATTTAATTTTTTACCCATTTGCTACCCTTAGCTTTCTGTAACTAGAAAAATTAACATTCTAAAATTTGGCAATCTTTATATTAAGAATGTATTTATGTTCCTGGATTTGAGAGAATGTGTCCTTAGGGGCTTTGTTAAAAGCCTTTAGTAAAGCACTTTAATTAACATTATATGGTAGGCCGGGCGCGGTGGCTCACGCCTGTAATCCTAGCACTTGGGAGGCCGAGGCGGGCGGATTGTTTGAGCTCAGGAGTTCGAGACCAGCCTGAGCAAGAGCGAGACCCCGTCTCTACTAAAAAATAGAAAGAAATTATCTGGCCAACTAAAATATATATAGAAAAAATTAGCCGGGCATGGTGGCGCATGCCTGTAG
>CM052446.1:51535733-51569424 GCA_028533085.1 Varecia variegata | reverse complement strand
AAAACATTATATGGTAATTATTTGCTATATCTTAAGGTAGGAACTAGATGGATGTTTTGGGAGATTTAAAAACAAGTGATGTTTTTTTTGGAGGTGTTTTGTTTTTTGTAAACTTGCAGGGAAGCCAAAATTTGACCACATTTGCCATTTCTTGAGCAAAATATCATTAAGATTTTCCTTAAAATAAAAACAACTTTACAAAACCTATTAACACCCAAATTAAAGAACAAATTCCAATAAGGGTTCTTTTACCAGCCAATAGCATTAGGTAGGAAAATTGAATCTCTAGCTAAGTGGGATTTATATTAAAGCAATCCAGACAGTGATACATTTGGATATTAGCAGAATATTTGGCAAAGTCCTTTTTGAGATATCCTTGAAGAACGGGACTAAGAAATGTGGGCTGGAGGATAATACAATTAGACTGATTTGTAATTGAACTCAGTGAACACTTATTTAATTCTTGTCATCTGAAGAAATGTGGTGTTGTCAACAGAAAAGAACCCGAACTCTGTAGAATAATTTAAAGAGGTTTATTCTGAGCCAAATACATGTGACCGTGGCCAGGAGAGCCACGCCCAAGAAGCCTTGAGCAAGTGGTCTCGCCATGGTTGGGTTACAGTCTGGTTTTATACATTTCAGGGAGACAGGAATTATATGTAAAGTCACAAATCAGTACATGGAAGGCATACAGTGGTTTGGCCCAAAAAGGCAGGACATCCCAAAGGGGAGAAATGCAGGACTGGTGGGTTTAAAGATTCTTTGATTTGTAATTGTTTAAAGAAATGAAGCTTTGTCTAAAGGCTTGGAATGTTTTATGTTTAGATAAGGAAGTCTGTTAATCAGAGACAAGCGGCCCCCCCCCCCCCCCACACACACATATATATTTGTTGTGTCAATTGAGGACCTGCAGGTTTCTCTTGCATAGCCTTAGGCCTGTTAATGAGTTACAAAGGCTGTCTCCAGGAAGGGAGGAGGGCATGATGAAGCATGTCTTACCTCCCTTCTCATGGCCAGCAACTCAGCTTTAGGGTATTTCTGGGGTCCCCTTGACCAAAAGGTGGTCATTCAGTCAGCTGGAGGGGGGGTAAGATTTTATTTTGGTTCACAGCTTTTTATCTTTTTTTAAACCCATGATTTGTATTAGGACAAATAGCATGATGATGTTTTTAAGTTCACAGATGATGTTAATCTGAGATACATATTCCTAATAAATTAAATGACAGATTTGTTTATAAAACAAAATGATCTTGATGAGTTAGAACAGGGCATCTTATTAATAAGATAACTTTTTTTAAATTGAGACGGTCTCACTATATTGCCCAGGTTGGTCTCAAATTCCTGGGGTTAAGCGATCCTCCCACTTCAGCCTCCCAGGTAACTGGGATTATAGGTGCACACCACTGCACTGGGCACAAGGTAACTGTTAATAATGCATAAATGTAAACTCTTTTTTTGGCCTCACCCTAAAAAAGAAAATTTAAGAATGCACCCTGAAAAGTAGAGTTTCCAAAGCACATATAATGATGTAAATTATACCCATTATATTTGAAAAAAGCAAGATTCAAAATTATATTCACAATATATGATTATATTCATGATGTCTCAGTTTTATTGAGACAGTTCTCAATTTTGTGTTAAAATACATAATCAAAAATAGAACATATTAACGGTAGTTCTAGATAATATGATTAGGAGTGATTTTCTTTTCATTTGCCTTTCTGTTTATTTCCAAATTTTCTACAGTAAACATGGAACATGAAGACAAAGTGTTTAACTTTTTTGATGACTTAAATGTGTAGTCTAAGAATATGTTAATATTACTACAATAAAGATTTCTTCCCTCCTCTATTTAACTTTAATAATAGTTACCATGATATAAAAGTCAGCATCAGCTCTGGTACTCTCATTGTATTACTGTTTTCTCACTCCACTACTATGAATCCATTGAATCTGTTTTCCTTTTTTCCCCTTTATCAAAGGTTGAATTAATAAAAGGGAATTTACAAAGTGTTGGACTTACACTTCGTCTTGTCCAGTCAACTGATGGATATGCTGGGCATGTCATAATTGAAACTGTGGCCCCAAACTCGCCTGCTGCAATTGCAGATCTTCAGCGGGGAGATCGACTTATTGCTATTGGAGGTAATTATGCTAATATGCAATATACTTTACATTTACAGATAAACTAGAAAGTAGATGTGAGGTTGTTCTTCTTTTCCTTCTTCCTTATTTCTGTAATTTGCATATGTCGCTTTTATAATAGAAAGAAAGTAATAAACTGTATTATAAATAAAAATCTGAAGGAGGACTTCAAAATACTTTAAAAATATATATACCATTTTAGTCCTAACGTATAAATCTTTAAGATACTTTAGACTACTTTTATATAACCTCTCTAATTTCCCTTCCCTTCCCACCTTCTACTACTCTATTTTTTATCGAATGTGAAAGTAAGGGTAAGTCAATGGTTACTTTTCAGTATGACCACCATCATTACTACTCTGAGCCTAAAATTGGTAGTATTAGCACTACTATCCATCTCAGTCAGGACCGCATTATGAACAGGAGAGAAACTAACATTCCTTGTCCAGGAGGACACACTCAAAGTGTCCTGTGGCTCCACATTGTCTGAGTGGCCAGCCATTTATTAATATGTTGTTATTCAGAGTTTAGCTCTAGTCAATAGTAGAAACATGTGTTACTTGCATGCCTTCCTCTCAGTTGGATTGTTATCAACAACAATAAAAACTCTGTGGATATGCAGATTATTTGCTTGTATGAATATGTCTAAGCAGTGGGACTCAACATGCACAGCAGCAGGCGAAAGTCCCAGCCTTTTCAGACCTTTGTAGTACCTGCTTCACCCATTCTAGGCTTGTCAAGAGATTTCTTGAACACATGGTTGGTCAAAGTTGATCTTTTAAGGGGAATGTGTGATATGTTCTTTCACAGCTAAGACAATAAATAAGGTAGAGCAGTTCCCAAACCAAGGAGCAATTACCCTTGGTTATATGTGAAAGAAACTGTCTTTGATTCAAATCCATCATGATGGTAAAATAATGAAAATTATTTAGTTGCACACCTGGGAGTGCAACTAAGTTAACATTTTCACATGGAAATTCCTCTGATCAAAGCATAAGCAGTGCTTCTCAAACTTTCATGTGTATGCCAGTCACCCAGACATGATGTTAAAATGTGCACTGTGATTCAGAGACCTGGAGTGGGCCTGAGAGTCTGCATTTCTAACAAGCTCCCAGATGTTGCTGATGCATAGCACTTAGGAGGGCCCTAGATACAGACTTCATCCATTATATAGTTGTTTAATAAAATAATAGCCACAAGAATCTCCCACCACTAAAATCATAATTCAATATAAATTTTTTATATCTACACATACACCCTGTTTTGGTTTTACCTACAGGATAAAATTAATATTTTTTCTTTTTTATTCCTCTTTTGGGTTTTGTTTCAATTATACAAGTAGTAAATACCTATTATCAAAAATAAATACATAAATCCAAGCAATATAAATATATGCAAAGTGAAAATCAAAAGTTATCCCTTCACATCATTTGTAACATTTATAAATATACACATATTTATTGGCATGAGGGGAAGGTATAATACACACTCATGTTTAAAACTTGGAACATAACAGAAAAACTTTTATGTCTCCTTCCTGACTTTTTTCTGTACATAAATATATCCCCTGCCCCAACTCCAGAAAACAAATTGAAAACTTACTATGTATTTTTTGTAATGCTCATTATTTCTTTTAATTTGTCATAAACTTTGCTCCATGTCAATGAGTATTTTTCAAAAAAGTTTTTATAGTTATAATTCATTTATATGGATATATAATAGTTTTTAAAATATTTAGTAACAAGGGATTGATGATAGTTGAAATAAGATTGGTAAAATGTTATATTTGAAGTTCAGTAGTAGAATTTGTTTTACTGTTTCCTCAACTTTTGAATGTTTGAAATATTCCAAAAGAAAAATCCAGACTTGGATGACTCAGCCCTGAGAGGTATGTGGCCATATCCATAAAGCACCTGCTGATTGAGGAAGAGATAAGATGAGGGCAGATTTTTTGGTCATAAAAAATGGGTTTAGATGGGGCATGGTGGCTTACAACTATAATCCTAGCACTCTGGGATGCCAAAGTGGGAGGATCGTTTGAAGTCAGGAGTTCAAGACTAGCCCTGAGCAAGAGACCCCCATCTCCACAAAAAATAGAAACACTAGCCAGGCATGGTGGTGCACACCTGTAGTCCCGACTACATGGGAGGCTAAGGGAGGAGGATCGCTCGAGCCCAGGAGTAGTTGAGGTTACAGTGAGCTATGATGACGCCACTGTACTCTAGCCCCAGGGTGACAGAGTGAGACTGTCTCCAGAAAAAAAATGGGTTCAGATTTAATTGAAGTTTTTGCCTACTACAGATCATTAGAGGGATTTGTTTTTCATTTATGCATATGTCACACTACAGTTTTGCTGGGACATAGTGTGATTAGAGGGAAGTAGTAGAACTTAGGGCTGGATAAATCAAAAAGAGCCATATTAGAAAGGTCTGAATTTCAGGGTGATGAGTTTGTAGGCTAAAAGTTTTTGAGCCAAAGCTTTAGAAAAATTTGGCAGTGGTATGTTTGGTGATTAAAGTAGGAAAGGTCTGAGTGAGGGACTGCAGTTAAGGACTGTTTATTACTGTAGCTGAGGCCAGTGATCAGGAGGATCTGAACAGGGAAGGAAAATAGGCTGAAATTCTGAGTTAGAATTCCCAGCTAAATGGATCTGGGGAGTCAGTCAGCTCTATCTCCAGGATTCAAATGGGGTTACCTGGTAATGGCAAGTTGATTCATAGTAGTGAGAGCAGAGGATGAGACAGTCAAAGAAGGATTTTTTAACTACGCTGAAAATGTAGTGACCAACAAAACATCCAGGTGGTGTGACGTCCAAAGGTTGGGAACGTAGGACTAAAGAAGAGAGGAAACGAGCCAAAGAAAAAGTTGATAGTTTTTGAAATTACTGGAGTGGCTGTAATTATCAGGGAGAGAGCAAAAAAGGCTGAGAGAACTAGTGACAGACAAACCTTGATAACATAAGGGGTAGGTCCTATAGGTGGAGAAAAAGAAACCAAAGGAGAGATGATCAGAATTTAGTACAGTGTCATGGAAACTAAGGAAAAAGAAAGTTTTAAAGGAAGGAAGAAAAAATATGAGTGAGGATAAAATATGACTATGGAGACTACAAAGGAAAAGTTTTGTAAAATTTCATGATGAATATTTTGTAAATAAAGGCACATTTAGCTACAGTTTCCCATTTTCCCTATGCGACTTTTGGGACACCCTGTATATACAAATAATGGGATACTTTCTCTGAAACAGTAAAAATTATTAGCAGGAAGAAAAGGCAGCTTCTTGTTGATCTTTCTGGTAAATAAGGTGACATCATCTGCAGAGTAAAAGAGTGGAAAGGGTGGGCTTTCAGGGAACAGGAAAGGTTTGCAGCTAGTGTTTTGGAGACTTAGTTGTTCATAGAACAATCAAAAGGATGCTTGTTGATGTTTGTTCATAGAACAAAGGATGATTGTTCATAGAACAATCAAAAGGTTGCTAAGCAGCACTGAACATCTTGCTGAAGATGGATAGCATGACTAGATCCAGGTGGTGAGCTCAGGAGCAGGAAGGGGGAATGGTGGAGCTGGGAAAAGCTGGAGATCAAAAAGACAAGTATGTAGTAAAGAGGAAAGGGCTAGGACAAGAGAATAAAAAATATTGGTGAGAACATCATTGTAATCTTGAGACTGAGGTTGTGTAGAAAAGCAGGTGGTATCAGGAGGCCAAATAGGACCATGAGAAGAAAGGAATGATTGGGCCAGGAAATTGCCAAAAAACAGGTTCAGTTAGCAGACAGGATGCTAAGAGGTCAAAAATAGGAGACTGTGATCAGAGAGAGTAATTGAAAATGAAAGCTTTTTGATGTAGAAAAGTTCTTAGTGATGCCCAGGTTAAAGGCTGATCTTCCCAGGTAGCTGAAATAGGAGAGGACACAGATTAAGGAACTCTGAAGTCAGGTTATTAGAAGGGGCTGGTGTTATTTTTATTTACTTAGAATGGCCCTAAGATCTTTGGGAAACAAAGAGCCCTTCTTACCTTTTTCTAAGTCCTTCATAAAGGGATATCTTGGGTAAGTGCTATTTTGGTGAGGATGGGAAGAGTGGCAGGAAACAAATAGTATTTAAATGATAATACACCTAGAATGTCTCTAGAAGAATATGCCAGAAGCTGCTAGTATGGGCTACCTCAGGAAAGGGACAATATGGCTGGGAGATAGAGGTGGAAAGGAGATTTTTCACTATACATCTTTTTGTATCTTTTGAATTTTAAGCTATGTTAGTGTAACAATTAGAATTAAAATAACATTAAAATTTAAGATAGATATTACAGATGCAGATAGTAACCAACTTTAAAACAATTTATCCCGTACTTGTTCTTTCTTGTCCTGAAAAAGAATCCCATATTCATAGTCTTTTGCTATATTTATTTCAAGCATTCGTCTCTTAATTTGAATCACTCATCACATATTTTGTAATCCCTGGAGTATCTTAGAATTTCCTTCAGTAGAGTCACAGCTTCTCATCATTCTGAGTCTAGTTTAACCATTAATAAAATTATTTTAAATAGGTCTCACTCTGTTCACTTCCTCAAACTGAGAAATGTCAATCTAACCTAAGGAAGGAAGGAATGGGAAACAGGAGTTAGCAGCTTGGCACTCTTAGGGATTCTGTGTCATCATCTGGTTTGAAAAGGTAATTCATTTCCAGGATATCAGCACATTCAGGTTTTGAGAATCAGTACACTGATTCATCCAAAGCTAAATAAAATATTTTTGAGATTTTCCTATTATCTTCCATTAGTTAAATAATCAGACGTAATAGCAATTATATTTAACAAATTTAGGCAATTTTTATTGCAGTAGTTTACATGCTTTCCCTTTTAAAATCTTAAACCAGGTGTGAAAATCACATCGACATTGCAAGTGTTGAAGCTCATCAAGCAGGCTGGTGACCGGGTCCTGGTGTACTATGAAAGGCCTGTGGGCCAGAGTAATCAAGGTGCAGTGCTGCAAGATAATTTTGGCCAGTTGGAAGAAAACTTTTTGTCAAGCTCATGCCAACCAAATTATGAAGAGGAAGCCACCGGGCTGGCAGTAGATGCTGAAAATAGAGAGCTGGATTCTGAATTTGAAGACCTGGCAAGTGATGTCAGAGCACAAAATGAGCTCAAAGATGAGGCACAATCATTAAGTCATAGTCCCAAACGTACTCCAACAACACTTTCTCTTAAACCCCTTGGAGCAATATCACCAGTTTTAAACCGTAAATTAGTTGGGGGAGGTCACCCAGTACCACCAAAAATTCCACCCAAAGAAGGAAATAAACCCTCACCCCTAAAAAATTCTGAGACAACAGACCCAGCACAAGTGTCAAAACCTACCCAAGGATCCACTTTTAAACCACCTGTGCCACCACGACCACAAGTGAAAGTCCCTTTGCCTTCCACTGATGCCCCAAATCAGGCAGAACCAGATGTGCTTATTGAAAAGCCAGAGAAGGTGCTGCCTCTTCCTCCTCCTACAGATAAATCTGAAAAGCAAGCAAAAAGTATGGATCCAACAGAAGATACAGCTACATCTAAGCAGTGTTTAGCAAAGCAAGAAGTGGGTAAAGATTTTACTTCAGAAAATTCCTGCCCTACTAAGGACAGTTCTGATGACCGTCAAACGTGGGAATCGTCAGAAATTCTTTATCGTAATAAGCTAGGAAAATGGACAAGAACCAGAGCATCCTGTTTGTTTGACATAGAAGCCTGCCACAGATACTTAAACATTGCACTGTGGTGCAGGGATCCTTTTAAATTGGGGGGTCTCATCTGTTTGGGGCATGTTAGTTTAAAACTTGAAGAAGTGGCTTTAGGATGCCTCGCTACATCAAACATGGAATACTTTTCAAAATTCAGACTGGAAGCCCCCTCACCTAAGGCTATAGTCACTAGAACCGCACTACGAAATCTGAGTATGCAGAAGGGATTCAATGACAAATTTTGCTTTGGTGACATTACTATTCACTTCAAATATTTAAAAGAAGGAGAAACAGACCACCATATAGTTACTAACATAGAGAAAGAAAAAGAGCCCCATTTGGTCGAAGAAGTTTCCGCTCTCCCTAAAGAGGAGCACTTTGTTGGACAGGTAGGTTTAACAGAAAGTAAACATAGTTTCCAGGATACTCAGTTCCAGAACCCAACTTGGTGTGATTACTGTAAGAAAAAAGTTTGGACTAAAGCTGCTTCACAGTGTATGTTTTGTGCTTATGTTTGCCATAAAAAATGTCAAGAAAAGTGTCTAGCCGAGACTCCTCTTTGTGGAGCAACTGATAGGCGAATAGACAGGACTCTGAAAAACCTCAGGCTGGAAGGACAGGAAACTCTTTTAGGCCTGCCTCCTCGTGTTGATGCTGAAGCTAGCAAGTCAGTTAATAAAACGACAGGTTTGACAAGGCATATTATCAATACTAGTTCTCGTTTGTTAAATTTGCGTCAAGTCTCTAAAACTCGCCTTTCTGAACCAGGAACCGATCTTGTAGAACCTTCACCAAAACATACACCCAACACGTCAGACAACGAAGGCAGTGACACAGAGGTCTGTGGTCCAAACAGTCCTTCTAAACGGGGAAACAGCACAGGAATAAAGTTAGTGAGAAAGGAGGGTGGTCTGGATGACAGTGTTTTCATTGCAGTTAAAGAAATCGGTCGTGATCTGTACAGAGGCTTGCCAACAGAGGAAAGGATCCAGAAACTAGAGTTCATGTTGGATAAACTGCAGAATGAAATTGATCAGGAGCTGGAACACAATAACTCTCTTGTTAGAGAAGAAAAAGAGACAACTGATACAAGGAAAAAATCACTTCTTTCTGCTGCTTTGGCTAAATCAGGTGAAAGACTGCAAGCTCTAACACTTCTTATGATCCACTACAGAGCGGGCATTGAAGATATAGAAACTTTAGAAAGTCTGTCTTTAGACCAGCACTCCAAGAAAATAAGCAAGTACACAGATGATACAGAAGAAGACCTGGATAACGAACTAAGCCAACTAATAGACTCTCAGCCATTCAGCAGCATATCAGATGACTTATTTGGCCCATCTGAGTCTGTGTAACAGTCTATTTAAGCTTTCAAATGATTGGGGGAAAGTTGCATCTAAAGTACCACAGATAAAACCACATTTAAATCCTCTTATAACGCACTTTGGCCTGCTTCTCCACAGTTACTTGCTTGTGTAAGAACAAGAATGAAAAAGGTTTTCCAGCAGAAACATGACCAGCTCACTAATCGGTTGTTTTGGATTGCATTTATAGCAATGCTCTTTTGGGTTTATACTGGGAATTTATTTTTACTAATTTATTTTTAACTTTTTCTAATTATGTAATTATGTAAGCTAACTTTTCATGTTTATGTATGTGTGATGTCTCATTGTGTTATTTTCCTTCCTCTTGGTTTTTGAAACAGTGTGAAATAGTATACTGTCCAGATTCTTGAAATATTTTTGTTTCCATCATGGTTATAACAAATTTGCTGCATGCCCAAATTGACAACAGCAATCATTGAGGGAACAGGTTTTGAATCTTTCTTTTGTTTTATGAAGTTTGTCATCTCTACTTGCTTGAGATTTTTGTTATTTGGGGGGTTTGGGAGGGCTTTTTTTTTGTTTTTGCCAAATGTAACATGAAAGCACATGCTGCAGCTTTAGTCTGTTACGCTGATTTAGTAAAAAAAATTTTTTACATATATTGCTTGCTTTCAATGCTTCTGTGAAATTTTTTTCTAAAGCTTTTGTGCAACTGAAGTGTAGTAAAAATATGGCGATTAATTTGGAAGAGCTTTCATTGAAAAATAAATGTAATAGGGAATAAACGTAGAATGCAGTTGGTCAAGAATTTTGTAGAGAGGATAACAAGACTTAATTGCTGAAAACAGTAACCAGTAGGATTTTAAAATACAATCTTTTAAAATGTTGCTTTCCTTTTAAATGGAAGTTCTTAACCATCCATGATTATTTTTCATCTTCAGTTCTCCCATAGGAAATAAAGCATGTGCAAGGATATTTAAAGTTTCAGAGGACTGTTCTTAAAATGACTGTATTGATAACTAGTTCTGGCTGGTTTTGTTTAGAAACATTTTCATGTAAGAGTATTGTGAAGGAGAGGAATCATGCAAAATATATTTATTGCTTTGTCTGGAGTCTTACAGGCTTTAAGGAATGGTGATCATTCTGAATACTTCTTTTAGTTCAGACTGTATTAAGATAAAAATAGACAGTATCGATACATAGGAATTGGGACCAGTTCTCTGAAAATGAAGATCTGAACTAATACCTGGTTCCATCTTATGGATCCCAATAACACACATGGCTGAGGGAAAATGTGTAAGCTTGACCTCTGTTTAAGAGGCGTACCTTAAAAGTTTGGGGCTGTTATATACCTATAAAATAGATATGTGTATGTTTTTCCCTTGTGTAGGTAACTGCTATGATGACTGGATATATAGTGTAACTGACATGAATTTAAAACTAGATGGAACAGCTGTTATGGTTGGCAGGAAAAAGCATAATGTAATATTAAAGATTGTGTCCCAGGTCTATAGTCCAGAACTCTATGTAAGAGTTTGTTCTTCCATTAATGAACAGCAACCGTAGGCAAGTCACAAAAGGATGTCATGCTTCAGTATCCCCATCTCTAAAATGGGAATAATACTTTACCTCACAAGATTGTTTTGAGGAAGACAATAGCATAACTGCAAAGTGGTTTGAACAGTAAAAAGCTATACAAATAAAAGGTATGAGTGAGAAAAACATTTTTGAGGGTAGAAAAGTTACTCTACTTTTAAAATCAATAGCCAACTCTCATACCTATTGTTATTTTATCAAGTGAAATAGAGACACTAAATACCTTTCTTGGTCAAGTTTATAACAAAAATATGTCTGTGTATTACCCCCCTTTTTAAAAGAACACTGCTATAGGAGACTTTACACACCAAATTCCCTGAAAGCTGAAATGTTCCATAAACATATGCTTGAAACAATCTGCCCACTGTATAACCACATTTCATCCTATAAAAAATAACCATTGATAACATGGAAGGTGGTGTGTCTGTAAGTGGCTGGTGTTTATTGATTAAACCATGGAAGTTTTAGTGATACCCAAAGCATGCTGCTGAAACTGATGCATTTGAAAGAACTGTAGAAATAATGCAAAACTTTGGTTTCATAAGAACCTACTAATATTTTAAAAGTACTTAACTCTGTAGAACCACAGTTATGGAAAGCTCAGTAATGCTGCTAATGACATTTGTAAAATATACCTTTAACGTAGTGTAATATTTTTATATCTACTGGGAGAAGGCAGTAGAGGCATTGCAGTTGTACTTCAGTGCAAGGGGGGAACACTACAGATAGCCCAGAGTGTATAGTAAGGTATACGGCTTCAATGAAAAAAGTTGTATTATATTACATTACTGATGTAATCTTGCTGCCATGCTATGTTATCAATAGCTAAAAAATAATAAAGACTACCACAGAAAACAAGAATATCTTCATTTGATAGCATTTAGAAAGGGATTGCTACATCTCTATGGAATTATCTATCGTCTGGTATAATTTGGCCATGTAGACAAGGTTATCAAAGTCTACTTTTGCTAAACAAAATTGCTATTTTGAAAATTTCTCAAAATCATTTTTATTGTTTCCTTAACTTGTGGATTATCAAATTTTATGAATTTGCCTCTGCTATATATTAGCAATGAGACTATTTAAAGTGTATTTTCTACATTGGTATTTAGATGAATGGGTTAGACAAACTGAGCAACATTTTAGCAATCTTAACAGGCTACATTTCTTCATATCAAGCCTTATGTTCTTCAATATCAGAACCACTTAAAATACTATATGGATATTTTGTGACTGTAGGAGGAGAAAACAACTTTAAAATATTGAGTACTGTCGAGTTCTAAATTTATATCTGAACTTTTTGAAGGCAATTTGAAAATGTTTGGCCTTCACTAATGGTAAGATAATAAAAAATAAAATCTTAAGTCCCCTAAAAGGGAGTAAATTTAAAATCAATTTAAAAATACATTGTTTTGGGGCAGGGCATGGTGGCTCACACCTGTAATTGTAGCATTCTGGGAAGCCAAGGCAGGAGGATCACTTCGAGACAGGAGTTCGAGACCAGCCCAAGCAAGAGTGAGACCCTGTCTCTACAAAAAATAGAAAAATTAGTCGGGTGTGGTGCCATGCATCTATAGTCCCCAACTACTTGGGAGGGTGGGGCAGGAGGATGGCTTGAGCTCAGGTGTTAGAGGCTGCAGTGAGCTATGATCATGCCACTGCACTCTCACCAGGACAACAAAGGAAGACTGTCTCAAAGAAAAGTCTTAATTTCTAAATTGAGAGAATAGCTTTCCTTACCAAAAAAGAGTGGGAGGTTCCCCCTAATCTTTACCTTTTGAGTCATGGATCCCCTTTAAGATCTGATTAAAGCTGTGGACTTTTATCCCCAGAAGATATACATGTGCACACCATTCAAAATGTCCCTAATTGCAAGGGTTTTACACAACCCAGGTTAAGCACCATTAATATGTCAAACGGCTGGATATTATACTTACTTTCCTCAGATACAGTTACTTGTTTAGAACAATCGAGACAACAAAAATTTATGGATGGAAGGATAACTTACTGGTTTTTTCCACATCTAGTTACATATTCCAATTTAAAACAAATCATGGAAAACCAAAACACATGGTCAGACTAACCTGGAGTGGCTTTTACCTGATGCCTGTAAGCACACAAGAATAGTTTTAAATTAAATATCCACAGTCAAAATGATACCATCTTAGGTATTTTATTCCAACAACATTTGGTTTATAAAAGAATACAAACTGGCACAGTACATTGATCAGAAGATTTATTAAGTAAACTAGCTAAAACATGACTTGGACAGATATACTTAGCAGCCAAAAGAAAGTTGAATATTCATTGCTACCTCATCTGTTTATTACCAGGTACAAACATAAAAACCACCTCTGTTCAAAAAATACATGTTCAGATTGCTGTGTGTGTTCTTTGTTCTGATACATACATTTTTAAAAAACCTTTTCACAATCTTGCTAACCCAGAATATTAGTCATATAAATAAGACCTTGTAAAATTTTTTTTCCTCAGATACAACATATCTTTTACTTCCAAAACATTTCTGAAAAATTCATGTATGTCTTAACCCAAGGGATCAACAGGAGGCCTGCCTTTGCCATTCTTACAGAGGCTGAGCCTTAATGCCAAAAATAAAACTAGAATAAAGTATATGGTATTAGAGGAAGGAAGAATCAGAAACCCTCATGAAGAACCAATTGGTATCACGTTCTTTGTTAAGGTTTTCCCCCTACAGAAGTAGAAACTGTCCTGCCTTTTTTTTTTTTTTTTTTGGCCACATAAGAGTGCCTCCAGAGCAATATTCCAAAGTAGCAGACTTGTGTAAGTTGCTCATTGCAAATAAGTGAATAAAGAAGCTTGTTTGCTTCAAACACACTGCACTTGGAAACCAGACTTCAAATCATGGAAGCCACACACACAAGCTTCATGAAGCAAAGAAAGTATTAGCTGCTTTCCTGGAGAATAAGCAATGGTCCTAAGGTTGAGGACTTTGTTCTAAAGTTCTTTTGCTCCTTGATGTCCAAGTTAACACAAACACAGTTTTAGCTTAACAAAACTGACATTAATTTTTGTTTATGATTATAGAACTGCAGAATTAACAAGTAGTATTTGAGACATCTTCACACTCCAGTCATATCTCATACAAAACAAAAACTGACAATGTTCACTAACAGTATTTGCTGTTGCACTGAAAAGGCACATCAATATTTTGTCATGCTTAGGAAAACTATACTACACTGCACACTAGATGATACAGTTAACACAACATTTTTACATGTTTGGTTTTTCTTTTCTGCCTGTGAAAGGGGATGAGTCCTGGCCACCCTTTTTTTTTTTTTTTTTTAACCCATTTTCCTAACATGATTGAAGACAAATAATTTCATTCTTCCCATATTCATTAAAAATTTGTTTTCACATTGATGTGAACAACTTTCAGGATGTCTAGAAAATAATTTTAGAACCTAAAAGTAATAGATCCCTAGAAAACACTTGGATGGCCTGCAAACAGGTATAGTCTAATAGTATAGTCTGATTTTCTAAAGTCAGCAGCTATTGGCCTATTAAGTTTCTTTTTGTAAAACTTGAACTAGGTGTTGATAAACTTTATCATGGTTTAAACTACCTTAACAGTGTTACATATACCCTCAATTTTCTTTCATCCAGTAAGAATCAAGTATATATCTTAAAGGGAAAGCTGCTAATTCAAAACATTTGGGTGCTTTTCTCTGCTTTCAGAACATTTACTATTTTTCCCTTGTTGGCTTTAATGTTTGCTGTCAACCACATGACATGTAAACATAATTTACAACCATCTCTTTCCAGGTAGGTGATTATATAGAAAACTAATGCCATTTAAGATTTATGGATAAATCCAAAAGATGACTGACTCAAGTTCTTGTCCCCTGCACATGAGATAACTAGCTTTTAACTCATAAATATATTGATAGTAACTAGAAGTTAAGTAACACTCATTGTCTATATAATATATGCTGTCTTACTTGATTCTGTTTTTCAGACTTCCTTCTAGTTTCTCTTTTGTTGGAAGAGTCTCAGAGATAATGTGTGCTTTAATTTTAAACACTCATTACCAATATTCAGAAAAAATATAAGATTTTCGCCCAAGTGTTCATGAATGTAAGTTAAAAAATTATATTTGATTTGGATTCAAATATTTATAGATTTACACTATACCTATTTCGTCAAAATATATTGTATAATATTTAATAAAATCAAATACGTAAAATAAAGTTTTAACACTATTTATACAAACCCCTAGAAAAGCTTCTTTTTCTTTATAAGGCTGTTGGCAATCGATCATAATCATGGAAAAGAAATAATAACCTTTGGTTGTTTTCCTCTTTCACCAGGAATGGATGATATGACTAACACAGTTCTGGATGAGTCATTTCACTGGAAACACTGTTTTATACAATTAAATAACTTTGATGACTTTTGAGGATCTCAGTCACTTTCAGATTCTTCATCATCACCTATCGGATATGACTGGATATTATTCTGAGTGTACATTTTTGTTTTAATAGGGCAGTTGTGATCCATGAGAATAGCCTAAAAGAGAGCAGAGTGCAAGCAAATTAACTTCTCGTTTCATAAAGATAGGACAGTTTTAACCTACTGTTTTGAAAGATTACTAGTTTGAAAGCTATGTATTATTACTCATATTAACCAATCATTTGGAGCAATCACCAGGTATCTGGCCTAGAAGCCCTGGAGTTCTACACTCTGAAAATTCCAGGCAATAGGAGATGGCAGAAGCAGTCTCTGCGGCATTTTTGTTACACCTGTCAGAGGCCATGGGTCAATTCTGGGAACTTACACTCTACGAAGCAAAGGAGAGGCAGGTTAGGTTTAAAAAGAATTATATCTTGGAATTGGGGAGGGGGTATCCTGGAGGTCACCCAGTACAACTTCTGTTCACAGGCTTCGTTGTGCTATCACATTTTACAAGGACAAGGATGTGCTTGCTCCCTAACGAGGGCAGGTCTCCTGTGGAAACGTACCTAAGGCTACACTGAAACCCATCTCCATTGTTTCCACTCATGGATCGGGTTCTGATATCTTCACAGACATAGCCCCTTAGAGGTTTCTTCCTTAGGCTAAACATCCTAGGGCTTTTATCTTTTCATAAACATAATTTCCAGACCATGTCTCCCCAAATCCTGGCTGTCCTCCTCTATCTCACATGTATGATTTTTTAAAAAAATATATTCCTCTTCTGATGAACATGAAATTCTCACGCCCTTTATTGTTACTGAAAATTAACCAAAAAACGTGACCAAAAAATAGTGACACTTTGCTTTCAAACCACACCTTCAATAAGCACTTGTAGTCAATTATTCCTCCTGAAAGTGGATAGAACCATGCACATAGTATGATTACACAGCTGACATTTATCATGCCAGGACCATGCTAAGCATCTTATACTACTTCAACTTCACAATAACCCTGCGTGGCAGGTTGAAAAAACAGACACAGGGCGGTTAACGAATTTGACCAAGGGATGTACAGCTAGAATGGGGCAGGCAGGAGCCTCAGCAGCCTCAGAGCAAAGCGCACTGTTGCAGCACCCCATGGTAGTTGGAAGAGTGCAGAGGATGGCAGTGGGATGTCAACTAAAATGAATTCGCACCAAGTATGTTCGCAGAGGTTTTTCTCCTTCACGTGAACTACTCCCCCAGTATCTTTTTGTGCAGTTTGCAACTCTAAATGGATTAAAATGTATCTGATGTCAGCCTATTACAACCCATCTCGGTGTCTGTTAGCTCTTGTCCCACAGATTTGATAAGACTCCACTCAGCGCTTAACTCATTTATCATTTCCCAAGACATTCTCAAATGATCAGTCTGTGTGACGTGCAGATAAGGACCTCCTTGACCCTCTAAGTTAGGCTGCCAGCTCAACTTGTCAGCTTCACATTTAACTGTTTCTCATTATGCTGCTTGCCAAGTGAACTGATACGTCTATTTAATAAAGAGCTCAATTTCTAAAAATAATTGAGGCAACAGACTTTGTATACCAGGACCATTCTACCTACATTATACAAAGGTTTAACCCTGCTAATGGGACAAAATGTCTCATCCCTCAGATTAGTGATTCTCAAAGAAATGTGTCCAAGGATCACTGTGGAGTGTGGAGGGGTGAAGCAGGTTAAGAATGAAATTCCAGGTCCCTACCCTCACATGACAGTGACATCAACAAGCTTCAAGAAACACTGTCCTATTTACATGGCATTATCTGAGACTACAGCACAGTCGTTCAGCTGACAACAGCTTACAGGAAAACTGCTAAGTGTTGTGTCAGTGTCCTTAAGCTACTACCAAGCAAAGCAGTTACCTTCCTGCATGGGTAAGGACAGGTCCTCCAGGGTCCCAGGTGGAGGACTCACTGTGGGTTAGGTGCCCAGGAAAAGCAATACGGGAGAGGTGGGCATTGAGGTGAACCTCAAAAGATGGATTTGGACAGCAAGGGAGGTGACAATGAACAAAACACAGGTTATTTACCAAGCAGGACACAAAGTAAGCCAGCCTGGCCACCACAGAGATCTGGTGAGGAAGCACGGTGAGACGGCAGCTGGAAAGAATGCCAGGCCTGGGGCCTCGACCCTTACTTAGCCCACAGGCAGCGAGGTCACCTTAGAAAGAAAGGCCATCACTCTCCCTTACTCACAATTACCTGCCATCTCCTGGTTTATCCACAATAGACCTGAATATACGTATTTGTTAATCTGAAGACCCCCAGAACCTAGGACAGCGCACGTAATATGAACGCAACAAAACACTGCATTGCAGGGAAATAAGTTCAGTCAGACTGGTTATTTGGCATCATACAGACTCAAATGATTGGAATTTGTCAATTTATCCAAACCATATTTGTCCACAGCCTATCTGTTTTTAGGTAAAGAAGTTTTCTTCCTCAAAGTGTTGTTTTATAGCTTTCAAAACCTAGCTTACTGGCTTCTGAATTTCTCTTCAAAGGTTTATTGTGCAATAGCTGTACTTTAAAAAAAAAAAAAAGTCATACATGATTAAATAAGCGCGATGGGCCAGGCAAGGTGGCTCACACCTGTAATTGCAGCCCTTTGGGAGGCTGAGGCAGGAAGATCACTTGAACCCAGTAGTTCAGGGTTGTAGTGAGCTATGATTCTGCCACTGCACTCCAGCCTGGGCAACAGAGCAAGACCATGTCTCTTAAAAAAATAGCCAGGAAAAGAGAGGCCTGAATAGCATCAAGTGGTAAGTCCAGTACGTAAGGAACAAGTCCAGGGAGGCTTGTGGAGCAGGTAGGTAAATTAGACCAGCTCTCCACGTGCTGCTGTGGGGAGGAGAGTGTGTTCAACTCTCAACTGAGTAGAAAATCCAAACGAGAGTTGGCATTTGAATTCAGAGCAAAGCCCACTTACAAGTGAGCCCTCGCCCCTGCCAAATGCCTAGTACATGAGTCAGGATCTCCAAAGTGGTAAAAACTTGTTGGACCAAATGAAGTATAAAGGTAATACAGACACAAAGCTGGGACAGTGAGAAAATGAAAGCATTAAAAAAGTTAAGAGCTCTGGTCTTCGAGAATTTGATGGGTACCAAGCCTTTTTACTATAACTCGAAAAAAACAGTGGTGGCTTTGCAGCCACTATGTAAATGCCCTGCAAAGGGAAAAATTTCTGTAAATGGATTATACTACTATGCGGAGCATATTTGGTCTCATTAGCCTCAGCCTCCCCCCCCTTGCCAAACCACGCCATCCAGAAAACAGAGTTGTTGCTCAAAGGGCTTTATGGGACAACTATCAGAGCCATCCAGTAAAATCAAGCTGCGATCCAACCACCTAGTTTCCTGCCGAGGCAATAATCAGAAACTTAAAGAGTAAAATGAAGAAACATACCCTATATATTTAAAAATAATTCTTCAACCTGGAAAAAAAATCCATGCCAGAACACAGCTATTCTCAACTGGGTATTTTGAGAGTTTAAGGGCTACCATGTAATTGTCTTACAGCAAACATTTTTCTCAAGTGGCAGTGTTGATATTTCTTATACTTGCAGAGCAACTTGAGTAACAAACTTCTTCTTCTACCTATACTGATAACTCAACACTAATTATAAAAAACAGAAACCCAGTAAACCAAATGGAAGAAAAAAACACAGTGTTCACAAACTGGTTCATGGATCTATGACTTTGTGCTCCATGAAAACAACATTAGATCTTTCAATATAAAACATCTTAAGTCCAGACACCTTGTTATCAGGATGCTGTCTAATGAAACAATTATCTGCTGAGAGTTGTATGCCTTCTGGCTCTCACAGCCCCCTGCATCTGATAACTAATCCTGAACGCCAGCACTTGTCGGTAGTGGGTTTTCTCAAGTGCACAGTGATCGATTCTTCCTCCTCCATGGCATGTCCTGCCTGAATGCCCCCTTGTCATTAGGTGCTATCGGCTTCCTCCGCTTTCTTCCTGCTCTGCTTGCACAATGAGTAGCGGCAGCTGTTGGCCGACACCTCAAATGTTACCATTATGCCAGTCAAGTGCCATCTGACATGATGCCTTCGATTATGGGCATCAATTATGGGCAGGGAGATGCACATTTCCTCAAGTTTTTAATGATTTATCTTGCTAGGTGCTTATTACGGATTGTGACATTTTACAGTGAAAGTGGCTTTCTGGAAACCTTAATTCTTGCTTTGCCTTTCAGGATTGTCTCTTCTACTTCCTTCAGCATTTTTTTCAAATGAACTGAAGCTCCGGTTCCAGTGGGGAAAGAGGTGCGGGGGCCCGCCTTCTGCCAGTCACTCTGCAGAGCGCAGCAGTGGCTGGCTGGGCCAGCACACCCTCTCTCGTCCTCTGACCCCATTCACGTCCTCCCAGGCCTTCGATAAGCCACTGTGCCACTGTCCACAGACAGACAACACAACAGCCACTAATGTCTGCTGCCTTGGCAAGGGAAGCCCAGTTGGCAGTCCTGGGGTCTGTATAGCAAAGGGAAGCTCTCACGTCACACAGGGAAGCAAGGGAGGAGATCCAGGTACTGCTGGATCTGACACAGCAAGCCAGAGCGTTAGCGAAAAGCAAGAGGGAAGAGTGGGGTGGTACTGGAAATAACAACACATTTATTGAGCTAGACACAGGGCCAAGCACCCTTTTGGGATTCTTTCATTTAATCTGCCCAGTAACCCTATGAGGTAGATGCTATCACTTCTCCACGCAGCAGAGGAGGAGCCGAGACTCGCAGACTCTACGTGGTAGAGCCAGTGTGGCTCCCGGGCCCGTGCTAGCCCTTCACTGTCCCCCAAGAGTCTTAAACAGTCTCGTGGGTGACAGAAGCATGTGTAGGTGATTACACATATGTTTTTGATCAAAAAGGGTTGACCGTAACCTTCATTCAGTCTTGATCAAATTGATACGGTGGCAACAGAATGACGGTTTTCAGTTGTTGTGCTGAGAATTTTCTGACCCCCATTTGGGCAAGGTACTGTGCTAGGGTCAGCCAAAGATGGATCTGGAAATTACACCACCAGGCTGGAACAGGTAAGTCCCCTAAGAGAAGTCTGAGGAAGTGCTGTGGTTGTTCCGAGCCAGGGATGCATCTAAGCAAGAGGAAAGAAGGCAGAAGGGGACAGCTTCCCTCCCGGGATGCCCACAGCACCTTCCACTCCTCCTCCAGGAGTCAGATGGGTCATGAGTTACTCAACATTATCTTGTCAAATCCTATATAAAATAAGGGGGGCACAAAGCCAGTGCCCAGTGCTTGATATATTTTTTAAATATGTTGAATAAATTAATGAATGTAAAAATGCCCAAGATAAATATAGGCTGCACATAACCTAAGTTTAGGGTTTGTCTTTAAACCCACTCTTGGTGAAAATCATCAAAGGACAGTCCACGAAATGCCAAAAGCATTAAGACCCATTCCGTTCAACTGTCAGAACTTCTGATATACTTCCAAGAGCACATCACAAATAAACCTCACTTCTATTCATACACACAAAATACCATTTCCCCTTGTTCATCTCATTCATTCTTAATCCTCCTTTCAGCTATATGAGCATCTACCAGCATTTGATATTTATAAAAACAGCAATACCACTACCAGATATGAACGATGACCAGAAACACTGAGCTCCTCCTTGCTGAGTAAGGAAAACACCTTAGTAAGGTTACAATGACTTACGCATTTTAAAATTCAAATTTAGAATCAATAAATTTAAACTTGTTAAAGGCAGGACACTTTATATCTTGCCTGTGGCTGTAATTCTGGCTATAAAGTTATGAATTAAACAGTTCTATGTGCTCACGTGTGCCCCAAGGTGCATATACAGTGGTTTTCCATAAAAAATGCTAAAATCATCTCCAGAATCCTACACACAGTAAGGACCAAGACACCAGTTATTGCTGAATGCTGTAAGGGTTAGGAGAAAAGCAAACGGCACCAAATGGGGAGTACAGGAGGCAGAAACATTACATCCAAGATTTTCCAAAAACATAGAAAATCAAATGGAACTACCCCAGGTTTATGTCTGGTTGACAAAACAGCTATACTGATGCTAATCTATGCCAAAAATAATTTCATTTGTCAAGTTTATAAATATAATACTTAAAAGAAATAACTGTAAAAGTAATAAAAAATAAAAGAAGTAACTGCCCTACGTGGCACAAACTACAAAGAAATGCTCACTCTTTATTTTTGGAGGCTTCTGCCCAAAAGGAGAAGTAATATTTTAGAATTAGACTATGAGGACAGCATCAGAAGACCATGCTAAAATGATCAAGAAATGCTTCTATGCATCCTAAATTTTTCTTACCATTTTTTCTTCTTTGGCAGGTGGACTTCGAAGAAAAAAGCAGAGAGGAGCAAAAAGAATATCAATTATCCCAATAATTGTCATGAGCCACGGAAATCCAATTGCCTTTGCGATAGCACCACCAGCAGAAGGACCTTTCAGGAAACAGAGAATTAGATAAAGGTCCTTCCCAATGTCTTATCCACAGAAAGATTGAAGTAATTTTTAGCAGGCAGTATTTGTCCTGCACTGAGGTAAAAGGTTGTTGGGAAAAGCCAGTGTCCTTACCTATAGCGTATCCCATACAGAATGCCACGTCTGCGATGGCATACACGCTGCCATAGACGGACACGTGCCGCAGGTCTACGAGGTAGCCCATGATGGGCATCATGGACGAGTCCACCATTCCTGAGGATGAGCAGGGGACACAGTGCACAGAAAAGGCCATAAACCAAAAGCGGGCTGAAGGGCAGGGACTGCATCTTACACTCACTACCTTCTTGCTCTTTCCCTCTTGTCATTGCCACCTGCAAGTCTCCAGGCAGACTCACAACAATGCACCTTTGCTGAGGACAGACGGTAGGAGTTGCCAAGGCTGGGGTTAGAACCCAGCATGGCGCTCCGAATCCTGGTGGGCCACCGTTTGCCTGTCCTCTGCCCTGCCCCACCTTGTCCTCCACTGTCTGAACAGCCTATCTTTGGGGTGAGGGCACCGAGTCCTCTGGCCACTCACCTTGCCACTCTTCAGACCCATCAGACTTGCAGGTCACTGGCTGTGCAGAGCCCTAGCCTGCATCTTGTCGGGGAGTTCCCTGACTCACTATTTTCTAGTCCACTTGTCCCTTGCCACTTGGCATACCATGCCTCCCCAACCTCCTCCCATCCACACCTGGCCCTCGCATGTAGACTATGACAGTTACCAAGGCAGAGAGTGCCAGGGAGGATCAGAAAGCACCAGAACTCAAAGGAGTCTGAGAGATCACCTGGCCCTACTCAGGAAACTAAACCTGAATGAAGTTAGCTATATATAAACAACAAACAAACAAGACCAGTATCAGAATCTCTGGTCTCTTGAACAGTGGGGGACAGGTAGCATAAAGAAAGAGTGTGTGTGTCCAGGCTCCAGTCCCTGAGTTCCAATCCCTGGTCACGCCCAGCCTCTCTGAACATCAGTCTCCCCGTCTCTACAATGGGGGAGCTAATAACTGGCTACAATGAGCCAGTGTCTGGGAACACACCCAGCGGGGGACTCAAATGATAGTTCCCTCACCTCCACCTGCAACAGCGGCAGGCAGATGCGGGAGACTTCATTCACATAGTACCTGCCGATTGCCTAACATGTGCAAGGGTCTGGGGACACAGGAGTTGGACGTTAAGCAAAGAATTGGAAATGAATTACAATTTTTCATTGTGGTGATGCTGTGAAGGTTCTGTAGGAGGACATTTATGCACTAGGGGAAACTGGTCACAGCCGGGGGTCAGAAAAAGCTGTTTGTTCTTCCTACTGTTCCACTCAGAGATTAAATTCCTGCCTTTATCCTGTGATAGATTTAGCACTTATTTTTATCATGATCAATTGGTATATTGTAAATGAGAAAAGTATACTATTTGTCCAACATATTAAGATTTTTCCTATTAGTTATTGTTCCTAACATTACAAAGACCCATCTCCTTTGTGAAAATTCCTGCAGCCCAGATGGTCATCAGTACGTCAGTCTGTATTTTGTATGTCTGCAGCAAACCCTACAGCAAATATATGTGCAGTCTGACCCAGCCTCGTATGAGCAGGTATGCTCAAAATAAGTCCAAACAAATGTGCTCTGAGTTGGGGAGTCCCTCGTTTGCCCAAGCGCAGCAATGGAGTATCCATTGGCTTCTGTAAATATCGGGCTTTAAAAAATACTAGTTTTCAGGAAATAAATGACTAGTACTTGGAAGCAGATGTCTTTGGGTGGATGATCTATAGGCTGTAATTGAGCTATGCTGCCTGCAACCTCCTTTCAAGCTTCTGGAAATTTAGGATGAATACTTATAGTCTACTGGAGTAAGAGGAAACCTTTCCTAGCAGGAATACAGCTTTTAGGCACAAGGCTCGGGTGACTTACCAATTGCAAAACCAACTCCAAAGTTCGGAGCTATGAGCCCATAAATGTTTTTTGCAAAAGGAATCTGTAAGAAGAAATAAATGTTATGCTAAAATAACAAGAGATCCAACTCTAAATCATCTTGGAAAGTCTTAAAAATGTTTTCTCTGGGCCTGGTATGCCTGTTCCCTTCTGAAGGAAATAGGAAGAGGGGTGGAGTTTGGAAGAACTGAACCCTCGCAATCTTTAAAGGTCACAGTTTAAACACAGGTTTTCTGACTACCATGAAAAACTAGTCAACTGCAATATATGATAGATCAGCCTAGTCCACACTCGTTTTAACAAGGACAAGGAGGCCCCATTTGAGGTCGACATTGGCCATTGATAGAAGATGTTTTAGTCTAGAAAAACATCTTGCTAATGTTTCAGTTGCTCTGAAGTGTTTAAGACATTGTAATGTTTAAGATGATGGGGAGAAAAAAGTTAAAAACAAATATACAATAAAACATTTGAAATAACTTCCGACATAAAATGAAAACATACCACCTAGAAAGTCTTATCCAAAAATTTTTAAGATGATAAAAAAATTGGAATAAAATGAAAGATGTAATAAAATATCAACAAACCCAACTGCTATAAAATGTTTCTTGGCGATTCTCGTCTAAAGCAAAAAGTTTTATTCTGATTGTTCCCATTTGTCAAATGCCATCTTTTACTCACACATAAAATGCTGATTCCAACAATTATCATTCCTAGAAGAGCGCAAAGCCACCTAGCAAAAAAGAATATACCATCAATAAATGATCATTCAATTCCCCCCCCAATCCAAACTTTCAATGGAAATCAAAATAATAGCTTGTAACAGCTAAGGCAGAAACACTGAGAACTTTTTAAAAGAACTACATTACTCTAACATTCTAGAATGTTAGAAAACAACACTCTTATAGAGTGTTGTTTTCATATAATCTTACCTCCCCATTTTGTGTGCAAGTATCCCAAAAATATTGGTTCCAATGAGATAAGAGATGCTAGCTGGCAAGAAAGCAATGCCTGTAAATTTATGAAAAGGAGACCTTATCAGTGCTCACAGCAGCCACAGGTTAGGAAAACTAATAACTGCAGACACCACAATGTTGATTAGAGCAGATGAGATGACGCCCCGGGGCCCGCACCCAAGCAGCTAATATCCGGCGCCTGGCGGATCCAGTCTGGACTCCGCATGGCTTAGCCGTCACACAAAGCCACTGAGATGCTGAGACACTCCAGAAATGAAAATTGTTTCTCTATCAACCGCTTCATCTTGCCTCCATCTCTGTCTGCTGGCGGCTCCTGACTGCGGGAGCCCAGCGACTGCAGCCTGACACGTGCTGGGAAGCAGAGGGGCACCTGAGTGTGCCGCCCCCCTACTCAATGATTCCATGTGACAGAAGCAAGACACTGTCATTGAAAGAATTAGGGAGCACTGAGATAGGCAAAAAAAAAAAAAAAAAGTTAAAATTATCCCAAACCCCCTCACTCAGATATCCACCCCCGTTATTTTCCCCTGTAAGTTTATTTACACACACAGGATTTTGTCTTTGTTTTTCAGAAAACAAAAAGTGGGATTATACTATACTATTGTTCTACATCCTATTGTTTCAATTAGCTTTATAGACATCTTTCCATGTCAAAAAAATATGTCTACCTGGTCCTTGTTTGTGGCCAAGTTGTGTAACTGACATGTTCACATCCAAGGTTTAATGCTCCCCCAGGAGAGGGAGCTTGCATCCCCCAGGGTTCTGATGAATCCAGGCTGATTTCCTGCTGTGGTAGCAGCAGTGGCCTTGAACATGCCCTCTGCGTGGAGCAGAGGGGCCTAGCCAAGTCAGGCCCCACCTGGCTGCCAGGGGATCTGTCCACATCAGCTTTCTCTGGTCCCCAACCATTATTAGGGAAACATGACAATCTCTTTATGAGAAACTACTTTTTAAACTCTTCATAATTTTAGTATTTTTGTCTTGCAATCAGATATGCCAGATTTAATTCCTTGCCCACAAGTGGCAAAAGTTACTTTGCTCTCAATCACGTGACTGCGTAAGTTAGCTATGCACTCAGACGTTATATGATCACAGCAAGTGACCACCATGTTCCAAACGCACAGGCCTGGACACTGTTTTTGTGGAGGAGGCTCACCAGCACACAGCGGGCAAGCGTGATCTTGTCCCTTCAAGGATAAAGCACTGACATAAGCCATCAAACCTGGAGATAGGCTGAGCCTTACAACACAGTAGGGACTTGAGAAGGATGGGTTCGGTGAGCCAAATCATTCCAGACTCGAGGCCTCCAGGAAACAACAGTAAAGGGCAATCCCATCTCATGCTCCAGGGAATCATGTCCATCACATTAGCAACATGTGGTGGCCAAGTGATTGTTCAGTGTGATCTAAACGAGCAAACATTTACTGACAGCATGTGCCCAGCACAGCGTTAGCCTGCAGCAAAGACAATGACAACGTGGCCCTTGTCATGACGCAAGTGTCTCTGAAGGACGGAATCAGATGACATTTAAACTGTGACCTGGCACATTAGGAACATAACAAAAGTACAGGTACCATGTTCTGGGAACCCCGAACTGAGCTGGCAAAGCTCCCCAAAGCAAACGGTATTTAAACCTGGCCTCTAAAGGTGTGTAGCAGGATTTCCCACCACTCTAAAAGCTGTGTTAGTCCGGAGCGTAATATATCACGATGACCCGCATCTCAGGACAAGAGTCTCCAAGGGCCAAGTAGGCAAATTGAATGAAGCAAGCAATTGCAGGAAAAATAACAGCGCCGGTACCACGATAAAGAGCCACTGACATCAGCTTCCGTGTCAGAGAAATGAAATGAAAAGTGGAGTGGCAGGGTCTGTGGTGACCCAAAGGGCCTAGACTCCATCTAAGCAGGCAGCCACCGCTCTGTCTGACAGTCACTCCCCGGGGGGCTGCAGCTCCAGTATCACAAGATCTGCTTTCTCTGGATAAGCTGGAACTCTGGACTCCTACATGGAATCTCCTGATTTGCAAATGTTGGTAATTCTTAAAAAGCATAAAACCCACACATGCCAACAACACTACACCAGCCAACCAAAACTTACTGAAGGGCTGAACTTGGCCCGCAGACAGGCCCACCGTAAGCTTGGGTCAAAAGACATGGCTCACAGAGAACCCGACCAGAACTCCAAGCCTCCTGGCGAGTCCTGATCCAGGAGTGAAGCGTGGGGAGGTGGCCTGAAGTCAACACCTCAAAGCAGGGATGCAGATGAGCTCCAGCGGAAGCCACGGGGCCGCCATGTCTTCCTGACTGCACAGTGGGGTGCCGAGCACACACGTGTGACCCGGGAGCAGGGTGCACCTTACTCTCCGTGGACAGCAAATGCTCTAAGGCAGCAAACTCCAATCTCATGATTCTCAAGCAAACAGCGTTGGATTAGGAGGCATGAAACCAGGTGTTCATTTTAGCCTTACACTGGCTAGCTGAGGCCTGAGTGGGTCACTTTAACCTCTCAGAGCTCAAGAAACAGCCATGGTCCCCGTCGTACACACTGCATGCGGTAGTTTCGACAATCCAATGGCCAACCGCACAAGAAGGCTCATGGTGAGCAGCCCTTCCAGTCTGACTTCCACGCCCTGTCACTCCATGCAAACCCATGTTACCCCCCGTCCCCATCGCCCCAGCCTGCTGGTCTGCCCCACACCACAGCAAGCTCCTAGTAAGCAGGAACTGCCCGTCTATGTCCCAGGGCCTAGCTCTGTGGTGGCACACAGGAGTTACCCAGAACACAGCTGACCATCTGTTTGAGGACATTCCCTTCACAGAACCGCAAGTGTCCCGGGAAGCCACCATCCCTCGAAGGCAGGCCTGCTCCAGACGAGCAAGGCTAGTGCTGTGCTCTGCAGCCCAGGGTCCTTTCTTGACGTCCAAGCTGGGGACCATGTGCTCTTTGGTCCCTGTTCTGATGTTGCTTCTGTGCCCTCTGCCTCACCGGGGCCTCCAACCCGTCACACCACTTACAGAGCCACAGTCTCTCACTCAAAGAAACCTCAGTCACAGAGAGGCGAGGAGATCCCTCAGGCAGCAGGCACAAGAGATGGCCATCCAGCTTTGCTCAGCGACTTCGGGCCACTTTGCAGACACCTCCCACTGTAGAGCAGACTTCTTAACACCAAACCCTAAACTGTCCCCCGTCACTTCCACGTACCAACCCTGATTTGCATTCCAGAGCCAACGGAAGATGGCTGCAGCCTCCTCCCCAGCCACCAGCATCAGGAGAGAAAAACCCCCTCCCACACACAGCCTGGCTTTCCGTGTGAAACACTGCCAGGCTTTGGGTCCTTCCCAGGTGATGGGGCTCCTGCCATCTCGCCTCTGTACAAGTTCAGGTTTTTTCTCTACTTTGAAACATGATGCCTAGAACTGACCCAGCCCCCAACTCCTTGCTAGGTGCATAGCAGATGATCGAGGAGCAGCTCAGGACGGAAGGAAGGACCGACTGAATCCTGCAGGGCTTGCTCTGGGGTCTGGCCCCACAGTCACTCATCTCAGAGACAGCAGCACCTGTGCCAGCCTCTCTGGCGTCCCCACTCACCCCTGGCCCACACGGGGCTTGCAGAGCACAGACCTGCATGTCCAACCAGGTCCCCCACATTCAGCCTTCGTGGGGAATTTTTTTTAACTTTAGGGCAAGACTCGCCAAAGGATTTTAACCATGTTCCGCTCAGGCCTTCATCTCTGCCCGTGGAGATCTTTTTGAATCTGCGACCTATCAGCCAACTTTATCCCTCCCAAATTTGTGTCACCTGATCCAGGGGTGGGGAACCTGCAACCTTAAGGCCACTTGTTGCCTTCTGGGTTCTTAGGTGCAACCTTTTGACTGAATCCAAATTTTATAGAACAAATCCTTTTATTTTGTTCTTTTATATTTTTATTTTTAAAATGAACATATTTGAAATACCAAAGAACAAAATAAGTTTCAGTGAAATAATCCTCCCAGACTGACCCACACAATTAGAACATTAGGAAGCCATAAGGCTAAACTGATGGCTGCTACATTCATGACTTAGTTCGAACTTCCCCAGCCAGACTGGCACCACTACCACAGGAGGCTGGCTGGCAAAAGTTTATGGGGGTCGAGTATGCCAGTCCGTTTATCAGCTTTTGACAACAGTGCACTGTTTTTCTGTTTGAAGTGGAATTTGTGAATAGCTGCACAGCTCGACAGTATTTTCTAATTCTGTCTGCTTAACAGCCCATCATGTCAAAGAAGACCAAGAGAACACTGAAGGAAGAGAACAGATTTTTTAATGAGGATTGGGAACTGAAATATTTATCTTGTTTCTGCTAAAGATAAGATGATTTGCTTGCTTTGTGATACTGCAATATTAACATTAAAGAAAATCAATTCATCAGCATTATAACACTCATAAGGACCATAAATATTTTAAATCAGAGGTGTGAAAGGTTGTATTGCAGAAATTAAAAGGTGAAAAGCAAAAGCAAAGACAATTCTTTCAAGCAGTGATAAGACCTGGAAATAATGCCACTGAAGCAACTTATAAAATAACTTATACACTTGGGGAAAAAAGAGAAGCCATTCAGTAATGTAGGAATTGTGAAATAATATATTGTCAAAGGTGTAGGATGCTTAGACCCCGATTACGTTTTAAAGTACAAACAACTGCCTCTTTCAAGGAGAACGATAACTGATCAGCAGCATTAGCCTTCAACCTTCATGCAATACTTTAAAAGGAAAACATATTATGCAATCACTTTGGATGAATCAACTGATACTACTGACTTGGCTCAGGTTATATACTTCATTTGGGTTATAACAGAAGATTTTATTTGCTATATTTTCTTTATACACTCACCTTGGGTGCTCTTGCAAACAGAACACGGGGAATAGATATCTTCCACAAGTTTCAAGATCAATGTTGTGAAGTTGGACTGCATCTGGTAAATTTAGTGAGTGTATGTACAGACAGTGCACCTTCCATGACAGGAAAACATGAAGGGTTTATTGCACAGATTTAAAAAAAAAGTATTAACAGATCCAGATGCTCTCATTTCTTTTCATTGTATCTTGCATCAGCAAAATCTCTGTGCTAAAGCTATTATTTTAAGTGACACTTTGCAACAAGTTATAAGTATCATTAACTATATTGAACCAAATGCAATATGGCATCATAAGTTTCATAACATGCTAAAGTTGAACGATGACGTATTCAGTGTGGATTTGCCATATCATTCTAAAGTGCATTGGCTATTGCAGGGACAGGTATTAGCCAAAATTTTATCTCTTCAAGAACAAATAGTTAAATTTTATAAAGAAGAGAATCAGCAATGTGAATTATTGAAAGAAGATTTCTATAGTAATGCAGCAATTCTGTGTGATAATATGTCAAATCAAAACAACTTGGATATTTCTTTGCAAGGTAAAAGTCTATATATGATATAAGGCAAAAAATCCAAGCATTTTGAGAAAAGCTATCTTTTTTCAAAAACACGCCTTCTTCTTCAAAAGGAAATTTCAGATGAACATTTTCCCTAGTTAGCCAACATCACTGATGAGCAGGATGATACATGCAAATCATTTGAGGAATACACAGCTGTTACAGTCCTATTAACTAGAGAATACAGTGAAAGGTTCACTGACACTGAGAATCATGACATCACACTCAAATTAGCATTTCAGCCTCATCTAGTTGATATCACCAAGGCACCTAAAGAACTCCAAATGGAATTGATTGAGCTCTCAGTAGAAGACATTTTAAAGTCATTGTTTGATGCTAAGAAAGATCCAATTGAAATATGAAAAAATGCAGAATACCCACGCCTTCAGCAACACACCCGAAAAATGCTTTCTTGCTTTTCAACCATTTATCACTGCGGATATACATTCTCCTACCTGACCCAAATCAAGACGCCCTTAAGGTCACAAATGACTGATCTAGAGGATCAACTGAAACTTTGGACCCTCGATGCTACAACCAAATATTCAAATGCTTTCCAACAAAAAGCAGACACAACAAAGTCATTAAAAGGTTAACTTTAAAATTAACAAATAGTTTTTATTTTTGGAAATTATTATGTACACAGTGGTTAGATTTTTACATAATAATGTACATTTTTAAGTAGATCTAATTGAAGTTCCTTGAATGTGGCCTTATTTGATTACAGCTAATTAATGTAGCCTTCCAACCCAAAAATGTTCCCCACCCCTGGCATTCAAGAATTCTTTCTAGAGCTTTTCCCAATACAGTGAGAAAAGCATCGTCTGGGCCACACAGGCTTCCGCACTTAGCCCTGCTTATGCAAGAAAGTTAACCAAAGGGAGATCATCTACCCACCTACAGCTCTATGCAAAGCCTGGCTTCAACCGCGGCCTTAGGCCAGCCTATAAGGCAGAGGCCCAAGGGGAACTGACGCTGGTCATTCAGCCCCATTAGTGACTGCGGAAACGAGTCCTTGGCCTGGACATCAAGGGCTCAGCCTAGAACCAGAATAGGGCAACGGACCCAGTGTGCCCTGTCCTAAGGGAGCTTAGGAGGCTGAGGTCCTGACATCCCAGAACCACACAATGTTGACAACCCCTCCTGTCCTTTGGTACCCAGCCAGGCTGGCACAGGACCTGATCCAAAGCCAGTGTCCTTTCCCTCCGTCCCAGACTACACCACCACCCCTCTTTTTAGGAAAATAGGTTGGAAGAACCAGAAGAAAGAGTTTGGCTCCATCCTTGGCTAGGGCCTGTTCCCTGGGGCTTATGCTTCCCCCTTTTGGGGTTCATAAGCCTCACCTTGAACTCTGAGTCCCAAAGCCTGAAGGTGTCTGGCCAGGAGAGGTCTTCTAACCCAGAACTTAAATACAGAGAGAACTCCACCAACAAAACCCAGGGCCTCCCCTACAGTGGTAGATGCAGAGTTTGGGGGACAGGCTTGCAAATGAGTCATCTGGAATGTGGCTGGGCTGCTGTCCTTACCTCCCCCCAAAAATTATGGCTAAATACACAGTATTCAACATGAGCAATCGTGTGTCACCCCTGCAGCTAGTAAGATTGTTCTGCTCTGACTTCAGACATTAAGGTCTTTCTGCAGAAATCATGAGGGACGCATAAAGGCAGAACGGCTTCCCTTTTCACTCTAGACTGCGGCGAGCTCACAGAGGACTCCTGAGCCGAGACCCACGCCCCTCGGCACTAGGTCGTCCACACCCCATCACCCCGGTGCCCAGGGGTTCCAGGAGCCACAGGCTGAAAGCCACAGAGACCTTCATAAAGTGGGATGTTTTCCCTCACACTGGAGCCAACAGAGGAAATGGCTACAGAAATCTGACACTCCTGAAGACAGACATGTCTATGTCCGAGGCAAACAGAAGGAAGAACCTCAGTGGTGGCAATGCAGCGAGCTGATCAGGTGAACATCTGGTGATAAGCGGGTGACAAGCCCCCAGATGATCCAATGACATCCAGGCAGCCTGCACGCCGGTACCCAATCCACACGGCCCAGGGCTTCGAAGACTTTATAAAGCAAGCCTCAGGCTTTGTCTGGAGCTGAGAGAAAACAGCTTAAGTGCCCCACACCTGCCCAGGACACATTCCATGAGGATAAGAGCGCATGCAGAGCCAACGCAGAGGCTGGCCTCGCAGGGCACGCCCCACCTGGGCAGAGACGGCTCTGGAAAACCCCCGGAAACCCAGGTTTCTGGAAGGATCAGAGGGAAAGAAAAGCCAGAAACAGCTTGCCACACGCCAGCAGCAGGTGTCAGTGGTAAGACTGGAGAATGTCTTCTCACCTTTCCCAAAACTCCTGTTTGCTAACCCAGCATCAGAAAAAAGTCCACCCTCCTGCAGTGTGCACCTGCATCAGGAGCTCTGAAGGTCTCTGGGTGTCCTGTTTTATCTCAGCTGCCAGGAAGTCCACAGCTAAATTTTCCGCCTAAGAAATATCCTTAGCTTAGCGCCAAGACTCTTCCCTCCTTCACTAGGTAACTGTTGTTATTTGGGGCCTGTTCTTGGTTTTGTTTTATGACACAATTCACAACCTATAAAATTCACCCTTGTACGACGCACAGTGTGGTGGCTTTTAGTATATTCACAAACTTGTACAACCATCACTGCTATCTGATACCAAAACATCGTCATCACTTCCAGTGGAAACCTCGCATGCAACAGCAGCCCCCCTCCCCCCATGTCACCCCCTCTCCCAGCCATTTGGCTTTTTAAGGACTGTTTGATGAAAGAACACAGCAATTCATTACAGGACCCAAAAGGACTGGTACTCAGGCCAGGCCAGGCCAACCACAGTGAGACAGGCAGAACAGGGCAAAGTCTAACCCAGGAGGCAGCGTCTGGCAAGATACCCGCCCCCCCCCACCAGGGCTGGATGCCTGAGGAATGAGGTCACCTGAAGAAAGGTTGGGGACATTGACAATGTCAGCTTGATTCAGAACGAGCAGTCTCCATCTGAAGATACCCATACACAAATTGAAAGAACTATGAAAAGAAAATAAGGGCCAGGTGCAGTGGCTCATGCCTGTAATCCCAGTGCTTTGGGAGGCCAATGTGGGAGAATCGCTTGAGACCAGGAGTTCAAGACCAGCCTGGGCAACATAGTGAGACTTCATCTCTAAAATTTTTTCTTAAAAATCAAAAAATAAATTAAAACTTTTTTAAAAAAGAAAAGAAGAAAGAAGTCTCTAGGAAGGATCACTGATAAATTCATAAAGAAAAAGGTGTATGGGGACAGGCCTTCCAGATATTCACCAACATTTCTAAAGGTATAGTAATTAAATGGGGTGGGGGGATGACACAGGAACAGAAAGTGGATCAACGGGACTAAAGAGAATCCAGGACGAGATCTGAGAACTCATGGTCATTTAGAAAGTGAGGGAGATGGAAAACCAGACGCAGTACTGGAGAGATGGTCCCAGCACAGCTGGCCATACAGGAAACTGGATCCCCACTGCACGCCTTCTAACAAAGTCAGCTCCTTATAAATCCAAGATGGTAGTGTAAAATATAAATCACAAATGTATTA
>CM052446.1:51478734-51535233 GCA_028533085.1 Varecia variegata | reverse complement strand
TGATGGGCTGATGGGAAGACCCCGGCCTTCCTGTATCACACATCTGGCGGGACACCCGATCCTGCCACTTACCCCGGGGAAGTCTCCTCTCAGCCCCACGGAGAGACCACGGCCCACCTCCCAGGACTGGAGTGCAGAACGATGTGGACATCAGACTGCCTACAGGGTACCCAGAGCACAGAAGGTGCCTCGGAAACTTAACTTCCTCCCTCATTCTCTTCCTCCTTTTCCTCCGTTCCTGTCGGACTAACACAGCTCGGTCCTGCAGGCGAGCGTGAGGGTGCAGGCAGTTTCCTCCATTTGAAAAGGGCCGACACCGGCGGAGCTATCACCCAACTGCAGATTTGCTCCAACCAAGAAGAGCTCAGAACATCTCCAAGCCTCTCCTCTCTCCCACCCTGGTCCCTTGGGAACCTGGAGAGGAACAAACTGAATCCAAGAAGGCAGGAGGACCAAGCAACCTGGGTCCCAGGCACAGCCTGGAAGGACTCTTCTATTCCAGGCTTGAATAAAAGATCACAGTCACAGCACTTTCGTCTAAAGGTTACACTCAACTCTCCAAGCACTTACACCCCCAGCTCAATGATTTGATAAGGGCCCTATTTCACTTCCCTATTTCACAAATGAGGAAACTGAGACATGAAAAAGTGACTTGGCAAATGTCATTGGGCTAACTTCACTTGAGCCGTTCCCTCCAGTCCAGGGCTTTTCCTTGCAAACTTTACACCTGCCCAGGCAGTCAAAGGGCGTATGTGGCTTTAAATAGAATCTTGCCAAAAGTTCTCCTGCACATATTTTTTTTAAAAACTGCTTCACATGCATCCAGAAACCAAATACCAAAAATGCAAATATTAATGCATCTCAAAATTATGACAGATTCCCAGGCAGTCAGTCCCTCTCCCACAAACCATGCAAAGAGCCCCCTACTGTGAATGGAAATGAGCTTATCATTCACAAAGGGGGATCCAAGCAAGTCAGGTGAACCAAGAAAGACACCAGGACCCTGAGCTGCAGTTCAGATGGCCATCGGATGGCAGCGTCCCCTCTCTCAGCCTGCGCCAGCTGACTGTTCTGTGCTCCTTACTCACGTAGACAGCAGAAAGCCATCCCCGAGGCTTACACAGCACTGCCAGAGGCTCAGAGAACTCGCAGGCGGTTTATGAAACAATGGACATAGGACGACATTCCTGGCTGCCCTGGAACAAACACAGGCTTCTCACCCCCGCCTTCAACACATATTTGGAAAATCTAATGAGACACCTGTGGTCCCTGTGCAGACCGCAGGCAGCGGCACAGGGTGGTTTCAGGACAAAACTTGGTAAAATTCGATAACCCGTCTGTGACCCCCAAACCACCAGCAATACGGCACCCAGTCTGCAGTCCAGCTGGTGGCCGAGGTACCCTGGCAGGGCACAGATGGGATGGCCTGGCAGCCACTGCGCCCCACCCTACACCAGAAGACTTGGGCATTCCCCGTGACTGGGGGTAGGAGCCAGTGTGCAGGGCGGCCTTGTTTTTCAGACGGCCAATGCTGAGGCCCAGGGAAGGTAAGAAACTTGCCCCAATTCCAAGGCGATGGGCATACCTCGAGTGTCTAACGTGTGCTGGGGCCTGCTGGCGGGTGGGGATGCCAGTCACAGGAGTGTGTGGGACAGAGGGTACACGGTCTCACTGAAAACCACAGGCTGTGCATCGACAGAGGGTTCTTTTTCCCATCCCAGGTGTTGTTTGCTTTGGAAATTCTGCAGCTACTACGTTTTTTTGTTTTTTTTTTTTTTTCCCCTAATTCCTTTGGGATTTTAACAAAGCCTGTATGGGATAGCCAAATGGCAGAGCTGGGAGGAAACTTGAAGGCTGGCCAGTCCACACCCTCCTCTTAGATGAGGAAGCTGAGGCTCGGAGGCAGAGCGGCTCGCCCGAGGCTACAGAGCAAGCCAATGGCCTTGGACACAAGTGGGCTCATGTCACCGCCTTCTCGTTACTGGACACATCTGTGCCTACACTTTCTGATGGGGCTACCCAGTGGCATCATCTTTCCCCAGAGCTCAGCCCCAAGGCAAAGACGACACAACACAGCAGCTCCTGTGTCTCCACCCCAAACCCTTCTGGACCCTTGAACGTCCAGTTCAAGGAGAGCCAGCCAATGCCCCGGGGTCACTGAGTGGTGGACAAGAGGCCAAGGCCCTTTCTTCTTCTCCATAATAGCTCCCAAAAGGACAAACTCAACCGACATTAGTCATAATCTACATGTGAGTCGGCCCTCTTGTCTCAATTCCGTGCCATCAAGCATAGCACTGATGAGCACAGCTAGATCTGATTCGCAAACCTTTAACCAAATGTCCCAGTACAATCCCCGTGTGAGTCACTCAGGCTATGGGCATCCTGTATAGAGCATCCCGGAGCAGTTAATCCAATCTCAGTGAGACTCAAAATCATACATGTAATCCCTAGAAAAACACCTAAAACAATAAATATTAATTATATATACTTGATAGTGAGGAAACCCACATGTCCCTAAATGGTCACTGGCAATAATACCTTTTCTCTAATGCTAATAGCTTATCTTTGCCATAGAGATGAATGCAAGCTCTGTTCTCAGGACTGCCGAGACCACAGGTCCCTCTACGGTTGGGGGCCCAGTAGGGTGCAGACCAGCACCAGATGTGCTGAGAGGTACCTGGGGGCCCAGTAGGGTGCAGACCAGCACCAGATGTGCTGAGAGGTACCAGTTCCCTTGCAAAGTTCTCTGCACACTCCTAAAGTTGGTCCAGTAAATGAATGCCAGTAAACAGAGTAATATATTTTAAAGTTGCTCAGATGTAATAGGAAGTTTGTCAATCATGTAGTAAATGAACCAAAATTCTTAGGTTTAGCCCTTGGGTCTGCCTGTCCTTGTCTGCCAAGAGGGAGTCCCATGGGCCACAGATTTCTCACTCTCCCGGTGTGAGCCCTGTTCCCTCACGGCCCACGTGGAGCCTCGGCTCCCGCAGGAGATACTGTAATTCCACTGCCAGTTCCTTCTGATTCCAAAAGCAAAGACTCATCCAGCCCTCCCTACCATCCCATCGACATCTAAGATGGGAGCTCCCTTTCCAGAACAGCTGGCTTCCCTGTCCACGGGGAAGCTGAAAAGGTCACTGCTTACTCCTACATCAAGCCCACTTGAGCCCAGCTGGCTGAAGCCAGGAAAAAGATAAGCAGGGTAGATTTCGTACAGATTTCATGCCCTGTGGCTTCCTCCCTGCTGTTCAGATGCTAAGATTTGTGAGGGAAAAAAAACTGCTTTCAAACATACTAGGTAACTATGGAAATAAATTAAGCCACCAACGATGGCTTGATGAAAAGCAGATCACCACCAAGACAGTGACAAGCTAAGGAGGAAGCTGAGGGAAACGCCCCCAGCAACGGAGTTAACTCTTTCCCCAGCCAGCCGTTCGGCATGGAGCATCTTTTGGTTCTGAAGAGGCAACTGCTGTTTGAACCTCATGCTAAGCAGGTGAAGACCGCGATGCCACGTCTTTAACTTACTGACGGAAGAGGGAAATGTAAAGGTGTCCTCACGTGGTTTATTTGCCTGAAACATTCCTTTTATGTACACGTATGTCTAAAATTCACTGACTGGACCAAATGATGACAGGTGTCACTGGTACAATTCCTGCTACCACCTTTTGCACACAACTGCAATTGTGAAATGAATAGTTGAGCTGTAATTATAAAATAAGTCACAAGAGCCTCCAAGATGGAAATTGAGTCAACCAAGGCATCCTCAGGCTTTGGATGTCTTATTGGTTGTGTCATCACTACACTACCAAAATCAAAGGTCCTTTGCTACCTATCTGGTCACGTATTTTAAAGTAAAAAAAATAGAGCACTTGAAGAATAAATAAAACAGGAATAACGAGTATGGCATTACGATTCAAAGGGATTCAAAGGAACAAAGAAACACTTCCAAGAATTGTTACTTTGTATTTTCAGGGTTTGGCCCGAGATCTTATCTAATGCTTAAAACAACAGACTGGCAGCCTACCTTTTTGTGTCACCTACTCACAAAAGCCACTCACCTGACACCATCATGACCACGAATGGGTCATGGGTCCCTGGGTGTCGCATGTGTGCTGTAGGGTGTCTCATTTCAGAGTGGGTCCCACTTCAACTAAGAGCACCTTTGGAAAGGAATGCTCTGCCCCTCCTGACCTAGGCAGCTTCCCCCACTTCTCTGAGGACGTATGAGGCGGACCAGCTCACATCAGGGACTGGAAAAAGACTGTATTTTTCTGGGGCCATGGAGGGTCCATGTCAAAAAAAATCAGGTTGATTTTTTCTAAACTCCGCCCATTGATAAAATAACACTCACTGTTTGGGCCTTTCCTAATTCAGCCTGGTACCGCCAGGAAGAGCCCAGGTAAATGCAAGAAAGAGATTTTGAACTACATTATTTTTAGTGGGTGAAAGTACAAACTGTAGAACAGTAAGCAGATAGAACAGCAAGGGAGGATGGCAGGGCCTTGAAATGGGACAGTCTGGACACCTCGCCATAAGTCCTGCCGCTGCTGAGGGCAAACCCTTTCTCCTCCCCTCAGCTGCAAACTCCTTTGCCTAAAAAATGCTAACACTGGCCCAAAAGCTTTTGGTAAAGTCAAGTCTCCGCAAGCGCTGATGCTCCACGTTTTTAACTACTCTTTAATCAGAAACATATTAAACAACTTTAAAATGCTATCTTAAACACATGTTTACAACACTGAAAACGTAAGTCAAACATCTTATTGGTGATTGAGGGTGTCATTAAATCAAAAGACTATTTGCAGTGGCCCACAGGGGAAGATTATTAAGGCAAATGGGATATATTTTTCCCTTCTCTGTTACTGTTTCCCTCAGAACTTTGGAGGGAAGCAGAGTCTCAGAGTGCCCAGAAGAGCTGCAAAATCCCCAAATTCCTATCTACTGGGCTTGGAAAATATTTTTTTAAATTACAAATCATGATCATTTTGAAGGAGCAACAGAGCTCAATTGTTTTGGCTACATCAATATTAAAATGTGTTTGCATTTCCACATTACCAGGAAGCACTAGAAGATACAGATCATTTTTAAATTTGCTGTGTAGCTAGGTGAACCAGCTGGGGATTAAAATTTTGCTCTAGATAATTTCCAAAGTGGGTTAATCACCGTAAGAATAGACTAAATTGCACAAGTCACCAAACAAAATTAGGTTTCTCTTGGAAGATAATTTTTTTTTTTTTGAGCCCCAAACATGAGCCGTAGGTGGCTGCAACCTCAAAGCCTTTGGAGTATTTAACAGGGGAAAGGTCTGGCTGGTTTTAAACAAGCTTCTTCCCCACGACACGAGCAAAGCAGTAAAAACAAGAATGGGATTTTTAAAAAGCTTTTCATTTGCCATTTGCATTTGGAAGATTGGGATACTCACATCATTTCAGCCAGAGTTTCTAAGTATTACACCGCATGGCTAGCAACGTTCTGCCCAAGTGATTGGCAAGGTATTATTTCGATAATGTCCTCAATTTTCGCATATGGTATTTGAGTTGTTTGCTTTCTCAGAATACAAAACCCTGAGCCATTTTCTGTAATTACACCAGATGCATTTTAAGAAGCGCTCTTAGTCTTGATGAAAGCAAGAAAACAATCCTGCAACTACCGAGGACTGTTTGGTTTTCCTCTGGAGCACAGAGGTGCTGCTCAATGTCACCTTGATAATGGTGCTTCTAGGTGGGCTCGCAGTTGGCCCATCACCGGGTTAATTTGCTTAGCATATTTTATGTGGCAGCCTTATAATATTGCTTTGCACAGACTTCAGGGCTGGATGTGGCTTGGGATTGTTAAAATCCATTCAATGGCACCACTCAGTCCAGAAAAATCAAGCTGTCCAGCTCATCATGGGTGTATCAGCAGCAACCTCTGTATGAGATCTGCCATTCCCCTCTCAAGCCCGAGGCCAGCACCCCAGGCTTCCTCCCGTCACAGACCCCCTAACCTCTGAGTCACCCAGGCCTCCGCTATCAGAAGGGCCTTATGCTTGGTTTGATGCCCTGTTTTTGCTGTCTTGAAATGCTTAATAACATTTGAACATGGGGCCCAAATTTTCATTTTGCACTGGGCTCCCTTGTGTAAACGGTCCTACCCTCTCCCTCCCCCCACACCAAAGCCTGGGTAAATGTAAAGACTTCCCTGCTCCCTCAAATGCCAGCTGACCTACTTAAAATTGTGTTTGGCTCACTGGCTTCAATTTGGCTTTAGAATCTCTAATGGCTCCCAACTTCCCCACAATAGCACCCCAGTCCTCTCTCAGCCTAGCCCTGCCCTCCTTAGTTCACCCCTCTGCCCACCACATTTTCTAGTCTAGTCTTTGTTCCTACTCCTGGGCCTGGTCCACAGGTAGGGCTCTGGGCAACTCCCCTCTCTGCCATTTTTGCATTTCTGCCTGGGCTTCTACACTGTGCACCTGGCAGCCCACCACCAACACTCTTGGCTACACCTGCTCCCACTTCTTGCACTGACACCCTTGGGTACTGCCTCTTCCCTTTAGTTCCAAGCCCCTTGTCCTGTGCTTTGAGCCCCCACACGGACCAGACAAAATTGTGCCAACTCAGCTGTAGAACAAATACTTGCTAGATGGTCACCGACAATGGAGAAGCAAACAATGATGCCAAATAATGCATGTGCAGAAAAAAATCCAGAATGTCCTGATTAATATAAAGCTAATCTGGACAGCTTGCATTATCCAGACAATAACCTCAGTTCTCGTCCCTTTGTGCCCATGGACACAGCTAAGTAACCGGCAGAAGGGAAGGAACAAAGCCATGACCTCAGCATCAGCTGAGTCCCATCTATGCTGCAGTGTTCCAACCTCTTCCCATGTTCCCTGCCTCGGCATCCACTAGAGCCTTTACCATTCCAGCTCTCAAAGAAGCCACCTTGGCTTTCCATAAGGAAGTGCACATGACCAGGGGTGGGAGACAAGAAGCAGCCACATGGCACACAGAATCCAATGACAGCCATGACAGCTACAGAGTTCTTGCTGCCCAAGGGTGATTCTGACAAATGTACTTATGAAACCTGGCGTTTACACACACCAAAGCTCTCCCACTTGGGGAGAGCCTCTTTATTCTGTCTTCTTTAATATTTTCTTACTTGTTGAGCATTGGAGGGGGGACGGGGAAATCGTGATTATCTGACGACAGAGACATAAAGGGAAGGAGACTGGTTTCCGCAGCTCACCCACCACAAATGGTGCAGATTCTGACCAATGAATAAGCAGTGGAATCCCAGTGGGGACAGGAGCTTGGAATGACAGAAATCTACAACCCTTGGACTACAGCAGGCCACCCTACCTGTTGGTCAGCAGTCCTATGAAAGGGTTGGTGAGGAGCTGGACAGTGGCTTTCGAGGCAAACAACAGGCCAACCTGCACATTTTCATTCAAGAGGTCTTTGTCTTCACTGGGACAGTCGGAAGGGGCAGAGGACGTGTTGGTCACCATGTGCGGTGTGGTGGCCTTACGCAGCTGCCCCCCCTGCAGGTCTCGAGTGGCGTTCCCAGTGACCATGGTAGAGTTGTCATAATAGGAAAAGATGCTCTGGAAGCTGTCCGAGGTGGAGGCGGTGAGCACCGGCCTGGCGGTCTGGGTTTCTGTAGTGTTGTTCTCATGCTCAATGCTGTACAGGTAACTGGGGATGATGGGGACTGGGGAGGAGAGAAAAACAGCAGGGTGGTGACCACACCGAAACCTTCCCCCTCCGGGACAAATGCCAGAGAGGTGGCACATCTACCCCAGGACCAGGACCCCTGTGCCGGATGCCCACACTGCTCACTAGAAAGCACAAAGTCCCCAGAGGCTCTGAGCGGTCCTCTGCTCTCAGAGGCAGCCGCTGTGCTAAACTGACTGCCCCGGAGACTTAGATATGGTCTGAGTCGAGACAGTGCCCACCCGGCGTTAACCGGTGTTTCTCAGCACGAGAGGGTCGAAAGACTTTTAAATGATCCAATCAAGGAAACACATCTAAATTTCATTATGTGTCTTAGAAAAAAAATCAACATGCAGGAAGTAATAATTTGGAAGTTCTGCAAAAGGCCCCTTTCATCTTTCCATTATGTGAGTGGGACCTCTGCCATTTTTCATCCAACTTGTAAGAGTTCAGAATTCCTAAGACTTCCATAAAGGAAAAGCAAAATTGTTTAATATAATAGAAACGTCGGGCACAGGTGTAACAATTCAAGCCAGAGACCCGGGGCCCCGTGTTACTGGAAACAGATGGGCCCACAGCTGATACTCCTGGAGGTGAAACCTGCCTACTCCACGCTCTGCAAACTGCTGTAAGAACCTGCACGTGGGGAGAAAGGAACTCACACCTGCCACTTAAGAGTCTAAATGAAAAAATATTTGATTAAAAACATGCTTTTTAAGGAAAAGCATGCCAGATACTTTTCTGTTAATGAGGCTAATTAAAAGACCTGGGTTTCAATTATTTTAGTTTTTCAAAAATCCATTATAGGAAAAAGAAAACCAACAGTGTTCAAACTGCTCTGGCCATGGGTCCTGAAATGTTCCCATCGCCAGTCATTCAGTCATCCAACAGATCTAAATGTCACTTTCTTTTTTGCACGGATGGACAGTGACTTGGTTTTTTCATGTTACACCAAATTATTAACCCACCTTTTTGGATAGCATAATAATTATTCTAACACATTTTGAACTCTGGGAATTGTTCCTCTTTAATGGAAATCTTTTTCATCGCTGTGAAAGTGGGCAAGGGGAAGCGGGGAATTATCAGGAGGAAACATAAGTTCTGGGTCTTATCAGATGTCACAGTTTTTGCCCTGACCACCAGGAAAGAGAAGCCACGAACGCGGCTCCTCCTAGCCCAGGCGCCCCGTCTGCAGGGGATGTGTTTTTTGCAAAGCGTGTTCTCCAACTTTCCCGGGCCAGTGCGGAGTTCCAGGACCGCGCTCGGCTAAGTGGGGCGCCCAAGGAAGAGGGTTCCCGAGGAAGGGGCACGCGGGGAAGGGGCGCCCGGGGAGAGGACGTACGGGGAGGGGACACCCAGTCCGTACGTACCCACGACGGTGAGCAGCATGTTGTCCAGCAGCAGCGCGAGGAACACGATGAACAGGATGAGCTTCCGCGAGTGGCGGCTCTCGGGCAGCCAGCGGAGCAGCGCCAGCTCGCTCAGGGCCATGGCTTCGGGGCTGGGCTGCGGGCGCGGCGCGCGGTGAGGGACGGACACGGCCGGGGACCCCCACGCAGCCTCCCCGAGCCAGGGAACCGCGCGCACTGGCGCCCCGGCCTCCGCCCGCCTGCCCCGATCGCGCCCCCACGAGCGCCTGCGCTCCCTGGAAAGAGCATCCTCGAGGGCCGTCGGGGACCCAGGCTGGGGCCGCCGGGCGCAACCCTGCGCCCCGCCACCCCGGAGGCTCACACCTCTCGGACTGCGCCCTCGGAACGCGCCGCGGGCCCCGCGCTCCCTGCGCCCTGCACCCCGCCTGCCCGGTGGTCCCCGGAATCCCGCGCGCAGCGCTTCGGGGGTCCCCCGCCCTCCCCCGACCCCTGGCCTCTGACGCCGTGCCCCGCGGGCAGGGAACAGGGTCCGTGTTACCTCGGGATCGCCTGCGGCTGCCTGCCCGCGTCCTCCGCGACCGCGACACCGCCCGGGCCGCTGTGGGCTCCGTCAGTCCTGGCGGCTCCGGCTCACGGTCTCCACCCCAGCGGCCGCCGCCGCTCAGTTTAGCGGGTCCGGCTCTGACGTCACGGCCGGCGGGGGCGGGGGGCCGGGGCGCCGTGGCGCCGGTACCGCGCTCGGAGAGGCCGCCCCCTCCCTGTCCCCGCCTCCGCCTCCACCCTGGCGCACACCCTGCCCGGCCCAGCTGCGCGCCCTGGGGACCTGGGCCAGGTGAAGCTGCAGGGGCGCAGAGGGAAGGGGTCGGGTGCCCCGGGCGAGAGGTGAAGGGCCAGGGCCAAGGTGAAGAGGCAGGGACCAGTGGTTTCTTCTGCTTTGAACAAGTGAGGTGGCTCTTTAAGCCTCAGTATCCCTGAAATGAGCCGTCTAGACGTGAATGATGGCCGTGGGATGAGTGCACCAGGGGTCGTAGGTGTTTGGGAACCAGGGCCAGACTTTTTCTTGGGAAAGCCATACTTTGCACCCCACCATCTCCTCCCCCCCTCCACCTCTGCGGCATGATGCAGGGTGCCGCTCGGAGCCTTTGAGCTTTGGGGACCCTCAAGCTGGTGACATGGGAATGGGGGAAAGGGATACCTGTCAGTGTCACCCCACAGTGGAAGTGGGGGGAGGTGAGGGTTTCAGGCCCTTGAGTCCAGGTGTCAGAAAGTGGGAGCAGGGCACTTGGGCCTCTGGGGCCACCTGGGCAGGGGGCCCTGAAGATTGGTGAGTCCCTGGCGCCTTAGTGCAAGGGCTCCCGCAGCAGCTGGCCCTGGCCCTGTGTGCTGCAGGCTCCATGCTGTGCCCTGGGGGTCTGGTCTAGAGATAGTTGAGAGAGGCCGGGTGCCTGTTTGTGGCTGATTCTGAGCTGTTATCCTCACTCCCAAAGGCTAAGAGTCCACCTGTGATTTCCAAGTCTTTTTTATAAACAAAGGAGAAAAAAACAGATGCCCCTCTGACAGAGCTGGAGCTCTGGAGGCCTTCCAAGGGGCTACAGGAACAGGAGCTGTTTTCTTGGAAAGCCATTTAGAATAAATGTTAGCGTGTCACAGTCTCTTAGCAGAAGAGTCTGACCTTGTTTTATTCATGTTCTCTTGGGTTGTCAGCAGGAGGCCACTTGGAGCAGCAGCGTGATGTGCCACTGTCCCCAATCTCTCTACCTCCTTAGTTCCTTCCAGAGACCCCCCCCCCATGCTTCCCATTGTGACCCGCCCCCATGTGTGAGAAAAGATGGTTGAATAGGTAAATAGGTCAAGAACACAGGTCTCTGGCATGTCCCAGAATGTGTGCAACTTAAATATTAAATAGGGAGGAGAGAAAGCAAACCACTGAGGAGGAGAAAGCAGATGGCAGTGAGCTGTTTAAGATATTACGATGTCACATTCCTGGAATGCCCCAAAGTGCTTGCTCTGGAGTTTCAGAACCCACAGATACAGGCCCTACCCAGGGACTGTAGGGACAGAGAAGCATCACTGTTAAGGGCCTTTGTCAGGATGCCTGGGTCGCAGCCTGCTACTTCCTTGGGCAGGTTATGTAGCCTCCGTGTGCCTTACCTTCCCCATCTCTGAAATACGGACACTATTAATAATTGGATCTACCGCAGGGTGGTGGTGAGAGCTAAATGGGAATGGACAGGCAGCTCTTAGCACCGTGCCGGGCACACAGTGAAAGCTCCATAAGTGTCAGCCATTCATTCATGCGATGAGTATTTGTTGAGTGCTCACTGTGTGCCAGGCACATGGCTGATGCTGGGGAGACAGTAATGGCCTAGACAAAACCCCTGCTCTGGGGTTGCTTACATCCTTACATTCCTGTAACCACATCGCAGCGGGGAACACAGGAAGCCACACCAAACAAACTCCAGTGCAGCCAGCAGGAGGAAGATTGCTCCAGGACAAGTGCTACCCTGTGCTACCTCCTCCAGGTCTCTGCCACCACCCCTGGAGCACCATGGCCTGTAACTGAGTCTTCAAACTTTTTGTTGACAACCCCTAAAAGAATTTTTTTTAAATATGTATGCCGTACACATTAACTGGCATCTAAAATGAGTTTTTTAATCATAAATTTAAATCGTTTGGGGTATATTGTATATGTTTACCTTTATATATAAAATTATTATATCTCTCTTTTAAATGTACCCAATGGAATATAAATATTATAAAAATGCAAAACCACCATATTGTACTTAAAGATACAAACAACTTTCTCTTTCACAGTCAAAAAATTTACATTGTGTTCTTTACACCTTCAAAGTATGTTTTCATTCCATTTCCAACAGAATTTTATCCCTACTGTAATGTTTTATCATTTAAATTCTGTATTCATCACCTTACCTATTAAATGAACTGTGACAAATATATGAATATGCATTAACTTTTTAAAGTTTTCTTATGGCCATAAGGCTCTAAAATTCCCTGTAGGATTGTGTGATTATAATGGTATGCAAATGATCAAGACATCATACATAAACATGAATCTTGATAAATTAACATAAAAAGGAAAATTGTATTAGAAGTGCATTACTTAATGAGATGGATGGAAGGGGATATTTGGAGCCTTGATGAAAGAGACCCTGATATTGTCTCTGTTTAGTGCCTGGGATGCTTTTATGCCTCAGGACACGGTACCACAGTGAGGTGGTCAGACTCGGATTAGGTACCAGGTGAGCCTTTCTTTTGCCCAGTGGGAGACAAGAGATTGCTGAGGGGAGGGGATAAAGGAGCCTCCTGATGTCTGCATCGTGGTCCATCTCAACCAGATCAATTTTAAAATAGAAGGGATATGGAAATTGAGGGTCCCCAGTGGCTTGGGAAATCTTCATATAGACCCAGTGTCCCAGCATCCCAGGCTGAAGGGCCCAATCTGGGATGCCCTGCCTGGGCTGGGCCTTCAGCCCTCCACAGCCTTTTCTCTCTCAGCCCCTGCCTTCCCCCTCCAGCCACAGTGGTCCTCTCAGTGTTCCTCTGCCTCAGGGCCTTTGCACATTCTCTTTCCTCTTCCTGGGAAGTTCTTCCTCTTCTTTTCCTAGGAATCTCCTCCTTCTTCATTACTAGCCCTAACGTCACTTCTTGGGGGAAGCCATGCATTCATAGACCCCACCACCGCTGTCAGACAGGTCCCTCTCTTATTAACCCACATGGAACCGTACTTCCTCCGGAGTATGCGTCTCCATGTGGAATGATATCCCCATAAGTGCGATTAATCATCTCTGTCTTCCCAGGTATCAGGACTGGGGCTACTCACTCATCACTGATACTCCAGAACACAGTCAGTGCTCATTAAACACCTGCAGAGAGATGTGCATGGCCATTAGCAGAGCTGTGGGAACCAGAAAGACAAACACCTTTCTGGAAGGGGAAGGGCATGTTCCTCTCTCCCCTGCTGGAGGCCACTCCTCAAGGACCAGGCTTTGAGGACGCTGCCTAGTGGACACAACCTTTATTTAGTCTCCCTAGGAATGCAAAATTGGTGGGCTCAGCCACCCCACCTTCTGCCTCTACCTACTTGCACCCTTTTTGGACATTAGGGACTGAGAAGGTGCAAAGGTACCACCAGGGTTGGCTTTTTCATTAAATTTCAATATTTAGGAATGGTAATTCCTAAATTCCATTGAGGAAGTAGCCACCTAGAACATAGCAGTTAATTTAAGTAGACATTATCTGAGATACACTAACATGAGCTTAAGCTATAGGTAGCATCCTAGCTGGGTGACTTTATAAGCTGTATGACATGTATGGGCATGCCATTTAATTAACCATTGCATGCCTCAGTTTCTCATCTGTCACTCAAGCATAATAGCCCCTCCCTCAGTTATAGAGATTAAGTGGGATGAGCCTGGCACAGTGCCTGACACTCATCAGGTGTCGTCTGTTATTGGAAAATTGAAAACTGAATACAGGAATGGTGTGGGTGTTCCATGGGGAAAATCCTCAGGGGCTCCCACCACCAGAGAACGTGGAAATAAGGAAAACACACTTACCTCCTGGTCGTTAAGCTGTGAAATGTAAATAATGGGTCAGAGCAGAAATTAACAAAGGCTTGCTGAAGAGACTTGTTAGACTAGTTAGCACATGGGGAAAGAAAGGCGCAGTGGCCAGGTAGGCCCAGATAGGAGCAGGCAGGTCACAGACGGGGGAGCCCAAATGGCTACAAGCTCATGCACAGACACTCAGACACACTAGTAATCAGAGAAATGTCAATTAAAATGACAACGAGGTACAGCACTACACCCATAGCACTGGCAGCAATAGGAAGCCAGGTAATGCCACTTGTTGCGAAGATGTAGGAAAACAGAATCCTTTCCTTGGCACAGATGGGGACTGGTGCAGCCTTTCTGGAGAGTGATCAGGAAGTTAAGTAAGTGCCCATCTCTGATCCAGCAACCTCTCTCCCTGCTGGTCTTTCTTTACCCCAGGAAGCCGATTAAATAGCTCCCTGGAGGCTCCCCACAGAAAAGGCCCATGCACAGAGAGCTGCTCCTGGGAGAGCAGGTTAACATAGCACACACCTAGGATGCACTGCACACCAGGGGAGTCCTTGAGACAGTTCACGCTGTGCTTTGTGGGAAACCCCTCCCCATTTGTGCATGGCTGCAGGTGGCTCCTGTGGCCTGGATCAGTCCCCTGATCCTCCAGGGCTGGTGGCTTCAGCTGAACCTTCGGAGGGATCCTCCATCTAGACAGGGTTTATCTGCAGACTATGTGGACAAAGAGTCCCTCGGGCAAAACCCTCAAGAGCTTTACTAATATCTTCCTTGTACAACAACGACAAGGTGCTGGTGGTGGTATTTCTCCGTAGCTTGAGGGAGGGTCTCTCTGCTCCCCACGCCAGGGCTGGGCAGGCTTAGGCAGAACAGCATAGGACTGCGGGAGGTGAGGAGCCCAGGGCTGAAACAGGGACCTGAAGCAGGAAGGACCCTCAGGCTCTGGTCTCTCCCCTCCCACCACGGTGCCTCAGAGAAATCCCCGCTCAGACCAAAGGGGAACAGACGAGGACAGTCATAGTGGTATTGTCTGCATCAGTGGGGAGTTGAGGCTACCTCGGTTTCCATCTCTAGGGAATAAGTGAAATGTGGAGGGTGTGCACAGTAGAGTACCGTGGAGCCGCAGACGTGACGCACTGGATTACACACATCTCTGCAGGCAGATTTCAGGAGGTCTTGAGTACGAAAGGAAGAGGACAGCAAGTTCTACAGCACAATTCCAGGTTGATACATGAAAAGTGCACGGGGTACCACTGCGTATTCTGGAGGCTTCATTTCCAGTCAAGGGAATGTATCAAGTACATGGGAGTAGGTGCTCTTGGGGATCTGGGATGAGGCAGGAAAGTGGAAGGAAGTGGAAATAAAACAAGAAATGAGCCTTACAAGGACGACTGACCACAGTGACACAGGAAAGTGACTCCCAATGCTGGGAGTCTCTTAAGGTCCAGGTGGGTCCTTGGCTTCATGCAAGAAAGAATTCAGAAGTGAGCTGACAGTATAAAGTGAAAGTAAGATTTATTCAGAAACTATAGAAAGTCTACTCCGTAGAGCAGAGGCTAGTTCTCCCTGTGGAAGAGAACCAGCCCCCTGTGGAAGAGAACCAGCCTCCTGGTTCCTGTTGTCCTTCTATTTAAGCAACAACTTAATTACAGCTAAACAAGGGGAGGAATATTCATGGAAGGAGCCATGTGTTCCTGGAATCAGGGTGACACCCTCTGTTCCTCCACCATCTTGGTTCTAACCAGTTGGAACTTGCCCTGCCTCCATCCTATTTTGATCAAGGTAATTTTGAGACTTCCTGATTCAGGTAACTTCCTGATCCAGTTAGATAAAGCTAGAGCAACAAAGCAATTTCCAAGACAGTACCTAAAGCAGTACCTGCCAGTTCCCTATCTCAATAGCATGCTGGGAACTGAGGCTGATGATCAACTCAACTCCCTGTACATGAGACACCCCATTCCCAAAAGGATATGTCCCTCAAAAGGGGCTGTCCACCATGGATACCTAGAGAAAGCAAAGGCTTTCCGTACAGAGTTAGCTGTGCTGAACACATAGGCCGCACGGGGAAATGTCTCCCCAGGGCAGGCAGGGCTTTGCTGTGTCTCAAGCCAGACTGAAGTGAAATGATGGCAGATGGAAACCTCTATCCTCAGAAAACAACAAAGAACATCAGAAAGGGTAAGTATCTGGCCCAATGCAAAAGGCTCTTGGGTGAATTTTTTTGGTTTGGCTTGGTCTGGTTTTTGCCTTTTCCTCTTATTTTTTTAATAAAACTTGGTTTAAAATTAAAATGATAACATCATCTGGAGGGGTTTATGGCATGTGTAGATGTATTTCTTATAATAACTATAACTTAAGGGGGGGTGCTTATGGGCCTATAATGTGGAGAAATTTCTATATTTTATGTGAAGTGTTTATTATTAACTGTAAATGGACTGTTAGGAGTTGAGGATATATAATGTAATCCTTAGGGCCACCACTATAAAAATAATGCGAAGAATAGCTAAATAACTAACAGAAAAAATGAAAATTAAATGGAATTCTAAAAAGAATTCAAATAATTTTAAAAGATATGAAAGGAGGAACACACGAACAAAACACAGAGGAGTCAAACAGCAAACAAAAGTAAAATGAGGGAGGAAACACAGCTACATAAAAAATTACATTAAACATTAATGGATACTATAATTAAAAGAAAGACATTATCAAAATGGATTTTTAAAATAGTCTCAACTCTATGCTTTAAATATAAAGACACAGATAGGTTGAACGTAAATGGATGGAAAAAATATGTTACTGAAAGTTCAGCACTTATCCCCAAGGCCACGTCAGAAAAACAAGGACAAGTTGTTTGAGGAGAAGGAAAGAGAAGTTTATTAATTTTCTGGCAAATAGGGAGGATGGGAGACTCTCGTCTTAAAGTACCATCGCCTTCTCTATAAGCACAAATACAGAGCTTTTAAGTTGGGGTCCGGCGTTCAGCTTGGGACTATTGCTGTTTAATTATAGTTGATGGTCGGTTGACCCCATATCCAGTGAAGACAATCTTGTGACCTCTGCCGGGACAATTCCGTTGAGCCATCTCTTGATATAAAAAAACAAAGAACATCCCCCTGCCCTTCTGATTACTGGCCTTAGGCAGGGATACAGGTTTTAATTCCCAAAAAGAGTGGGGAGGGGCAGTTAAGAGATAGCTCATAAAACATTTTATCTTTTTTAAGATAAAATGAGGCTGTTCCCTCTGTTACAAATACAGTGCATGCAAACTGTAAGCATAAGTAGGCTGAAGTGACTATATTAATTTTAGATAAAATAGATTTCAAAACAAAACTTTAAACAGAAGTATAAAGAAGGGGCTTCCATCATGATAAAAAGGGTCAATCCACAGGAAGACATAACAGTCATAATGCACATGCACCCAATAACAGGGCTGGACATAAATGAAACAAACATGGACAGAATTAAGGACAGAAATAGACAATTCCACAATCAAAGTGGGAGACTTCAACACCCCTTTCTCAACAATTGATAGAACATCTGAACAAAAAATCAGCAGACATAGAAGATCAAAACAATAGCATCAGCCACCTTGGCTTAATTGATATTTATACTGAACAATGGCCAACTTCACAGGCTTTTCGAGTACACATGGAAGGTCTCAGCCAAGATCTGTCTCATTCAGTTAGGGTTTTTTTTTTTTTTTCTTGAGCCAATTCTATCAGTTGTTTAGCATATGTATAAATAATGAGACTACAATTAGAAAAAAGAATGCATTTCATTCTCATGCTTTTCTGAGGTCTTCTGCGTAGGCAACTGTAAAAGAATATTTTCTGTGTAAAATTTAACCAAATCAACTGTCCTGATTTCAAGAGGCAATGGCAAAGCAAATGTCAATTTACCTGAAGTATGTTTTGCTGACTACCAATGACATTAAGCCATAGACGCACTAACTTAATAATTCAATCACTGAATTAACTGGCTTCATGTGGCATTATCTGTACACATGGGTCTCCAGGTTTGGCTACTTTAATAGAATCACCGACCTGTCTGAGGACATTTGCAGTAATTGAAGGCTGCAGAGGAGCCAGCCAGCTGTGAGGAGCAGTGATGCGTTTGCTTTATGCCTTGATCCTCTACTCTTATCTGCACTATCGCAATCACCCCCTACCAGTGTCTGTCCCCAGAGCCCCCCAGACCTCCTGCAGTCTACCCTCCTCACTAGCCAGAAAGAGCTGCAAAACACCAATGTGGTCACTGCCTTGTCTAAATCCCTTCAGTGGCCTTGCACTTGGGATAATGTCAGAAGTTTTGTTTCTTTTTTTTTTTTTTTTCAGACAGAGTCTCCCTCCGTCGCACAAGCTAGAGTGCAGTGGTGTGTTCATAGCTCACTGCAGCCTCCAACTCCTGGGCTCAAGGGATCCTCCCGTCTCAGCCTCCTGAGTCGCTGGGACTATGAGCCACCATTGCCTTACTAATGTCAGAGGTTTCCAGTGTGGTCCAGCCCTGACCACTCTCTCCATCTTAATTTGCCACATTTGTTCTTACCCTCTGATCTAAAATTGGATTCCCTTATGATTATCTGGGCCCTTGCATGACTCAGATGTCTTTGTGTATCTCCAGGGCCCCAGCATTCCAGCCTGCTTTGCCACCCCCTCCACTCCCGCCACACTGGGCTGTTTTCAGCAAGGGTTCTTTGCCTCAAGCCCTTTTCACTCTCTGCCCTTTCTGCCTGGGAAGCTCTCCTTCTCCCTCTTTGTCTGATTATTTTTTTTCACCTGTTCACATACCCTGTGCTCCTTCCCACCCCAGGGTCTTTGTCAGGCCATTTCTGCTGCCTAGCATGTCCTTCCCTCTTCCGCCTTGATCTAGTTAATTCCCCCTTAGCCTTGCGTCTTAGGTCAAAACACAGATAGGTTGAAAGTAAATGGATAGGAAAGTATTTCTTCCCATGGAAGCCTTCCCTGACCCCTATGCATATGTCACCCAGGCTGTATGGGTAGGTCCCCAAATCTTCCAGTCGTGCACTTCTCATTAGAACCACAATTGTACTAATGTGACTGATTCATGTCTGGCTTCTGGATCCCTCTCCCTGGGAGCTCCTTGAGGGCACGGCCTCAAGGAGCTCCTGTGTCTTGTTCACAGCTTCGTCCGCAGAGCCTCGTGCTGCCTGGCACAGGGTAAGAGTTCGGTAAATGCTGTGGTTGACTCAACTTCCCCGATCACTTAAGCAGTGAGTTTACCGTCTAGGGCCACTCACTGAATGGACTGTCGGGCACCCACCACCCACAGGACCGTGGCCCTCACAGGCTGTCTCTGTGGGCCCAGTCATCTGCTGTCGCCCAGTGCAGCTTCCATGCCTTTGCATAAGCGACTTCCTCCACCAGGAATGCCCACCCCCTTTCTTCTACCTATCCAAACCCTCACCTCCTCCTACCTGGTTTGGCTTGGAAAACCTTTTTCCCACCATTGCACCGACTGACCACGAAACCCTCCCAATGTCTGATGCAACAGGACACTGCTGTATCTGCTTGTTAAAGCCCCAAATGATTGAATCACTCCTGACCCTCCATCCCTAGCAGTTCCCCGCGGCCACCTCCCATGCCTCGACCTCTGTTCCTTCCTGACTCTGAGTCTTTGCTTAGGCAGATCATCTTCCTAGCATGTCCTTCCTGCCCTTGGCGAGGGGAGCCCAGCCAGAAGCCAAATGCCCACATCATCCCATGGTCCCAGCGACACCGTCAAAGCTGAAGGCAGTGGCACAGCACAGGCTTCCTCCAGTTCTCTGTTGAATGGCTCCTTTTCCCTCCTCATCCTGCTCCCATCCTGGTCACCACCTCCTTCCCCAGCAGCCTCCTAACGGCCTCCCTGGCACCAGTTGCTGCCTCCAACCCAGCAATCACTTAGTGGCTTTCCATGACCCACTGCTTTCCTTCAACACACCCCTCCCTAACCCAAGAGCCTAAAGTGGCTCCCTAATACCTCACACCTAAGCTCTTCTGCTTGACTTCCAAGGTCGTCCACAGCGGCCCACCCTGCCCTAACTCCTACCCTGCTCTAATCACACTGGCCCACTCAATGCCCCAGAAACAGTCATCGTCCATGCTGTTTGCCTCATCCCTCCAGCTTTCCAAATCCTATTCCTAGCCCCAAGAGCTCAACTCAAGTCCTCTCTCTGCTGCAAAAGTTGAGCCTCACATAACCATTGCAGCCCTCCTTGGGCTTCCACCTCTAAGAGCACACAAAGCCTGATGGCTGGTTCTCACTAAAGCATTTGCCAGTTTCCACTGTTTCCCGGTAGGTTCATCTGGGCTCATTCTTTTTTGTCTTCTTTTCTTTTTTGTTTTTCCAGCTGGACCATCAACTCCTTGAAGGCAAAGGAAGTGGCCCCTGCCTCCTTCTGCCTCCCCAAAAACAGAGTGCACAGGGCTACTGAGAGTTGACCCACAGGATTAGCACAGGACACACAGTGTGAAGCCCAGGGCCAGAGCTGGTTCTGTGAACGGGCCGGTACACCTGCATTGTCCAGTCCCCACCGCGTGTGGCCGTGGAGCGCTTTGAATGGGAGTAGTCTGAACTGAGATGTGCTGCGAGTATTGAAGTACATACTGAATTTGGAAGACTTAGTAAAAAAAATGTAAAATATATCATTAATAATGTTTATATTGTTACATGCTGAAATAATACTTTAGACACATTGAATTAAATAAAATATATTGTTAAAACTAATTTCAACTGGGCATTTGTCCGAAGGAAAGGAAATTAGTATGTTGAAGAGACACCTGCACCCTCATGTTTACTGCAGCACTAGTCCCAATAGCCAAGCATGGGATCACCTGTTGGGTGTCCTAAAACAGAGGAATGGATGAAGAAAATGTGGTGTATATACGCAACAGAATACTATTCAGCCCTAAAAGAGAATGATACCCTGTCATTCAAGGCAACATGGATGGAACTGGAGGATAGTATGTTAAGTGAAAAAAGCCAGGCACAGAAGGACAAATAATACATGATCCCTTTCATTTATGGAATTTAAAAAAGCTGATCTCATAGCAGTGAAAAGTAAAACAAAGACTAAAGGCTGGGAAGGTAGGTAAGGAGAGATTTCTTAAAGGACACATATAGGTGGAATAAGTTCTAGTGTTCTATACTTATGTAGGATTTATCGTTAACTATAATAGATAGTTTCAATAGCTAGAAGGAGGATATTGAATGTTCCCAACACAAAGAAATCGTAAATGTTTGAGATAATGGACGTGCTAATTACCCTGATCTGATCACTATACATTATATATATCAAAACATCACTATGTACTCCATGAATATGTACAATTATTATGTCAATTTTTTAAATTTAAAGAATAATTTAAAAACCAGTTTCACTTGTTTCTTTTTTATTGTTTTCATGTGGCTGCTAGAAAGTTTTGAATTACCTATGTGGCTGGCATTTTTAGCTCACGTTACATTTCTGTTAGGTGGCTGTGGGATTGTACATGAATGCTAGAAGGGGCCTTGGAGTTTATTAAGTCCAGTGGCTGCCTTTGACACACAAGAAAGCAGACCCAGAGAGGGACAGTGTCTTGCCCCATGTCATACAGGTAGGAGGCCAGAGTGGTGAGAACTGGAACTCTGCTTCCTGGAGCTTCATAGCTTGGGGGCAGCTGATGTCTGGCATGGTGGGTGCCCACAGGTGGTCTTAGTGGCAAGGACTCTAGGAGGGACCACAGGCTCAGGCCACAGCTCTGAAGAGGCTCCCACGCCCCCTGCTCAGAGCCATCTGCACCCACTTGCTATGCCGACTGCACACCCAGACACCCGCAGGGCAGGAGATTTTAGTGGAGAATCAATAGTCCAATAGGGCGGGCTGCAGAGACCCAAACCTAATTATGTTGTTCAGAAACTTGTCTGTAACTAAAAGGCATCTGCAAAATCACTGTCACCATCTCCGACGGGGGAGAGAAATCCAGTCATTATGTCCAATTGGATTTTTATTGACTGTCGTCTTGTAGAAGAGGTCGTCTCCCTGCAAAACCATTGTTTGGGTGCTGCAGGGAAACACACACAGACACACAGAGTTGTCCCTTTTCTGGGAGACTTTTGGGAAGGTTCTGGCTCACCCTTTTTGCACAGGTGGCCCAAGATGCTGTTGCCCAAGTGACTTCCCAGGTTCCATTTTTGAAGTTCTAGATCTCACGGCCCCAACTCCTCTGCAGAGAGCAGAGCACGCATCTCTTTCAAAGGCAGCACGGAGGGACCAATGTCTCCCACAACCTCAGGCGTTTGACAAACCCCCCAAATGGGAGAAAATAGTTAAGGGTGAGAAATCTTTTGAAAATTAGTTAAAATATCTGAATGTCAATTCATTTGTATGACTTCAGAATTGCAATAGGAAAAACCTGGAAACCTCCCAAATGCCTGCACAGAGGGGCCTGCATAAACCAAGCAATACCACGTGACCACTTAAGACAATTAAGTAGCTCAGTGTTCACCACGGCAAATATGGAAGACGGTCTTCAGTGAAACCAAAGCTCACAGGACAGCATGTCCGAGATGATTTAATTTAGGAACACACACAAATTTATTCAGAAGACTACACATACATATGTAAGTGTTGACAGGAATTCATTTCAGGGAATAAGAACAGTGTCCGGGGGCGGGGGGCACAGGAGGGTGAAGATTTTTACTTCCCCGTTGTCATTTTGTGCCCGTCCATATTTTTTGAAGTTTTGTCTACCACAAAGCTCTGTGCTAGTTAATTTTAGGTATCTCCCTGACGGAGGCTTTGATATCAAGGCTGCTGATGGTTTGTTTCTGGGTGTGTCTGTGAGGGCCTGTCCAGGGGTGATGGGCCTGGGAGTCAGGGGGCTGAGGGAGGAAGGCCCACCCCCGATGTGGGGCCCCCTCCAGTCCATGGGGCCGGAGGGGACAAAGCAGGCAGCAGGAAGGGGGTTCACTGTCTCTGCTCCCCCATCCCTTCGGGACCAAGCCGCCTTTGTCCTTTCCTGCCTGTGGACGTCAGACCCAGGGTCTTGGGCTTTGGGACTCTGGGACCTGCACCAGCACCTCCAGGGGAGGGGGTGGCTGTCGGGCCTGGCTGTGGGCTGCAGTCTTGCAGGCCTGTCGTGGCCAATTGTGGGCCTTCATTGCTGCGATCCTGTGAGCCAATTCCCCCCAACAAAGCCCCTTCCACCCATCCTACTGGTTCTCTCTGGAGAACCCAGACTAGTACGAGCTCCCATTGCTTTTTTCTCATAGTTTCCTTATGAGACACACCAGACATACAGAATAGGGTGCAAAATATATTTACAGTGTAAAGAATAATTGTCCAGTGGGCCCCAATGCGACCCCCACCCAGTCAAGACACAGATCCCTGTCAGAGGCCCCCAAGCCCTTGGGTGCATCTCCCCAACACAATCTCCTTCCTTCCCCGGGGACACGACCACCCTTCTGGCTGGCCGGGTCACCTTTTCCTTGCTCTTCTTTATGATTTTACCACCTGTGGTATTTCCCTAGAAATACAGTTGAGGTCTGCCTATTTTTTAAAAATCTTTTTATAAGTAGAGAATAATTCTGTAGGTATTCTTTCTGTATCTGGTTTGTTTTGTACAATATTGTTTGTAAGATTCATTCATATCCTGTGTAACTGGAGTTTGCTCATGTTCACTGCTGTATAGTATTCCATCATCTGACCGTGACACAGTTTATTTATTCTCCTGTAGGTGGACATTTGGGCATCCGCCATTTGGGGACATTATCAACAATGCTGCTGTAGAGATTTGTGTGCACTTGTGAATTTCTTCAAGGCCAAATCTGGGAAGGAAACTGCTGGATCATGACACATGCACTTCTTCACCCTCCCCAGACAATGCCAAAATGCTTTCCAAAATAGTTGCATTAATACATACTGCTAACTTTAAAAGTGTTTTTAAGGACTGCATGCAAATGGAAAGGAAGGAGGAAAAGAGGAAGAGAAGAGAAGAAAGAAACTTCCTCAAAGTAACAGCACCTCCGTTGACTCTCCTCCCACACTGGCACCCCCTAATACAATGAACTGAATGTCTGTGTGCCCCCCAAATTCGTATGTTGAAATCCTCACCCCCAATGTGATGGTTGTGGGATCTTTGGGAGGTGATTAGATTGTGAGAGTGGAGCCCTTATGAGTGGGATTCGTGCCCTTATAAAAGAGGCCCCCAGAGAACATGGGGGCAGCGCCTGGCACGGTGAGTGGGTCGGAGCTAAGGAGGGGGAAGTTGGGCTCAGAACAAATCTCAGGCTCATGGAGGACTGGGATGGGCTCAACAGAGGGACAGAAAGGGGGCCTGTGAGATCCTGGGTCCTCAGTGAAGTGGGCTGGCATCTTCAGGCAGAGGGCCGCTGGCCCCAGGAGGTTGTGAGCGCCCTGTCCTGCTGTGAGCCTAGCCCCAGGCACCTGGAACCCAACCTGTGGGTGGTCCTCACGGTCAGCAGGGCTTCCTCTACTGTTCTGGAGAACTCCGGAGAATGGCGACCATTCATCTCTGAGATGGGAGTTACACAATGCCCGGAGGACGGTGCGGAATAAAGTGGAAGACACAGCCCGGGCTCCCTGGGAGCCTCTAATCTCTGATGAGACAAGAGAGCAAGCCTCAACTGCCCCACACAGTGGGCTGACCTCACCACATTCAGGGTGTTTTGATATAAGCTGTTCCCCAACCCAGAGTCTCCCTTTGTTCTTTGTGTTAATTTGGCCTTCAGGGAGAGAAGGAATGTGTTTCCCAAAGAAATAAATATGCAAAGACTTAGCCTAGGGGTAAAAATAACAGCTGGATCCAGGAGTGCCCAGGCAATGCAATGGCCCGAGATGAGACTGTCTGGTTTTGTTGTGTTAATAGAGCTTTCCTGCAGCTCTCAAGACAAGAAAGTCAATAAAACTCCCTGTCCCCAACCCACTCCTTGTCTCCCTGCCCAGACAGTGTACATGGCTTTTGGGAAAGACTCAGGATGTCTTTGTAATGGCAGCCTGGTGTCCCTTAGTCACCTGTTGAGAAAGGAGGGAGGGAAAAAAAGACTGCAGAGGGCCCGCTCTGCGCACTGCCCACTGGGCTCTCCTGCCTGCATTTTGGGAGAAAACGCAGGAAAGGCCCAGGGAGCATCAGGGCCCAGGGCATTAGGATCATCTATAGGCACCTCATCTAACATTCCTTCAACAAATGCCATGCTCTGAGAAGGTGCAGCCCAGCTGGGGAAAGAGGACAGACCCCAAGTCATCACACAGAGGGTGTGTCAAGGGCAGCTTGGGAGGGGGCCCTCAGGAGAGGCTGTCATCCCTGAAGGCTGCTGGCCCCAGAGAAGCTCCATGAGGAAGGGGTTTGGGTGGGGCCTTGAGGCCCAGGAGGGGTCCAGAGTCTCAGAGGGCAGATGCCTTTGGAAATAAGCCCTTGGTCAACCTGGTGAGCAGTGTAACAGGGTAGGCTCTCTCCTTGCTGCATTTAAAATGAAGGCAGGATGTCCATCATCTCGGGCACATTTACATCCAAAATGCACTTGTCCTGGATCTCAGCTCCATGTGGCCTAACATCCCAGAGTCCCCTGTGCTGCCAACATCACAGAACCTGCCCCCTGGAAATGCTCTAGGGAATCCTCAGCCAGTGGTTTTCATTTCTACCCACACATTTTTTTTTAAATTATGGACTTCTATATTCAAACAAAATGTTGCAGGAAGGCCGAATATATAAAACAGAGCGAAGCAAAGCTACACAGGCCAAATCAGGGATAGGAGACTAGAGTCTTCACGTGGGTCCACTGCACTAAATCAGAAAACACTTGATGAAAACTCCCATCCTCTTGCAAACTGGGGAAACTGAGGCACAGAGAGACAGTCCTGACCAAGCCCCAGAGATCAGAGACATGGCCGATCTTGTACCACGCTGAATCCCCAGCACCCATCTAAGTTGGTTCTGGCACAGAATAGGTGCCCAATAAATATTTGTTGGGAGAGACACGTGGGCAACACTGATGACTTTTGCACAGTCATCTCTGTTTTTCCACAAATGAACTACTTTTTGTAGAGACTAAAGGGGGACTTGCATCTCAGAGAGGGTCCTTAATTGCCTGTGTTTTGAATTTACAGCATTTGAAAGGGTTTGATTCCCTGATCTAATGGCAAGAACAAAAGCAATAAAGGGCAGGGGGAGGATGAAAAGGAGCCACAGTTTGCGTCTGAGACAGGAGGTGCCCTTTGTTGTCCTGCAGCCCAGTCCACTTCAAAGTTCTCTGCTGAACAGGGATGCACATCAGTCACCATGGCAACAACAGAGCTGCCTAGGCCGCCCGACCCTGGACAGCTACTGCCAGCCGCCCCACGGCATATGCCAGGCTTCCGGAGAGCTGGGTGGGGTGGGGGGTGGAGGGCCCACAGCCCAGCCTGGCTCCACCTTCATCTCGCCCGTCTTATTGGTCCTCTGTGGGGGTGGGCGGTGCCTGGGTCAGCACCTCCATTGGCTGTGCCTTCATCCAGCAAAGTCACACCAGTCAGAAGTCACTCCTTAAGGGCTTTCCTCTAGTGCCTGGCACAGTGGTCACTAGACAAAGGCTTGTGAATGCGTAAATGAATGAAAACATAACCAGAGTCTCCTGGGAGCTTCTGAAATGCACACATGCCCAGCTCCGTGTGAAACCAGCTCATCAGCATTTGGGGAGGTACACTCAAGACTGGGGGCTTCCTAACCGGTACACAGGTGCCCCTCCAGTTGGGGTGGGTGGAGGAGAAAGCCGAGTGGAGCCAGCCTGAGTGGGGGTGGCTGGAGCTGCCACTCACTGAGGGGACGAGATGAGAGCTCAACTTGGAGGTGCCGGGTAGGCAGTTGGGAGTCTGGAATTCCAGGGGAGAAGTCAGGGAGGGAGACGGCATTTACGCCCACGGAGTGATGCAACCACAAGGAGGCCGTGGAGACAGGCAAGACCCAGGTCCAAGGCGTAGGCCCTGGAGCACACGGGACAATGAGCAGGGCCCAGCCAGGCAGACGAGAGCGCGTATCAGGCCGGTGTGGTGTTCTGGAAGCCAAGAGAGAGTGACAAGCACAGCTGTGGAAGAGGACAGTCGTGCCCAGGGATGCAGGGGCAGCAAGTGGGAGCTGCAGAAGGACGCCCCCAGCCCATGTGTGTGGCCGCAGGCTGCTGCCACTACCAGATACACCAGGCCCAAGTTCTGACCTTGAAACCGCCCCTCTTCCCCAGTCACAGGCAGTGAGGGCTGCAGGGGAAAGCAGAACAATGCCATTTTTTGCCTCTTAAACACAGTCATGGGGACAGCTGGAGTCTTTTTAGGAGCTCGCGAAGCGAGGCACACTGCTGCAGCGCTTCGCGTGCATTATCTCACCTGGGCCTCAGGACAACCCATTGAGGTAGGTCCCATTTATGTCTATTTGGCAGGTCAAGAAACCTGCCAAGATTGACAGGCCAGGCAGCCTGTCTCCATGGACGCGGACGAAGGGCTTAACCATAGGGCACGCCCCCACTTCCTGGTGTAGGGGTGAGGAGAAACCTGCCCTTCCCCCAAAAGTTCGCTGCAACTTTGTGAGATAAAAGATCACTCACAATTAAGGTACATTAATAAGAAAAAGGTTTATTTACCATGCACATGGGGAGAATCACAGTGATTACTCACTATCCCAATGAAGTTCAGATATTTTTAGACCTGTGTTTTTGGAGGGGAGGGGAAATGAGGAGTAATTCTGTTTCGGGGTGACAATGGTGGTAGGAAGGACAAATGAATGGGGGAGACAGACTGACTTGAACATGATTCTCTTTGCAAATTACCTGAGAGACAGGTATTATATTTAAATGACTTGGGCCAGGGCTGGTTGCATTCTTGATCATTTTTTCCTGCAGTATACTGAGATAACAGGGAGAGGAAGGGAAGTCCATTGTTCTTTTTCAAGAGCCTGTTAATCTCTAAGGCCCCTAATTCAAAATATCAAGGAGTCATATTTTGGGGTAAAATTTCCTAAACTCCTTCATTCCACCTTCTGGAACTTCCCTAGAAGTTTCACACATTAAAAGCTGAGTCGGTAGCTGTGGAGAGAGAGATTGGGTTACTAGTCAAGCAACAAGAGATCTGAAAAGGGAGACAGGAACATAGATCAGAATAAGTATAAAAGAATAGATCTAAGCACATTTCCCAGACTCTGTTAAACCAGTCTCCCCTTCTTGGAAATAGGTCTTCATTAATCTGTTGCAGAATATTTATCTTGTCATTTAAGCAGCATAGATCACAGTCTATTTGCCCTGTGTGGTTACATAGAAACAGCATTTCTTTTTTTTTTTTTTTGGCCAATGGTCATACAAGCTCCTCCCTGTTGGGCTGTGAGGCATCCAGGAGGCAGCAGTGTTTGACCACAACAGAGGTGAGGCTGTTGACTTCTAGCTGAAGTGCTCCCAGTGCTTGCACAGCGATATCGAACTCTTGTTCTACTGCCATGGAGAGACTCTGAAGTGTCTTTTCAATTTCATAAGTTCCAAATGCTGGGAAGAGTCCTGAACACCCAAGAGAACTTAGAATTCTGATAGACAAGTGGATTTTTTAAAATAATATCATGTTTAGTACATTCGCTTGGTACCACTTTATGAACAAAAGAGCCCAAATTTGTAATTTGGCTGGCATTTAAATAGCTGGTAACACAGGGTGTTAGATGACCACCTGTGGTTATCCGGCATCCTGACCATCTAGGTGGGAAGCACTTGTATACTTTGTCACCACACACAATAGAAAGACCAGTGTTATTTACAGACAGGGTCAGGTTGGAACCTGTGACCTCCCAGTCTGGAGTTTGCTGCGCCTCTTCTTCCTCATTCCACTTCCATACCTCCCATTTCCATGTGCTCCTGCCAGTCTGTGGGAACAGAACGTGCTGCAAAATATCTGATCTAAAAGGCCTTTGATCTGGTCCTGGAAGTTATAGGCTTGTCTTTCTCACCTAACCAAGTCAGTCCAGACTTTTGCCCATACATAGTGTCCGGCAAGTTAACAAGGGGAGCGAGTGAACTACCCCCAGTTGCACAGGCCTGGCTGGTGAGCTGTTCACAACATCTGGTGATTTGACAATCATTGGCATCACAAGGGTTAGCATCAGCACCGTCTAAGAGGTACAAGAATGCTACCTGTGGAATCACACTGTAGAGTCTGCTCACAATATTGCCCTGGTGTGTCACCCAGAAAAGATCCAGCATCGTCCCTGTTTTCAATGCAAAGGAGAAAATTCCTTTCTAGTGACTTTACTATCTCTTTTTGGAGATAGTTCATGAGCCTCCAGAGGTTTTTCTGCATCCAGTTGACTCCTCAACAGGAAACCAGTCAATCCCATTGTAACGGGGGGAACGGCCTGAAAAGGGGTAAAATGGTTTACTAGCTGTCTCTCTTCAAAACCTCCCTCACTCCTTTTGGGAATTCAAATCTGCATCCCTGCCCAAGGCCAGCGGTGGGAAGGGCAGGGGGAGTGGTCTTTGTTTTTCTGTACCACAGGAGATGGCTCAGTGGAACTGTCCAGGCAGAGGTCATGAGATTGTCTTTGCCAGAAATAGGGTCGATGAGAGCCATTAAACAGCAATACCCTGAAGCTGAAACCCCCCTTTAAAAGCTCTGTATTTCTGCTTATAGTTGGGAACATGGTACTTTGAAATGCAAGTCTGCCATTGTCCTCATCTGCTGGCAATTAATAAACCTCCCTTTCCTTTTCCTCAAACTACTTGCCGAACTTTTGGTAACCCAATTACCTCTTCATAGAAAACCCAGGTGGTAATTTTCCAGGATCAGCCTGCAGAGGGCACAGAGGAGGCAGTTTCCAAGATTCCCCAAAATTCACGCTCAGAAATGGACAATATAACAAAGAGGGCAGAACATTTTAAGACAAAGACTTCCCCTAGAGCTTGACACGTTCGGTACAAAGATTGTGTTGCTCAGACTCTCACGTGTCTCCAACCCCTGATCTTTGCAGATTGGCTGCCTGACGTGTTCCCAAAGAAACACACCCCCAGATGGCAGAGACTGAGGAGAAAACTCCCACTCAGTCACAAGACAGCTCAGGGACGAATAACAGAAGGAGAGGGAAACCTCTTACTGGTTTTTGTTTTTGCTTTTTTCATTTTTTTTTTTTTCCAGGGAACTGCAGCAAAGTTTGTCTCAACAGATGCTGGTCTAGTCAGAACCATGCAACTGGCTGGTCTGCAGGGCCAGCTGAAAAGTCGGGTTTGTGGGGTGTTAGGCCCAAGTTCTACCCCATGGTAACCCTCTGTATGGCAAAAACAACACAGAAAGACAGTAACAAAAGAAAGAACCACAACAAAAAAGGCTATTTCTCAGAGGAGAGGGAACCAAACAATATGAATATTCATACCACAAAATACCAAAAATATACCAATGCCAGAGTCATTCATAAGACTAGCCACTCACAAAAACCTTTTCTGTCATTGATCTTAAATTTGGACAGGACAGTGATCTTTTACTGTCTGCTCAACTGGAGCCCACAGAGAGAGGAAAGCCGGGAGTCTGACTGGTAAGTTGGGGTATCTCACCAGCTGCCGGCTGGTCAGACTCTGCATTCTCCTCACTGCGGCTTCCAGAAGAGCAGAGTGGCTTGGAGATCCTGCCACCTACACCAAACTGTAGGGTGAGGAGAAACTTCCCCTTTCCCCCAAAAGTTCACTGAAAGATCAACTCACAATTAAGGCAGATTAATAACAGAAAGGTTTATTTACCATGCACATGGGGAAATTCACAGTGATTACTCACTATCCCAGCGAAGTTCATATATTTTCATACCTGTCTTTTTGGAGGGGAGGGGAAATGAAGAGTACAGGTAGTTCTGTTTAGGGGTGACAAATGGTGCTAGGGGAGAGCGATGGGGGAAAGAGATTGACTTGTAAGTGAATCTCTGCCAATTAAATTAACCTGAGAGACAGGTATTATATTTAAATGACTTGGGCCAGGTCTGTTGCAGTCTTGATCTTCTTTCCTGAAATATATTGAGATTACAGGGAGAGGAAGAGAAGTCAATTGCCCCTTTGATCTTCTGATCCAGTCAGTCCAGTTTATGCAGATAGAGGGAAAGCCCCATCCCATGCTTTTTGATCTTGGATGGCCTTTAATTCAAAATATTCTTTATTCCAAGGAGTCATATTTCGGGGTGAAATTTCCTGAGCTCCTTCACTGGTCAGCATGACATTGAGGGGCACTCGTGGGAAAGCTTCTGGGCTTGCCATCCGACTGCCTTCCCCTTGGCCCTTTCCGTCAGTCACCTAACCTCTGGCATGGTGGGCAGTTGTACCTCCTGGCAGAAACCAGGGCGTGGAGTTTTGTGGTGTCCCTGTCAAGCCCACTTTCTGGCCTGCTAGTTGGTAACTCAACCCTAAGGGTTTTTAAAAAATTATTTTTATTTTTTTAGGGACAGAGTCTTACTATGTTGCCCAGGCTGGAGTGCAGAGGCTATTCACAGGCATGATCATAGCACAACGCAGCCTCGAACTCCTGGGCTTAAGCGATCCTTCCACCCCAGCCTCCCAAGTAGCTGGGACTACAGGTTCACGCCACCATGTCCAGTGACCCTAGGGTTATTTTACCGTCTGAGGACAGGCTGATGTGGCAGGAGGGGGCCCAGTGCCCAGTGGAAATGTGGCTGCACCTCTGTCTGGGGAGAATGTTGGAAAGGTGAGCAGGAAGCAGCTTAAGGGGCCGTCCCCTGGGACAGCATTTCTTTCTGCTTGATGCCTCTTGGCCAGGGATGGTTGAGGTTTTGTGGCCACCTATGCAATTTAAGGGGCTCTCTTTAAGGAAGAAAAATACAAAATTGAGAGATAACAACAAATTACAAGCTTACAACAAATTACAGCGCTGACGCATACAAAAATAGACACCATATGAGCACACAGCCAGGGCTTCTCCCAGCCATGGGGGGTCTCAAGTGGGCAAGGGACCGGAGTTTAAGCTTCCTCAGCTTCCCGAGAAATCACCTCTGCCTGCTCAACAGCTCCTTTGATGGGCGTCAGTGGAAATCTCTAATCCTTTGTCTCAAGCACCACCTTTTGGGCCATTCAAATTCAAGAAGGGACAGTTTTGGGAAAGTTCCAGCAGTTTTGAGCAGGCACCGCCCCAGTGGTCTGGCTCAAGCTGTCGGGGCAAAGGCTCTGACCCGAGCACCAACGCTGATCTTCTCCATAGACTGGTGTCAGGGATTCATTCCTGCACCAGATATTTACCGATTACCCACCATATGCCAGCGTGGTGCCAGGCTTAGGGGCCTGTGTCTGTGAGCCACATGGATGTAGCTGGAAAGATCTCAATATGTAACACAGGTAGGGAGCATGGCACATATCAGTTGCTCATTAAATGTTGTTTTCCTTCCCTTTTTCCCACTTGCCAGGTACCCTCAAATACTGAAGTTGTGCCCAACACACAGCAATGCATACAGCAGCCACATGCCAATGTCCTGGGAGTCCAGGCCACCCCCTCCTCCCCACCCATAAAAGCAGCAGCTACCCTTTTGGTGACAAGGCAGGACACCCAAATCCCAGAGGTCACCAGGACCATGGGGGCTGTCCCAGCCAACTCCCTCCCCTTGGACAGACCCAGAAGCAGGCCCCCCCTTGTCTGAAGTCGCCCACCAGGGAAGGGCACAGGCAGGTCTCCTGGATCCCAGCCCCCTTTCCCCCCAAGAAACGAACAAAGGGCTTCTCAACCCCGGGAGGTGAGAATCACCCGCAGTGTTGGAAACAGCAAAACCACAGCCTCAACAACCTGGCCTTCTTGGGCCTCACTCCCAGAGCCTCCACTGCAGCAGGCTCCAGGCAGGACGCGGCACTGGGACTTTAGAAGGTCCAGGTGTCCCTGCCTGAAAGTCCCTCTGATCAGTGAGGCTGGGGCGGGGACGAGGAAGGAAACGGCCAGGGCGAAAGGGAGCTAAAAGTGGAGTTATTGACAGGACACCACCTGCCAAGTGGTGGGGTGTCAAGTGGAAACATTTCAGGCACTGTGATGGGCCAGGTAGGACTTATGATTTGAGGGACTGGGGACAGCGGTCGAAGCGCCCTCCCCAGGCGGAGATGAGAACAAAAGTCCGAGGCGTCCCCTCGCAGGGGGCTACGGCGGAAGACTGGGGTCAGAGGCTCGCCTTTTCCCTGGGGACCGCGGCGGGAGACACCCCCTCCCGGAGACCCAGTCGCGGAGGCGCCGCGGCAGCGGCACTGCAGCCAGGCCCGGAGCGCACGCAGGACACGCCACCTGCTGGCCCCAGAGCGCGGGGCCGCGCGGTCTTGTGGCGCCACCTCGTGGCCACCTGGGGAGGCGCAGCCGCGCCACCTGGCGGAGCAGAGGGGCTGCGGGCCGCGGCGCCGAGGGGCTCCTCCACCCGCTCCCTCACCTTGCGATCTCCGAGTCCTGACCCACCTGGGGGCGCCCGGCCGGGACCCGCTGCCCTTCCCCTGACAGCGCCCGCTGTCACAGCCCCTTGCGTCCCTAGGGATTGGGCCTCCCGGAGCGGCCGCCTTCATTCTTGACACCCCCACCCCGTCTCTTCCGCTGTGTCGTCTTGAATCGCTTGACGCCCCTGAACTTCAGTTTCTTATTTTAAAAAGAGGGTACTCACGAAACCACGTGCAGGGCTGTTGGACAGCTGGACAGGACGACGCCCCCCCCAGGCGCTGGGTCAGCGGGTCTCTCCAAAGGCTTTGGTCCGGGTAGGAGCAGGTCGGAGATGAGATGGGGGGCGTGGACAGGGCGTTTCTGTACCCGTGAGTGGGAGATGCAGCAGGTGACCATCAAAACAACCCCTCCCCTCCAGAGTCTGGGAGCTTCCGGAGCAATTTCCAGGCGCCCTAATTCCCGAGGCCGACTTTCGGCAAGCTGGGACCCTACCGGCCCTCCCATGGAGCCGGGTCCTCCTGGGCAGTTGGTCGCGATCCCCCAAGCAAGGCCTGGCCAGGCGACCAGCAGCCTCCTGTGAGGGTGCAGAGGAAATATTCGCTCTTGTGGGGACAGGGTCAGTTGTCCGTGATGCCCACTCAGCACCCACCCCTGCCCCTGTCCGGGCCCCGGGCCCGTGGGCCTTCCCCAGGCTGCTGTCCCCACAGAGACGCTGTAGTTACTGCAATGGTTTTCAAACTTGGGAATCAAACATTCTGAAGCGAACAGCAAATCACCTTGTTAAAGGCTTGTTAAAACCCAGCGCCCTAATTCATAGGTCCTGGGTGGAGACTCTGCATTTCTAACAAGTTCCCAGGGGCCGCTGAGGCTGCTGGTCCCCTGAGAACCACTGACTTAGAGTCAGACTAGACTTGACCTCAGTTTCCTCACCTATCAAATGAGGACAACCGGACCTAACTCTCAGTGCCGCGGGAAGCGCTGGCTGAGATGGGGAACGTACAGCACCCGGCCAGGGGCTGGCACGTGGTGGGCGTGCTAAAACTGCTCTCCTTAGCGAGTGTGCACCTGAGTCCCACCCACAGGTCTCCTGTATGTGGCAGCTGCTGCAGAGTGAAGATAGGAGGATTAAAAGGGAGAGAGAATGATGATGAAAAGACATGATTTTATTTGTGCAGCTCAGAGTCCAGAGAGGAAATTAAAGATAAGAACCTTGTTACAATCCTGTAACAGAGGAAGGAGTTACAGTGTCTGCAGTGGGCGCATGGAGGTGACAAGGGTAACCACTTCCAGAGTCAGGGGACACTACCTAAAGGAGGTGACATGTGGGCTGAGCCTGGAAGGCAAATCCTCATCCATCCTAGCAGGGAGAGGGGCACTTCAGGCTGGGAGAGTAGTTAGGGCCCAGGTTCTCAATGCTGACCACACATTGGGATCACCTGGAGACCTTTTAAAACCCCAGTGCCCAGGTGGTGCCCCAGACCAATAATGTCTGAATCTTGGAGAGTGCTATGGACTGAATGTGTCCCCCCAAAATTCATATGTTGAAAACCTAACTCCCAATGTGATGGTATTAGGCGGTGAGGCCTTTGGGAGGTAATTATTAATAGGTTTAAACGAGGTCATGAGGTTGGAGCTCCCACAATGGGATTAATGCCCTTATAAAAAAAGATACAAGATGCACATGCGTGTGTGTGTGTGTGTGTGTGTGTGCACACACGGGCATGCCATTTCCTTAGAACCATGGAAGAATTCTGACTAGCAAATGAAATGAGCAAATGCTCATGATCTTTAATTTGCATAATGTGCATCCCTGACAACCACCGTCTTTGCATTTATACCGAACTTGCTATTGCCTCAAGCAGGGAGTGGCTGAGAAGTTCATGCCACCTGTAATGAAGTGACCTCTATGTTTCCAAGGGTGTACGTGATTCATCTTGGACACTCAGTGAATGTTTGTTGAATGGATCAAATAGCCCTTCAGCCCAATTATGTGCTCCCACTTGGGAGGTCAGTTTTGACTGCATTTGGGCTCAAGGGGCTTTGCTGCCCTTCAGCTGGGCGAATGTGGTTTGAGGGATGTCAAGAAACTCCATAAAAACTCTAGTGCCTGTAACTGCTGCCTGAAATCCCACTATTGGAGCTTCGTGTTTTGCACTGATTCTTGCTCACTCCTCGTCAATTCCATCGCCGGAGGTAGGTCTTCAAGGATCAAAGGGGCAGAAAACCTACTAGTTGTGGGGAAAGAGGGGAAAGATTCAGAAAGAGAGACCCAAGACCCCTCTGAGAGATAGATAGCCCTTGGCACTGGCCAGAACCTACGACAGAATGAAGAGGCCTTAAAGACAGGTGCTCCCTTTCTTTTTCAAACTGGAACCTCCCAGCATTTTTCCTTGGTTCTTGCAAATTTTATGCTACACCCTATAGCAAAGTTCACCATTTACCCAGGGACTAACTCTGCTAATCATAGGACACAGATTGATTTTTGCAAGATTCTTTCAAAGCAGCAAGATCTAGTCATAAAACATTGCTAATAACCAACAAGGGAACTAGTAAAAGACTTGTGTTATTCCATGTGTGTGTCAACCAGTTTATAGACTGACTTGTTTACATCCTCTCCCAGGCTGGGGTCCCCAGGAGTGACTCTGAGACAAGGTTTGAGTGCAAGTGGGTTCTTTAGGAAGGAATCTCAGGAAGCCCCAGCAGAGCAGTGGAGAAGTGAGACAGGGAGATGGAGGTGGCCAATACAGGGTGTCCTAATGAGCAGCTGAGGCTCGATCGAGTCCATGGAGGAATTTGGGGGGACAGTAATAAACATGCCCCAGAGTTATTCCACAGGAGGAGCAAGGAAGCTGGGTACCTTATATCCACCAGCTCCCATTAGGCATTGATTGAGGGCTACTCCCAGAAGCATTAACTCCTTGGCACTTCTAGCTGGCACTGTATATGCTCATGCTCTTGTGGCCAGAAAGTCCTCAGGTAAAGGGAGCTGGAGTGCCAGGATGTAAGGGGGGGCACCTACGGCATCTGCTACACAGACCCGCTCATTCACACGCCGACCCATCTATGCACAGCTCAGGAGTGTGTCCACCCAACAAGTGCAGAGTTTTTTAGTCTTTTCTTTCTTTGTGATCAAAGTTATTCATTCAAAATAACTTGTTCTAAGATTTTTTTGTAAGCCTCTTGGTTACCAGAAAGCGAAAACCTATAATAGATACACTAAAAATAAAAAGCAAGAAATTAAAACATACTAATAGAGAAACTCACTTCAAATACACTGATGCCACTAAGTGGAATTGTCACCTATGTTCACAGGGAGGGGCCTGGGATATTTTCCGGTTGCCAGATTCTATGTAGACCACTTTTCTTACTAATTGGCACATGGATGATGCCTCCTGAATGAGTTGGCATGTGAAAGTGTTGATGCCTAAATGAATGGATTGGTACGTGAAAAGGTTGGCACTTCCTAATGTCTGATACAAAAGGCATTGGGAAGATTTCTGTGGGGCCTCAAGACTGAACTCAGCTCTCATGAAGGATTTGTCTCCAAGCTTCAAGTTCTTGATGACAGGCTGCAGTGCCACTGGTCTAACCACACAGCCCTAAAAGATAAGGCAAGAAAACCAGTTCAGCCAGTGTCTTCTACTTGAGAGATGATGGAGCCTTCACTTTTTAACAAGGTGGTAAAAATTTCCCGTTTGCAAAGAATAGCATGAGGTTTTTGTAGATGTGAATCAGCCTGTTTTGTACCAACTTAAAAGCAATGAACACAATCTCCATTCCAACGATGATATAAATGGAGAAGAAGAGGAAGAAGTTAGGGTGTTCTAAAACAGTATCCCCAAACCCGATGGTGGTCAGCGTGACAAAGCAGAAATAGAAGGCACTCTCAAAGTCCAGGTGTGTCTCCCAGAAGGGGAGGATGGCAGCTGCACAGGAAATGTAGGCGAAAACAACGAGGGCAATGATGGGGAGAGGGACGTCCAACCTCTCCACCTGCTGTCCAACCTCATCCAGGTTGCTGATGATGGAGTGCGAGAGTCTCCCCGACACCAGTTCGGGACACGAGTTACTCCTCTCCATGGCCTGCGGGGACAGTTGCAGTGCGTTCTGTTTCTCTTGTGCAAGAAATCTCTCAAACAGCTCTGTGTTGCGGCTTGAGGCTGAAGGGCACTTGCTGGGTGTGGGGCCCGGGAGCTCTTCAGCAGTGATGGTGATCTGAGGCATGGCTTCGTCTGCAGGCCTGGCGTCGGGCTTCCTCCTGCACAGCAGTTGGCAGCACCACTTGGAGAGGTGATGGGTGAAGAAAGAGAGTTTTCGGAATCGATTATAAGATGTGGATAAGATGGTTGCCAGGATGTCACCCGTGTCAGTGAGGACCAGGAACATCAGGGGGATACCAAAGAGAGCGTAGAGCATGCACGCGTACTTGCCGAGCCTGGTGACGGGGTAGATGTGGCCATAACCTGAAAAAGAAGAATCTAGGGTTGTTGTCTACCACCTTCCCTCCACCCCACAAGCAGCTTTAGAGAAACATTCTGTCATTTCTCCTCTTTAGCTTGACATTTTACACTATGTGTTTGAAGATATTCATCTCAGAGCATTCATGCACTTCTCTAGCATTAGGACTGCTTTGGTTGGGGGGCGGGGAGTGAAACCCATCTTCCCGGTAGGATTCGGAGCAATTCACATCCAGATCTTTGACCAGAACTGTCCTTGGCAGGGGACAAGCACAGGTTTGGGGGTGAGCTGATTGCCATTCATTCTGCCATGGCCATTTCTGAGCGTCCCCAAGAGGATGGGCTCAGTTCAGCTGGAAGGGCGGGATGAGTGCAGGTGAGTAGGGCTGGACAGGTTTGCTGTCATACCCACTGCCTTCTTCACCCTCCATGAAGACACTAGCCTTTAAGAAGCCACCTTTGTCCTCCATGGGATGTCTGGGGCCTCTCAGTTTATTTGTTTCTATATAAGACACACCTATTATGTGCCAGTGGGGCACACAGCAGAGTGCATAGTATTAGGGACACAGAAAGATGGAAGATGAGTGCAATTGCTGCCCTCAGAGCCATTTGTGATTTAGCGGATTGGACAAACATGTTCATAAATACCAGTGAAGCCATTAGCATCCCAACACCTGGGATCTGACCGACCTTGTGTGAATCTCAGCTCTGCCATATATAAGAATGTTAGGTGACTGCTCACATTTTCTGGATTCTTATTTGTAAAACAGGGATGACAATCCCTAGTTTATATATTGACTAGCTGGGAGGATCACACGAGGCTCGTGCCTGGCACACAGTGGGCGATTGATAAATGTTGGCATCTCACCCTTGAGAGCTAATAAAATAGCCGCCTATTGAGCACTTACTGTGGGCTAGGGATCACTCAATCTTCATACATATCACTATTCTCAGATGGGGAAACTGAGGCACAGGGAGATGAAGTGGCTTGGCCAAGAGCATACATGTGCTAAATAGTGGAGTTGGGAGTCAAACCCACAGGGCTCTCCAGCTCCCAAGCCAGTGCTCTCAACCAGTGAGAACCAGTGAGCCAAGCAAAAGGAGGGGCAGGCTGAGGTCTCTGCACTCTTTGGGAGCCCCTCCTCCTGCCACCCTTCCCCCTCCCCTCCCGTCTACAGAGGGGCAGGAGCAGAAAGACAGCCAACCCCACAGCACAGGTGGTTGGGTCTTCTGTAGCAGGCAAGCTTCAATGACTTCAACAAGCAGATGGAAAAGCTTTTGGATTTAATGCCTGTGATTAATTTTTGATGTTATAAAGGGTGATTAATACAGGAAAATCCCAGCCCAATTATGTAAATTAATTTGAAGGCAACTGCTAGGCTGGCTAAGCCCCAACCACCTCCAGGACTGCAGCTCCCAGTGGCAAACTCTGGTCTCAGGCCCTGCCCTCTGGGAACATGCATTCAGGTTGCCCACCCTCACCAGGATCCCAAGGGTGGGGGAGGGAGCTGTGGCCCTGGAAGGGTCTCGTCAGTTTGCATCTGTCCCAGCGCACTTAGCACCACTCTGTTTCCACAGAGTGGCACCACTTGATGGCATGGTCAGTTAACACTGTATGCACATTCATTCATTCAGTGAATATTTATTGAGTGCTTACTGAATGCACTGGGGACACAGGAGTGAGCAAAGTAGATAAGGGATCCAACCCCACTAAGCCTCTGGTTTAGTGGGAGAGGCAGATAGTAATAGAAACCGCCCCCCCCCAAAGAGTATGCAATTACAGAGATCAATAACAGGAAGTGAAAGAGCTGACTGTCCTAGGAATGATTAGAATAAAGGCACATGTCCTGGATCAAGGCTCAGGAAAGATTTCCTGGTACGGTGACTCTTGAGCTGAGATTGGGAGGGGACCAAGAGTTGGCCAGGGGAAGAGAGCAAAAGCAGCATGTGCAAAGGCCCTCTGGAAGGTTCGAGAAAGGGCCGTTCCTAGGGTGGGGCAACTTGTATACTGCACGTACAAGGGAGTGCCCGGGAGCTGATATCTAGCCTGCCATGCATTTACCAAGCTGTGAGCAGGGCTCAGGGCACAGAGTTGTGTCTGCCTAGAGGGGATGTGATTTTCTAATTTTTCACCAAGGTGTCATCTAGGGTGTAGCTGTCACCCTGGTTCAAGGAACTGAGAGAAGGACAGTGTAGCTGGTGTACAGGGAGGCAGTAAGGTGAGGCCTGGGGAGGTGGGCGTGGCCTAAGGGCTTCTATGACAGATGGGGATGTACCTTGATCAGTGTCGTAGACTTTAAAATGACACCCTCTGCCTAATAAAGATAGCCAAGTCCTAATTCCCAGAATCTGTAAACGCTACCTTATCTGGAAAGGGGGCCTCTGCAGATGTGATTAAAGACTTTGAGATGAGGAGATTATCTTGGATTATGAGTGTGAACCCTAAATGCCATCATAAGTGTCCGCGTTAAGGAGAGGCACAGAGAGATTTACACAAAGAAGAGAAAGCAGCAATAGGACCCCAGAGGCAGAGGCTGGCATGTTGCAGGCACAAATCAAGGAGAGCTGGCAGCCACGGAAGCTGAGAGAGGCAAGGCAGGCTCCTCCCCTAGAGCTTCCAGAGGGAGCATAGCTCTGGCGACACCTTGATGTGTGAAATCAGTGAAACTGATTCGGGCCTCCAGAACTTGACAAAATAAGTTTCTAGTGCTTTGAGCAGCCAAGTTAGTGGGAGTTTGTTACAGAAACTAACACAAGCAGGTTTGCATCCTGAAAAGATCGCCCTGGCTGACCCACGTAGAGTAAATTAGAGGGTTCCAGGTGGACACAGGAAGACAAGTGGGGAGGCCATGGTACCTGCCCAGGTGGGCAATGATGGGGCTTTGGCTAAGGTGGGAGCTGAGAGAAGGAGAGAAGTGTAGGGACTGGCTAGACATCAATGTGGGCAGAAATTTCAGCAGGATAGGGGGATGGTTTGAACTTGGGGGGTCAGCAAAGCTGGGTATTTCAGCACAGACCAGGCACTCCTGAATCCACTGCTCTCCTTGGGAAAGGTGGGTTTTGTGGGTTACAAAGAAGAGCCTTTATGGCTGGCTCTGGGTGAGATCTGTTTACAGTGCAAGAGATACGCCACATTGCAGAAAATGTATCAAGGAAGCGAGGCTCTGAGAGCACACAGCCCCTCCAAAAGGAATGTATTAACTATCCTCATTACCGAGTGCCAAAATGCATAATGGAAACTCATAGCATTTCTTATAATGCGTTCATATATTCTGATACAATCAGTTCACTGCACTTAGCCTGTGAGCATTTAATAGCCCGTGTGCTTTCCTTTTTAATCCAAGGGGGCTGGCACAGTTGGGAATGACTGAGGTCTGACTGGCCTCACACCTGTCATGTATCCCAGGCTGAGCAGCAAGGCCAGGTGCACTTCAGGTGACCCAGAGCTGCAGGGCGGGCAGCAGTATTACCAGAGGGACTGCCAAACATGGTATTGATTATGGGCAGTGCAGAACATTCCCCAACATCCTCCTCCAGTTGTAATTACTGGGCAGCATGATGTCCTAATTGGCTCGTACGATGGGTAGTAGCATCGCTTTCTTGGAATTTAAACCAAGCTAATGCGTTTCCATTAGATCAGTGATTCACAGTCTGGACTCCCATTAGAATCACCTGGAGGGCTCTGAAAAATACCGATGCCTGGGCTCGGTCTCGAGAGATTCTGATTTGACTGGCGGGGGGTGGAGGTCTGGGCAGGGAGCTTGGAAAAGCTCTTCAGGTGGTTCTAATGTGTGGCCAGGGCTGAGGACCACATGCATTAGGTTAGGGCTTCCCAAACGTAAGCAGTTATCAGAATCACAGATGAACTTTTTAAGACACAGATTACTGGGCCCCACAGCTATAGTTTCTGGTTCAGTGGATCTAGGGTGGGGCCTGAGAATTAATTTGCATTTCTGACAAGTTCCCCAGTGATGTTGACACTACTGCTCTGGCACCACACTTTGACAACCATTGCAATCTATCAGTTGTTCTCAACAGGGGGCAATGTTAAGACAAGGGACATTTGGCAATGTCTGCAGACATTTCTGCTGCCACAGTGGGTGGGGACAGTGGGGAAATGCTATTGCACCTAGTGTGTGGAGGCTAGAGATGCTGCTCGATCTCCTACAATGCACAGTGCAGTCTCCAGCCAAGAATTATCCAGTCCAGGAGGCCAGCAGTGCCAAGCTGAAGAAAGGAAAAAGACAAAGTAAACCCCATAACTCCCAGCCCCCTGCTCATCTCCAGGGTCTGTCCTGCAGTTGCTGCTCTCCTGGAATTGCTGTTCCCTCAAAGTGTTCCCTAAGCTGTGGGTCCCCGGGACAGACTAGTTTCGGGGCCCGACCTCAGCCCTGCCTCTGACTCCGGCAGTGATTCTGTCTCAGAGCTGAGCTCAGTCATCTGTGGAGTCGGACCATCACAGCACCTACCTCCTGGGTTGTGGTGAGAATTAAATAAGATGTGGGATGTTAACGCACCTGACCCCACGCCCGGCAGGTGCTGAATATTGTAGCTGTTGCCTTATTCTTTCTGGCCCTTACCTGCCCCATCTGTGTCAGTGTTCAGGGCAGTGAGAGGAGCCATGTGGGGGCCGTACGGGCTCTCCTGGGGCCCTGGCCCATTTATGAAGCACAGCGCTGCGGACCCTGGGTGCCACCCCACGGCCATCCCCCCCATTGCCCTGCAATGCCATTGCTCCCCCACCTGATTTAGGAGTAGATCTGATTGGTCTTGGTCATACTGGAGATCCAATCTCCCCTGCCAGGAACTGGCTTTGGGCTGGGTAGGAGCCCAGTGGGGGGCCTCTTGGAGGAGATCCTGGCTGCTTTGGACACCCCTGGAAAGAGATGGCAGCCCTTTCTCTATCAGATGTGGGTATGCTCAGATGGGGTGTGGACATTGGTGGCCTCTCGTGACCCACTGAGAAGGATGGAGAAAAGTTGATGCGCAATGCCATGACCAAGTGCACATCAGCCCCAGAGCTGACCTCCCACTGGACTTCTTACTCTCGAAGTAGCACATCTTCCTGGCAGTTTAAGCCGGTCGGTTGGGCTTGCCGTTAGTTGCAGCTGAAGGAATCCCGGCTGCCACTTACATACGTGGTCACCAGCTGACCTCATGCTGACCTCGAGAGGCAGGTCTAGGGGGTTACGGGTCCAGGTAGGAGGCTCAGAGGGACTATGTCCCTCGCTGGAGATTACACAGCCCAACTCGAGAGTCCACAGCTGGCCACTGTGTTCCACCACCACCCTGCACGTGAGGGGACCCAGGCGCAGCTCTGTGACCCCGGTGGGCGGAGCCCTCCCAGGGACAGATCGGCACCTTTGCTCTCTTGAATAAAGAGAGGGGCCAAGTGGGGCAGGGGCTGAGTGACGGGCCACACTCCCGGTGAGGGCTCTGACCCAAGAGCTCCTGCCCTGCGGCTGAGGGCAGCTCCGCACCTCCGCCTCCTGTGGCCCCGCCCCTGCAGAGGAGGCTCCCGCCGGGCTTGGTTTGCCCCTCCAACCCGGCCCGCCCTGCTGCACCACCAGAAGGGAAGCTGGGCACCGGCAGGCCAGCTTGGAGGCCCTTAGTTACCGCAGGGTCCTGAGTCACTGCTGGTCCAGGTACACCGTGCGAAGTGCAAGACCAGCCTCGCGCCCCCAGCGCAGGAGGTCCAACTCTCCTGCCCGTGCTCTGCCCTCCAGCTGTGATGCTTCTGTCCTCAAATGGCCACTAAGCCCCGGAGTTTTTCCCACACTGTTTCCACTACCTGGAAAGCTCTCGCCCTTCTTTGCCTGGTTAATGTCTGCTGATCCTTCCGACCCCAGCTCCTCCCCCGACTCCCCTCCCAGACAAATCAGGACCCCTCTTGTTTCACCTGCTCCCATAGCCCCAAGCTGAGCCTCAGGAACGATCACCAGCGTTTGGCGGTTGTCGGCCTGTGTGTTGGTAGTGACTGTCCCTCTCCTCCACTAGACCAGAGCCCAGCCAGGGCAGGGAGGAGCCGGCCAGGTCCTAGGTGCCAGGTACAGGGAAAGTCTTGCATAGGTGGCCTGGGCTTAAATGAGCTGTGAGACCTTTTGAAACTGGCTGACCACAGGTGCCTCGGTTTCCCCATCTGGGGTGTGGGAACAATAAGAGCACCTAACCGCGATGAGGATTAGATGAGCTAATCAGCACGAAGAACTGAGAACAGGGCCTGGAGCCTCTTAAGTGCAGAAGTGTCAGCCGGCGCAGCTGCCGCTGCTTGTAGGTGTTCGATAGAGATTTGTGGAAGGAAGGGGGGGGGCATCTCCACACCCCAGGGCCAGTGTTCTCTGTCGCCCAGGAGCCTGCCCTTTGCGTGGCCACCGAAAGGAGGGTGTGTGGCTCTGAGGGTCCGCAGAGCCTGTCTTCGAATGAGTGAGTGGCCACTGCGGAGGGTCAGCTCCTCCCTCACTCCCACTTTCCCACCTGGGGAGCTCCTGCTCACCCTCTTAGACTCAGCATGGCTGTCGCCCCTCCAGGGGACTTTGAAAATATCCTCACCTCTCAGATCATCCCCAAGGCCCGACTCTCTCTCCCAGAAAACCCCGAGCACATCACTGTCACACACTGACCACATCTGGTTGTCCTCAAACACTTCTGACTTGCCCAGGAGCCTATAGGCTCCATGAGGGCCACGGCCACATCTGCCCTGGTCCCAGCCAGGTCAGGCACGTCGCGCTGGCGGGTTGTGCTTTGTACAAGAGCACTCAGTCGAGGCAGCAAGAAGGGGTCGGACGCCATGCTCATGGGGCTGCACCCACCTGAAGGAGGGACACACTTTTCTAACATGCACAAAGGTGACTTATGGGCCAGTGGCACAGCCCTGCTCACTGCTGTCCTCCTGTGCTGGGCACAGTAGGCCTGGCACAGAGTAAGCACACCAGCATCGTTTCTTATATTAAGTAAATCACTTGTTCCAGTGTGTCCACCAAGAGGTCCCCAGCCTCCCTCTGGCCCCGCCCTCTCCCCCACATCTCTCTCCCAGGCTGCGGTCTGTGGCCGGAGGAGGCTACGGGGCAGGCGCCCTTGGCCTTGCACTTACCCACGGTGCTGAACACTGTGCAGCAGAAAAAGAGCGAGCTCAGGAAGGACCAGTCTGTGGACCTGTTAAACCACTGGGGCTTCATCTTCCGCAGATGCTCCTGGAGGTCCTGTTTCCTGCCTTCCACAGCTCGAGAGAGACAGGAGCAGCGTGAGGAAGGGGTACTCATCTTCAAGACAGGTCCCGCCCGGGCAAAGGGGTTGGAGTCTGCCCCAGGGACCAGCCCTCCAACTGCCCTGTGGTCCCCGTCAACACCGAGCTCGGTGCCCAGAGCCCTCCTTTAAAAGGCCTTTGCGGCTTAGGTCCTGCCGCTGGTCCCCATGAAGATTAGGAGGCCATGTAGCCCCGTGAGAGGAGCACCTATCTGAGGGGCCCATGGGGGTCCGGCCTGAGCTCAGCCCTGGAATTGCTGCGCAGCCTTGGGGGGGTTTCTGAACTCTCTGAACCTCTGTTTCCTTTACTTTTCAAAAGGAGATAACTTCTGCTCTGCCCTTGTCATGGAGTTCTTGAGAATTGAAAGCAAAAATGGTTTTAGGAAATGCAAGCTAGTACATGGATGCACGTCGCACCCACTCCTGAAGGTCATTAATTCCGACAGTTTGGTAATCACGCTGTGATCTTTGGGTCCCAGCTGCCTGAGAATGTCTCCTTCAGGGCTGGGAAACATTGACTTCCGAAACTTCCGTCCCAGGGCCGACAGAGCAGGGGTGGGAACCCTGGCTCCTCAGGGAGATTCTCAAAGGGTTCTGTTGGCGTGGGCGGCCAGTGGGCTTTGGGACCCCAGAAGCCACCTGCCAGTCTCTGGTGTGGTCGGAAGCGGATGGCACTGAGCCTGGTGCACAGCAGGAAGTCACTCCTCATTTGATTGGGCACCATCTTGGGAGTCCCCACCCCTGCATTCTAGACCCCCTGCCCCTGCCCTTGACAAGTCCCAGTGGCCATGGACAAGAGGCTTCTTTCTGAGCCTCAGTTTCCCCATGGGGAAGCAGCATGACATGGTGGTAAAAGGCTCAGGCTGTGGAGTTCAAGTGCCTGGGACTGAATTCCAGGCTCTACTTTTTCTAGCTTGTGAACTTGGGCAAATTGCTTAACCTCCCAGTGTCTCATCTAATCTGGAAAAGGGGGGCAATTCATTCCCAACTTATAGGGTTCTTATGAGGATTAATTGAGATAATGTGTGAAAAGGTTTGGCACAGGATATACACTTAACTAGTACCATTGAGCATGTTAATCTCCAATGAAAATCAGTACAAAGTGGAGCTGGACCAGCTCTGAGTTCCTATGCCCTGCTGTGCATCAGATTCACCTGGGAAACTTTTTTAAAAGAAGATTCTCAGCCCAGTCCTGGAGATCCTGATTACGTGGATTTGAGGAAGAGCCCGGGAATGTGTATTTTAGAAAAGTTCTCTGCATGGTTCCACTGCATGGGCTGGTTTGGAGAGCCTTGAACTTGCTGGCAGTCTAGACCCTATATAATGACTCAGAGTGCCCCTTGGGCAGCAACGGCATCTCCCTGGTCCACCGAGTAAGCCTGTGTCTGTCTCGAAAGTGTGCAGGGAGTAGGACCCTCCACAGAGGGGAGACTCTGCCCCCTCTGACCAGCCTCTGGTCTTTGGGAGCTGGATCTGCCCCCACAGCAAGGTCTGGCCTGCGGGAGGAGCTGGGAGCAGGTGGCTAAGGATCTGCTGTCCCCAGGGAGGGAGGACAGGAGCTCCTGCACCCTGTTCTTCCCCTGACTTTTAGAGGCTATTTTCCTTTGTCTTTTCTTTATTTGCCCCCTCTTCTTTTATCTTGCTCTGTTGAATACATCTTTGCAAGCTTCCTTCGGAGAACAGAGCAGAGACAAGTGACTAAATACAAGTGCAGTGAGGATACACATGAAGTGCCTCTGTCGTCCAAGAGGCTGCATGTCCCTCGTCTCCTCTGCTTCTCATAGGGTCCCTGCGACTGGCAGGCTTGAGATTGGAGGTCCTCTTCTCTCCACAGACTGAGACCCAGAGAGGGCATGGGCTTTGCCTCCACTGGTCACACAGGGAGCTGGGAGAGCAGCTGGGACCAGGACCAGGCTCCCAAGTTCTCACAGCACCTGCCCCTCCCCTGAGCCAGACACCAGAAAAGGCCTTTGAAACAGGACATGGGACAGTGGGGGGTGAGCAGCTCGTCCCAGACACCCAAGCCCAGTTGGGGTTGTTCCTTGAGTTCTAGTCCCTGTAAAATGAATCCTAGGTCAGGTGTAGCTCTGAGGACCAGCCTAGGAACACCCAGCCCCAGATTTGCTCACCCATCCAGCCCGCACCACCCAATCTCCGTAACCCATCCTCCCCAGAGCCTGCTGGTCTGACTGGGGCTGGGAGCGGTGGCGAAGGAAAGGGAGCTCGTCTTTCCAGAGCACCTACGGGGTGCTCAGTGCTTTTCCTACATTCTTCACAGCAACCCTGAGAGGCCAATGGTCTCCACACTTTTCAGAGGAGAAAACTGAGGCTCAGAGAGAAGTCACTTGCCTAAGGTGCCCAGGAATGGGGAGGGCAAAAGCAGGCAGCTCCCAGACCCAGCCTCCTACAAGTTAGCCCTCTGCTTTCTGGGGGCTGCTTCCACCATGAAGAAAAGGCCCACCCTGTCCAGGTGAGGCACCTACCTGTTCTGTTGCATTCCAAGATGCTGCAGAGCTCCTCCAAGAATGCCTCAAACTCCCGGTCCTCTGCTGTCCCCAGGACCTGGCCGCCCTCAATGGCAGAGAAGAGCACAGCACCCACCAGCGCGTAGGTCACCAAGGAGCAGAGGAAGCAGAATCCAGGGAAGAGCTTCCCCAGGGCCTCTGGGCAGCGCCTCTTGACCTGGCCCGAAGCCTCCATCCTCCCTGGAGCATGCAGGACAGGAGCCGGTGGAAGAGGCAGGAGCATCCAGGCAGGAGGAGGAGGGTGGGAGTGCTCGGAGAATGGCCAGGCTCCAGCGCTAAGTGCATGGTGCGAGCGCTTCCCCAAGGACTCAGGAAGCCGCCGGCAACTCATCACGTTCAGTTCATCCGAGCTACTCAGATGGCGCCCTCCGTAGTGCCCCAAATTGCTATTGATCCACCAGGCGGGCCAGCCCCAAAGCTGCCTGGCAGGGGTTTGGGGAGGATGGCGTGGTTGTCGTTTTGTGCTTTCTGTGGCCTTTCCCATCCCGACACCGCAGTTCTGACTTCTGGGTACCAAACCCAGTTTTGGTTTTTAGTCAAGCGATTGTCCTTCCTCAGGATTGTCTGTGGCACCCCTTGGCCTTAGGGCACCTGGTCTCCTGGACAGGTGGTAATAATAGCAACTAACGTGGCCAGACTCACAGTTTCCAAAGGGCCTTCATCCCATGCAGATCTAATTACTGGTCCCAATCTCTCACCGCCCTATAGCATACCCACCCTTGCGTGACCTCATGGTGGGAGGAGTATGCCTCCTTGACCCTTAGCTTTGGGTAGGCCACCTAATTTTCTCCAGCCAATCGGGCCTTAGCAGACACGTCGCACAATTGAAACCTGCTGGTGCAGTTGGCCTTGCTGGGCTGTGCCTGTCTGCTATGAGAAAAGTGTGCCCCCCGATGGCAGGGTGGAGATGCACACACATTCAGATCCCGCTGCAAAAAAGGATCCACGCACTATGCATCTTTGAGGAGCATAGTTTGTGACAGCCGCCGGTTTGTTCTTTCAGGGTTTGCCACTGCTTTCAAGCCCTCTTCTTTGGGAAGCCCCTGTGCAGTGACTAAACAAGGCAGGGGTCCAAAGCCTACCCATTTCTGCCCACCGAGGGACTCCTCCAGCCTGCAGCCTTTGTTTCCGAACTCCTTGTTGGTCTGCAGAGACCCTGTCAGGTCTACATTGTGATCTGAAGTCTTTTCCTGTTCTGTCTGCTCCCTTCCTTTTCCTTTCTCAGGTCTTATTTCCCAAGAAAGTTTTTGCACTCCTGACTCTATCTGGGCTGGGTATCTGCTCCTCAAAGGATCCAGTGATAGTTGGCACCGGGAGTGGTCTCAGAAGGTGGCTCTCAGATGGGGTTTTAGGACTGGGTCACTCAACACCCAAGTGGTAAGAAGATGGTGTGCAGACAGCCCTTGGTGCAAGGTGCTTACTAAATTGTTAAACTTCTCCAGTGGTGAGCTGGGATGGTGTGTTGACTAGTGCAATGATTCAGGCATTTGAAATGTATTGGAGGAATGCTAAACACAAGGTTAGTATGTTTGGGTGGTTACTGCAAAGCTGCATTGATGCCCTGAAGACAAATTTAGAAGAGGGAGGTCAGTAGGACACAGTACGGCCCCTGTTGCGGAAGTCCGTCTCAGGGCTACAAGTGATTCTCACAGTCTTCCTCCTTCGCTACCTATTCCAGCTTTTCCTTGCCCTCTGCCACCTCTTCTACTGGTCTCAATGGCCTACCCAATGCCATGACCCAAATCCTCATTCCTGGGAGTCTGATCCCTGGTAACCATATCTTTCTGGGGTGAGGTTGCTTGTGTTTGTCCATTCTCAGACATAGTTGGGCAAGAAGTAACAAGAGGTACCCATGTGGCTCACCTGAGTGCCACCCATATAACTCTCTGCTCCCATTGTGTGAAAGCAGCCCTACCGCTCCTATTGCCCCTAACAAGATGGTCACCCTTCTTGTTGCTTGCTGGCTCCTGGGCATAAGAATCCTAAAGTGCCCAGACAGCATAAGGTGTAGTTTAGTGGGCCCCTTGCTGGGTTTCCAGGTGAGTGTGTCCACCTTGGGAACACTGATAAGCCTGCAGAGCCGAGGGTTCTAGGAAGGGAAAACCGTGGAGGCATGTGGTCATATATGTATAATGTTCAGTTTGAAATGGAAAGCAACAAGCTTCATTGCTTCTCTACTGCCCTGAAGAAAGAGAAGGCAAGATCTCCAAGCCTTGAAAAGCCAATTGCCTTGTATGCCCCACCCCCACCCCATCTGTATCCAGCCTCCTAGATGGAGTCAAGTGTAAAATCTCTTATGCCTAGCCCTGGGTCCCCAAGGTTTTCAACTGTTTTCTTTTAAAAAGTTTTAGAAGAACATAAAACTATGTAGTTTTATGTTTTACATTTAAGTCCATGATCCATACTGAGTTAATTTTTAATAAGGTGTGAGGTTTAGGTCAACATTTATTTACTAATTTATTTTTGCCAATGGATGCCCAGTCATTCCAGTGCCATTTGTAGAGAGACTATCTTCACTCCATTGGACTGTTTTTCTCACCTTTGTGAAAAATCTGTTGAGCAAGGCCAGGCGCGGTGGCTCACCTAGCACTTGGTAATCCTAGCACTTGGGAGGCTGAGGCGGGTGGATCGTTTGAGGTCAGGAGTTCGAGACCAGCCTGAGCAAGAGCGAGACCCCGTCTCTACTAAAAACAGAAAGAAAGTATCTGGCCAGCTAAAAATATATATAGAAAAAAAAAATTTAGCCGGGCATGGTGGCACATGCCTGTAGTCCCAGCTACTTGGGAGGCTGAGGCAGTAGGATCGCTTAAGCCCAGGAGTTTGAGGTTGCTGTGAGCTAGGCTGACGCCACGGCACTCACTCTAGCCCAGGCAACAAAAGCGAGACTCTGTCTCAAAAAAAAAAAAAAAATATATATATATATATATATATGCTGTTGAGCATATTTGTATGTGTCTATTTCTGGGTTCTCTGTTCTATTCCATTGATCTGTGTCCAACCCTCCACCAATACCACATGGTCTAAATATTATAAGTATGTAGTAGGCCTTAATATCAGGTAGAGTGATTTCTCCCACCTTATTCTCTTTTCAAGATTGTTCTAGCTGTTTTAAGTCCTTTCCATATAAATTTTAAAGTAATCTTGTCTATGTCTACATAAGACCTTGCTGAGATTTTAACAGGGATTCATTAAGTCTACAGATCAATGTGTGAAGACTCGACATCTTTACTATGTTGAGTGTTCCCATCCATGGACATGGCATGAGTTTCCTGGACATTACTTTTGAACAACAGCTTAGTGTGTTCCTTTGATTCTTTATTCAAGCCAAGAATGAACATTTTAAGATAAGAAGGCATAGGTCAAGTTATTTGTTATTTTTTAAGTAATGCACTCTAAGTGCTATTTAATGTGTTTGAGGGCAGTGTTAATGGATGAAAGCGTTAGACAGTGGAGGTCTGAAAGTGTATTTGTACTCCTCAGTTTAAGTCTTTTCAAAAGACATATTTCAAGTATCTAGAACAGTGTACAGCATAACCTGACAAACACTTCTGTACACGTCCTCCTTGGTGACGGGCATCACAACACCATGAACCGTCCAGGGGGAAACAGGGACCTGGGAGGAAGGGACCCTGTGATGGGCTGCAGACTGAAGATTAGTGAACTCCAGGTCATTAGCCAGATTATCTAGTTGTATGTAACTCAGTGTGTCTATTCCCCAGTTTCAGTTTTTATTGAAACATTCCAGTCTTGTCTCAAGTATCCAAGAGTCATTTGGCTACATTGGGGCCAAGGTGATGGTGGTGGCAGGAATGGGTGAGAACCCAGAAGAGAGGAGAAAGATTGTGGATAAAGTCAGGACCACAAGCTTCAGCCTTTCTCCCCACCACATGGTTCTCCTCCACGGTGACCTGAGTTCTCTTTGTTTTTAGGAGGGAGGAATTTTCTAACAGCCCTTAGGTTAGCCAGCCATTTTCCTGGGGAGGAAGGGGGTGGGTTGGGTAGAGGCCTGCCTCCTCCTGAAGACTAAATCCCTCTCCTAATGAGGCAGCAGATGGACATCAGGCAACCAGCTTTATTGCTGATAAAATTGGGTTTGAGAAACTTATTTGAACTTGAGGCCAAAATCAAATGTTCGGTGCCTTCCCCCAGCCATTGAACAGATTTAGCCATCCAGACTCTGCAAAGATGGCCCTTCCTGCTCTCAAAGTCCATTTCCTCTTCTCTGAAATGGGAATAGCAATGGCATCTGTGGCCCTTCTGACCCAGTCAGCTTGCACACCACTCTTTTCCTAGCAGAGGCTGGACAGTTAGAAATTATGCTTCCCAGTCCCTCTTGCTGTTAGAGTTCTAGATGCAAATTAGATTAGATTCTTTTTACAAAGGCAGTTCGATTTTGGATTTAAAGTAGATGTACTCCAGCAAGAGGGTGGCAGAACAATAGAATGAACCTGGGTTGCATGGGGCAGAACCACTCTGCCAGTCCTGGACCACTGACCAGACTGTTATATGAGAGAACAGCATTTTGTCTTATTTTTGTTTTTTCAACCAATGTCATGGCAGCAGAAAAGATATCCTGAGTAATACATTAGCTTTTTTTTTTTTGGTGATTATCACATCCTATCCTTTCTTCACAACCAGTTCAACAAATATGTATTTGCTTTCTATGTGTCAGGAGACTTTACACTCTTTTAATTATATAATTGACTTTTTACACATATTTAATTAATATTTGTCTTCCCTATTAAACTGTAAACTCCTTGAGAGTGGGGATGTATCTGTTTTAGTCACCTTTCTAGCTTTAGCACTTACTACATTTCTGAAATCAAGATGCATTTCAGAATCTACACCAGCCAGGCAACTAAGTAAGGACATAGTTGCCACCGCCCATGTGTACAAACTGGGTCACAGTTCACATTTTGTCACTTCGTATAAGTTACATGCACTGTTGGTTGATGTTGATAACACATGCCAGACAATATAAGTGAAGGGAGAAGAATTTGCTAATACTCTCAGAACAAAGGAAGGAAATTTCAACTTAAAGGAGTCGAGTGTGACCGATGTATGTGTAGTGCAGCGTTAGAGTGAGGATATTAAACTTCAATTTGTCAGAAATCACTTACAGACTTAAAACAGAAGCTGATTAACTTCTAGTAATATGTGATTGTGATTCAACTGAAGAAAAAAATGGAAGAATGAAAGAATGCTATAGTCAAATAGCAAAGTACGTTATTATCAACATTTGCAGAATGTGTCTGCAGCATGGCAGAAAGCCTAGAGACCACAGTGGAGCACCCTTCAAGACATGCTACAGCACAAATGCTCTTCATGTTCTAGAAAGTGAGACTGTGTGGGAAAACATGAGCATCTGTGACTCTGATGCAAAAGGTCATTCCTGGACTTTTGCTTCTGGGCAGCCCGTGGAAAGCTGCAGGAGGCCAACACTCCTGCTCTGCAGCACTTGGAAGAAAAGACAAATAGCGAAAGTCATATTTTTAAGAACATAAGAGAGGAGCTGTGAAATCAACAAGAAGATAAAACTAAATTTGCAGCGTGGAAAGAGCCCTCCCTAGGTGAGCTGATGTGCACCGTCTCCTTCCCGTTGGGGGTTTGGTGACCTGGGCATAGCTGGAAGATTGGGAGTTGGCTTATGTAGATATTCTTTTTGGGGAAAGAAAAACAAGGAGAGCTTTGGGCAGTTGTTTTGGGGCTAGCACAATGAATTAGAAACTAAACGACAAGGAACAAAAGGCTGATTTTTTTTCCATGGGCTATTTGATCTATTTCAGGGTGATGTGACAGGCTGGGAAGCTGGGCTGGACAGAGGGAAGAGTAAAATCCCACCAATGTGTAGGAGACAAAGTCTGGCTAGAGAGAAGATTCCAGCTCAAATATATGGATGGTCTCCCCCTGAAGATACCCACACTATTTTGAGACTGCATGTGGCAGGAGACTAAGGGCTAAACTTAAAACCTCTAAAAGGAAAATCTTTCATGGTTGAGAAGAAAGACAAGTACCAGTCAGGTGGCCAGCACTTCACCTTATCTGCCAACAAAAGGAAGGAGGGACCTTTACTGATGGAAAACGTCATCAGAAGCTGCTATAGTTCTTTTATACTTACTGTTCAGCACATACTAAAAAATTAATAAACACGTTGAGAGGCAGGAAAATGTGACCATAATCAAGTGGTGGCGGGGGAGGGCACAAAAAGTAGACCCACAGAAGAGCCAGATGCTACAGTTAGCAGGTAAGTACTTTAATAAATATAAGTGTATATAACAGAAAATGGAGGAAAAAATGGACAGATGAATGAATAATTTTAACAGAGAATCTAATCCTAGAAAAGAGTATCAAAAGGATATTCTAGATTTCAAAATTAAAATATATGCAATTAAAAACTTACTGGATTGATGAGAGAAGACTGAGAGAAAGTATGTGCAAAAGACATATCTGATAAATAACTGTTACCGAAAACATACAAAGAATCCTTAAAACTCAACAGTAAGAAAAATAACAACACAATTTTAAAATGGAGGAAAACACCTGAGCAGATGCCTCACCGAAAAAGACATACAGATGGCAAAGAACCATGTGAAAAGATGCTCAACATCATATGTCATTTGGGAATTGCAAATTAAAACAACAATGAGATGCCACTACATGTCTATTAGAATGGCCAAAATGCAAAACACTGACAGCACCAGATACTGAAGGATATAGAACAGCAGGAACTCTCGTTGACTGCTGGTGAAAAAGCAAAATGGTACAACCACTTTGGAAGACAGTTTGGCAGTTACTTATAAAACTAAATATATTCTTTTCATATAATCCAGTAATCATGCTCCTTGGTGTGTACTCAAACAGTTCAAAACCTATGTCCACACAAAAACCTACATGCAAGGTTTACAGCAACTTTATTGATAATCGCCAAAAACTTGGAAGCAACCAAGATGTCTTTCAGTAGGTAAATGGATAAACTGGGGTACATCCAGACAATGGAATATTATTCACCACTAAAAAGGAATGAGTTATCAAGCCATAAAAAGACATGGAGGAATCTTAAATGCATATTACTAAGTGAAAGATGCCAATCTGAAAGGCTACATACTATAGGATACTACCTCTATGATATTCTGGAAAAGGCAACACTATGGAGGTAGTAAAAAGATCAGTGGTTGCCAGGGGTTAAGGAGAGGGAGGACTAAATAGGCAGAACACAGAAGATTTTTAGGGCGATGAAACTATTCTGTATGATACCATAATAGTGGATACATGTCATTATACATTTGCCCAAATTCACAGAATCCACAACACCAAGAGTGAACCTTAAACTGTGGACTTAGGGTGATAACGATATGTCCACGTAGGTTCATTGATTGTAATGAATGTGCCACTCTGGTGTGGGATGTGGATAGCGGGGGAGGCTGTGCATGGGTGGGGGCCGGGTATATTTGTGAATTCTGTACTTTCTGCTCCACTTGGCTGTGAACCTAAAAATGCTCTAATAAAAATAAAATCTATTTTTAAAAAAAAAACTTACTGGATGGGTTTGACTGAAGATTGAACACAACAGAAGGTAGAATTAATGAACTCAAAGATAGTTAATAGGTCCAGCAAGATGGAGTAACAGGGTCAGATTTATCCTGACAGCAGGAAAAAAAAAAAAGATATATGGAAGCAATGATTTCTTTTAAAACTGGACATCAAGCAATAAAGAACAGTGATCCCCAAGAGAAAGGGAAACCCTAGGGTCACCCCAGCTTACCACCTTCAGGCAGCTCCAGGGGGTGGCACAGGGATCAGGAACCAAGGCAGAGCTGGTGCCTTCCCTGAGTTGAGGAGAATGAGCTGAGAGTCTTGGGAGACGAAGGCACAATTACCAGCCTAGAAGAGAGAAGTAAGTTTTTAAAGTGGGTGGGTGAGGATGCATCCACATAATATGTGTTTGATAAATATTAGTATACCTCCCCTCCAAAGTGTATACATTCTGAAAGGTGTCTTTTGAAGAAGCAAAGCTTTCAGAATGGTTTTTAGAGATGGAATAAATTTCTGATGTCTGAGTCAAGCAGTAGAAAAGACCTTTCTGAACAGAAGATAGGTCCTTTCCACAGCTCTGAGACCACATCAGGGAGGCAGCCAACTTCTCCTCACACTGAGTGAGACTGTATACACACACTCTTTCTTCTGACCCTGCAGAAGAGGCCCTGTATACCTTCTTTCTTAATTACATATGAAAAAGAAACATGGAGTCTCATTGAAATCTCTGCACAATTTAGATTCATTCTTCCCTGAAATCTGAATTTTTCATCTAGAGGGCCAGCCATTCAGAAGGTGAGCAGAAGTCCAAACGCTGAAAAGAACGCAGACCCTGCCGGCGATTTCTCCAGCCTGTTGTCCATTTCTGAGAATGTTGCTCGAAGTGAATAATTTATGCCACTTATTGATTCACATTCCTTGAGAGGCTGGGGTTAAAGGAGGCTGAAGGTTTCCACCAAGTGAAAGCCCAGCTTCCCTGGAGGCATTTCCTGTAGACATTTCCTGCTTGGACTTGAGGGTTCTCTAACTAAAAATGTTCCACAGTACAAACGCTTTTGCATCAAGAGCATGGAGTGTTTTTGACAAAATGTGAATATATCAAAGAAAGGGTAAATTAAGTATTTAAAATAACAGCTAGCAGGCCTCACTGGGGATGGTGGGGAAGATCATTGTTTCCAGTCCTTTGCTCCTTGCCTGTAATAGGATGATATATCCATACTCTCTGCTGTGACTTTGCAGTGTCACCCAATAGAGCTGGTGAGTATTAACATCGCCTCTCCATTAAAATCGGGCATGGGTAGGTGACTTGCTTTGGCTGGTGAAATGATAGTAGATACGATGCCAGAAGAGATTTTGAATGTGTTTGCATGGATTGGTTGGCCTCTTGGGTTTCTATTATGCACTACAAGAAGAGCATTCTCTCTTGGTCCCAGACACATGGAGCCTACTGGAATGCCACCTGAAGCAAAGCCAACCCACCAGCTCTGGCCCCTGTGGTAGATCTGGAAAAATCAACAAGAAGATATTAGGAATTGAAAGATCCTGGTGCATGTTGTCATCCCCTCCTAATGATGCTTTCATTAAAAAGTTAAACATAGGCCGGGTGAGGTGGCTCACGCCTGTAATCCTAGCACTCTGGGAGGCCGAGGCAGGCGGATGGTTTGAGCTCAGGAGTTCGAGACTAGCCTGAGCAAGAGCAAGACCCCGT
>CM052446.1:51464481-51478634 GCA_028533085.1 Varecia variegata | reverse complement strand
AGACAAATACTTGTACACAAATGTTCACAACAGCAGTATTCACAGTAGCCAAAAGGTGGAACCAACCCAAATGTCCACCAATGGGTGAATGGGTAAACAAAATGTGGTGTATACATATAATGGAATAGTATTCAGCCTTAAAAAAGGAATGAAGTACTGATACATTCTACAATGTACATGAACCTCAAAAACCTTATGCTAAGTGAAAGAAGCTGGACACAAAAGGACAAATATTGTATGATTCCATTTCTATTAAATATCCAGAAAAGGTAAATCCATAGAAACAGAAAGCCAACTGGTGTTTACCAGGTGCTATGAAGAATTAGGAGTGGGGGATAACTACATCACAGACACAGGATTTTCCTTTGGGATGATGAAAATATTTTGGAACTAGGTAGCGGTGACGGTTTGTAAAACATTGTGAATATACTAAATGCCACTGAATTGTTCACTTAAAAATGGTTGACTTTGTGTCATATAAATTTTACCTCCATAAGAAGAAGAAAGAAAAGATTCTGGCGCACGCCTGTAATCCCAGCTACTAGGGAGGCTGAGGTGGGAGGATCAATTGAGCCCAGGAGCTTAAGACCAGCCTGGGCAATACAGTGAGACCTTGTCTCTAAAAACAAACAAACAAACATACATACAAACGATTTTGTTCATACAAATAGGATGTTTAATAGCCGTAAATGTCACCTGGGCTTAGTGTAATTTCCCCTTTCAATGAACCCACTCTGGAGTAGGAGGATACTAAGTCTCCGAAGCTTGAAAATTTTGATCTGTGGGTTAATTTTCGAGTGGATTTAGGTAATCTGGGTGTAGATCCACTTAAAGATTCCCTCTACATAACTGTCTGAGGGTAGAGGCAAGGCATTAAGGGGGTAAGCAGCTAAAGCACCTGATCTAGTTACAGACACGTGTTCCTTCCAGGGATGAGTAAACCTTTGGGGACATTATCCAACTCCGTTATAAATCCACCTTTATAGGGCCTGAGCCCTCAATTTGTTGAATTCCTTGTCACCACCCTGCGAATGTAGATTGGCTGCCACCAGGGGGTAGTGGTGCCCTGTCGATAACTTCACAGAGGCGCAAAGTAGAAGAATCTTGAGTGTGCAGATTCTTGAGTTTCTACCTTTGAAAGTGGTAGCAAATATGCCCAGGCCACTTAACACACCATCAGCTATTTAGAAAATACATATGTCTATTAAGAGAATATGGGATCTGGAGATGGATCTTTTGAAAACAGCGTGTCCAGCCAGGTTATGAGACAAATAACAGAAACTGGGTTCAGAGAGGTCAGTGACTGGCCCAGAGCCACGGAGCCAGGCCTGGAATCCGCGTCCAGTGTGCTCTCGCTGCCACAGCCTCCTGCTCCCTTGAGCTTTTCTTGGGCGTTCAGCACAAGTCACGTCCGTGTGCCCACAGGAGCGCGTCTCCCCATCCTCCCGGCGGCGCCTTCGAGCTCCCCGCGGCTGCTCCCCGGCCCCACCTCCCCAGCCAAAAGCATTAGCCGAAAAGCCGGCGCTCGGAATCCGAGCTGGCGGTCTGAGAACAGGGTCTGAGGACAAGCGTCCACGCGGAGCTGACGAGCTGTCAAAGCCGCCACCATCTGTCAAGACCTATAAGAACGCGCTGGGCACCAGCAGGCGGGCGGGCGAAGGGGCTGATGCAGTCCGTCACCCAGCGCCAGCCTGGGAGGCCCCTGCGCTTCACCTCGTGACCCGCCCCGGCCTGCAGTCCCTCCAAGAGCACCCCAGTGAGCAAAGGCCCTGCCAGGTGCAGGCGGGAGGCGGGGAAGGAGGCGTCCCGCCAAGCTGGTGGAGGCGCCATCCCAGCGCGCGAGGGGCTGCCAATCTGGTTGCGGGCTGAGCCCAATCTAGGAAAGGTAAGCAACGATGCACGCGCCAGAGCGGCACAGAGCAGATTTCTTCTGCACAAATCACGCACCCCCCTCCGCTCCGCAATGACCCATGTGCACGTCAGCAGGGCCGGACATCCAGGGGAATTCCAACTCTTCAGAATCCGAACAGGCGACCACCTTGCAGAGGGGACAGCTGACCCTCTGCCCCACCACCGAAAGGGCAGAAGGTCTTTCCTCCCATGGCTATTTCCTGAATGCCCAGGAGGCCTGGCCGCTAATGCCCGGCAAAATCCACAGAGCTGGAGCATTTTCGGTAACTGCCACCAGAGGGAGCTCCAAGAATAGATCTGGATTTTGCTTCCTCCTGGCTTATCAAAGAAGAGGGCGGGACGGGAGGGAAATGCTGCTCTCTGGTTCCAGCAGGTGCAAAGATCAGAGTGAAATGCACGACATTTTAACTGCACCCCTAATTCGTGAAAAGTATATGGTGGAATGATGCTAGATCTGCAGATTTACGGGATAGCTGCCCTCCACCATGAGTCTCCCTCATTTCAGACTCTAATGATCTCCAAAACAGAAGTCCTGCCTTCACGTTCAGTCTATAGCGTTCTCTCCAGAGGACTGAATCGCAGTCTTCACTCCCTCCCCTTCCAGGATTCACAGCCTCAGGAACTGCTCTTCCAACCAGAGCTAAGTCCAGACTCTGTCATCTCCAAACCTCGGAGGAGTTCCAGCCCCGTCCCTCAGTCCCCCCTCTTCCGCAAGACGCCCCGTGAAAACGTGATAACGCAGATGGGACTCACTGTGTTATCCAGGCATCAAAATTAAAGAAAGAATCACTTCCGGCTACTAGATTCCACGTGCCCCTTTTTACTTCAGACGCTCATCTCGGTTTGGGACAGGGATGCTGCAGTGTGGTGTTCTGCTGCCAGGATGGAGTGATGAGATTCTCCTAGGAGAAGATGCAGCAGCCATAACCAGAAACATGGCGAAGCCCACCTGAGATGACTTGTAGATTAGAATAGTTGGAATTCACGGCTGGGCAAAATGGCTCACACCTGTAAGCCCAACAATTTAGGCGGCTGAGGCAGGAGGATCACTTGAGCCCAGGAGTTTTGAGTCCAGCCTGAGCAACACAGTGAGACCCCATCACTACAAAAAAAATTAAAAAATTAGCTAGGCATGGTGATGCACACCTGTAGTCCCAGCTACTCGCGACGGATGGTGGGGGAGGCAGCTGAGGCTGGAGGATCACTTGAACCCAGAAGTTGAAGGTTGCAATGAGCTATGATGACACCACTGTACTCTAGCCCAGGCAACAGAGAGAGATCTTGTCTTAAAAAGAAAAAAAATGTTGGAACTTGCAAGGTTTCCACCCTTATTGCCATGTGAGGATGTCTCAAACATTTGTTCCGTCTTCTCAGAATTACTTTGCTCCTGCAGAAATTTCCTTCTTTATGTGTTTGGAGACAGAGCTGTAAAGAGGGGTGTTTGCACACGGAACCCAGGGCCTGACCTAGTAGGGGAGGCAGAGGGAATTGGCCCTGACTTTCCAGATTTGGGGTCCATACAGGCTGCTGCTGTGGGCTCCAGACATCCCTGCACACACGGGATTGCAAGGACAAGCAGCAAGAAAATTGCTCATGGGTGGCAGCCATTCTTGCTGATGTGTGAAATGGCTTAGGAGGACAGGCGTTCCTGGGCTTCTCCTGGAAATCTGAGAGATGACTGCAGCCACCACTCTGGGTTGCCTCTCAGCCGCTCCCCTGGCCTGCACTGGCAGGTGTTCCCCAAGTGGCACTTTTCGAGTGCTCACCAAGCTGGGTGACAGGACCACAGGACCAACAGGGAGCAGCTGCTGGTCCTCAGGCCTCCTTCCCTCAGTCCTTATGTGACATTCATTGCTCACGTCTGAGGTGAGGGATGACACCCTCTGCAGCATCTGGGTTCAGAGCTCGGTGAATGAAAAGAGTGTTGAGTCCCTTTCTTCTCGGGCATGGTCCAAAACTGAGACTCTTTTTTTGAGGTGGTGCACACTCAGGGTGCTGGTTCAATCAGTTCTCTTCAACTGTGGTTTTCATCCACACATCAACTAGTGCCTCATCTGAAGTGGCCTGGAGCCTCCGTTCTATCGGCTTTGTGGCTGTGGACCTGCCCTCTCCAGCTTCCACAGCCACCCACGTGTCTTTTGTGTAGTATTTCATGTTTCGCAAAAAGCTTTCAATTTTGTTGTGTTATCCCCATTACACAGATGATAAAACAGGCTTGCTGGCATCCTGAAGTCTCTGGTGAAGTGGGAACCAGAGTATAAATCTGCAGAATTCATAGTCCCGAGATCAAGCTAGGGACTTTACCAGCCAGGTTCACTGAGAAGATAATTCAAAGCTGAGGCACTCCATGTTGAACCAGCAACTGTGCCTGAACTCAGGGAATCATATAAGAACCACCTGGATTTGAGAACCCACATAGCTGGGTGCTGCCACTGGAAGGCGGACGCTCTGAGTAACATCTAAGTGATTCTCCATTTAAGGTGGATGTCTTTGTTTTTGCCATCAGTGCTCAGTCTGTTCAGCCTGATATCACATAAGAGGAACTCCCTCCATCACATTCAGTATGCATGTTTCACCCCTGCCTCAGCAGTGGACATGTAACTCATACTTGGCCATTTAGAGTGTTACTTTCCCTTGGCCACAGTGACTAATTGAGGCATGAGCACATGACACAATCAGAAGCATTGAGACTGATCATTCAGAGATAGGCACTCTCTTTCATAGCACTGAAACCTAGGAGGACATAAGCCTAGAGTGTCTGGCAGCAATCTTGTCACCATGAGGAGCACAAGACATATAGAGTGGCTAGAGGATATCATTGGTCTCTGAATACAGCTATGCCTGAAGTTAGTATGTGATCCAACAAAGGCCTTTTTTTCTCTTGAGCCCGTTTGAGTTGGCTCAAAGATCCTATCCAAGGTAGCATCTCTTCCACAGCAAACACCAGTCATCCTGTTACAAGTGCATCATTGTATTTCTAGACAGTGGGCTTGGTCTTTGTCTCTCTCTCTCCCTGCTACCAAGTCACAAGCCGATTGAGGGCATGGCCACTCATCTCTTGGTCAGATGAGTTGATTCACAAAATGAGGGCAAGTTGCAGTGCCCAGCAGAAAGCATCCAGGCATCTTGCTTGATACACAAGTTTGTCTCCTTTACTTATTTATGTAAGAAAATGTTGTGCTTCTTTTCACAACACCCTTCATGTCTTCTAGTCTGCATCTGGAGCCTGTTTCCTCATCTACGAAATGAAGTGAATGGACCAAGTAATCCCTAAAAATCCACTACACTGCCAACATTCTGTTATTCATTTACACATTCTTCCAGAAAATCAAGAAAAATGGCCTTAACAAGGGAGCAGGACTTGTGATCATTGGGCTCTGGCACTTGAGCAGAGCCTGAGGCTTTATGAAAATGTCCTTGCTGAGGATATGCTTGCAGACTCTCCATTTACAGTAACCTGTAGCTAGAAATGTCTTGATTTGGGAGAAAATGAGAAATAAGTGAGAATAAGTGTCAAGATGGGTTTATGTGGGGCATTTTCTTCTTTGTCCAAGGCCTCAGATCTGTCAGCACCATGCAAACCAGCAAAGGCAAGTCTGTTTCAGGAAAAACTGCTTATACCGAGGTTCCCAGAAAATTGCATTTGGAGAGCTGTGAAGCTTGGCTGTGAGTAATTTGTTTTTTAAGTAGCTCTGTTAGTTGGTCCACATTGTGTTTTTCATTCCATCAGAGCAGAAGGTGGTGTTTCTTTTGTTTATAGTATTAGTGTTATATTATTGGTGATCTCATTGTTCTTGTTTGTGACATGTTTACCTCAGTAGGACAGTTATTGTGGGAGGCAAGTCGGGGGCCAATCTACCCACCAAACCTGCAGAACTAAAGAAAAAGACTCCAATCTGTCCTGCAGGGTGCATATTACTCCTCTCTTGGATTGTTAAATTCTAATTATAGGCTGTTGATCCCCGTTAGAACCATTTATAAGCCTAAACACTGTTCTGCAGCGTCTTTTGCCAATAGGTGTGTTTCATTCTTATTGTTGTGTAAAACATAACATTTGCGCTTTTGGGGGACTAGAACAGGTTAGTGTTCTCTGGGAAAGGTGGATGGAAAATAGGCAAAATATGACTCAAAGCTGGGATAGGGCAAAAAAAAATGCCCTTCACTTTGACGTTTATTTGTTAGGAATTTCTGAAACCCTAGGACTATGGAGCTCTCCTTTCAGATCTCAGCTCAAATGCCACTTCCTCAGGGAAGCTCTCCCTGACTGCCCACCTCACGTTCCTGGAACAGCATGTACTCCCCCCACCAACTTCCTAGTGCTTGTCACAGTGGGTCATTTCACAGAACTGTGGGGATTATTTGATTGTGTCTTTCCACCAGATAGAGAGCTGCAGAGGAGGCCTATTGGGCTCACCAATGCCTACCGTGATGCTTAGCCCACAGTAGACATTTAATAACTGCATTGTGTAATGTGTGTGTGCTGTTTTATTTGACATTATTCAATCACACCACGGAAGGCAAAAAAAAAAAAAAAGATGTGTTAAACTCATAAGAGGTGTGAGGTATAGATAACAAGCAAGTCAGTACATTACAAAATATAAGCAAAATCCATAAGATATTAGGTATAGAGAAAGGATGAGTAACAAGAGGCTTATGAGATACAGGCAGAACTCACATGGATAATGAGTAAATCAGTAACCTGTGTGCCATGGTAAAGGTGGATAAAATAAATGGAATATATGCTAGAACAAACTAGAGGGCTATGTATAGATAGAAAAAGTAAAAAGACCAAGTTATAAGATACAATCATGCTACGTCAGTGCTGACAGCTATGTGATCTCTTAAATCAGCCACCCATCAGTGACACCCATTATGGTCTCAATTGTGTTCTGCCCAAGAAGCACAGATAAACGCAGAGCTGTTCAGCAGGCTAATGGATGTGCTCCTGCTGAGGCTGGGAGAACTTGCCCCTTGGGCTCTCCAAGAGCAAAAGGAAAGTGTGTGTCATTGCCCCAGGCACCTTCTGTCTGTTGGATCCCCTCACTCATTCTCAATTATGGTCCTTGTAACCACATCACTAAGGGGGAAAGTTAATATGGGGAGGGAGAAGAAGAGGGAGAGGAAGAGAGAAAGAGAAAGGGAGGGGTAGAGAGAGAGAGAGACAAAACATGTGAACATTGTGTATTACATAACCCAGGATTCAGGGAGGGGTTCTCCCACCTGCTTTTACTTTATCATATATGTATTAACCTACCCCATCCCTTTCCTCTTGCATCTCATTGTTGTGTTTTAAATTTAAATAAATTGTGTGATTCAAGCATTTTAACTAGATCTGTGAGTCTTTCTATTCTGTCACCTCCAGAATAGTTTGCCTGGAAGTTAATGTCTTATACAACATTGAAACAGTGCATTGTGAATTATCTACTATGACTGCTGATAAGGGTGAGGTTAGGGTTAAACTAGTTTCTGAATCTAGTTAAGAAAAGAAAAGAAAGAAAAAAACCCTCTTTCAACAATTATCCATTGTGTTAAGTGCTGAGGATGCAATGATGAAAAACAGCCCTGATTCCTGGCCTCATGAAGCTTATAACAGAAGAAAGGCAATCTGCTAATCACAAATAAATGTTAAGTTTTAACAATGGTAAGTCTTGTGAGGAGAAGGTGCATGGTCCTCTGAGAGCATAAGACAGGGGAATCTGACACATCCAGAGAGGGTAGGAGTTAATGAAGCTAAGGAAAAAGGCATAAACAGCCCAGGCCTAGGGAACTGCCTTTGCAAAGACCACGTGATGGGATGATCTCATCAGCCACTCATTCAGCAGGCAGCACTGACCCCTTGTGCCTGGCCCCATGCAGCGTGCAGGAGTATGGGGGAGAAAGAGCAGCTTTGCCCCAAGACAAGCCCAGGAAGATTGTTAGACCCAGGAGGGTCCTTGGAGAACCCTGGTTTCCTAACTTGGAGCCTGTTACTAATTCTCACACATGTAGGCTTCCCCCACACCCAGGGCTTACTTATGAGTCTGTCCCTCCCAGGAATAAAAACTAACCTCATCATAAAGTCCCAGGCTACAGTCTCATCCTTGACGCTATTTGAAAACTTTTGATGCTCCAACTCAAACCCAATTTGCAATCCTCCATTAGCTAATATCTCACTGAATTCCAGCTTTAGGAGGACTAATCAAGATACCATTCTCTGACCTATACCAAACTCTTTACACACATTATTTTTTTATCTTTATAACAACCATATGAAGTGGCACCAAACTGACACTCAGAGAGAAGATAAGTAATTTGTCCAAATCATTCAGCTAATAAGTGACAAAATCAAAATTCAAATCCAGGTTGTTCTGGCCCTGGAGCTGAAACCCAATGAAAACCAAGCTCTAACCAGGAATTTTGGGTTAAAAATGAAGCTCCATCTGACTGGTTGTTCCATAATATTTAGGAATGTGGATTTTCTGGGTGTATCTTGGTATTGTGGTTGTGTCAATGGTATTGTGGTTTTGGTGATGTGGCTGTCTTTTGGCAATACATGCTGAAAATGCTTGCAGATTAGACGCTGTGATGTCTAGGTTTTGTTTCCAAATATTCTGTGTGAATGGGGGTGGGTAGAGGGTGCTTGTGTTGGGAGGTGAGGCAGAGTCTGTGGGCAGGAGGGAAGGAAATGGATTGGTCATGAGTTCCTTACTTGGAAGGTGAGGATGGGCACCCTGGGATTTATTATAATACCCTCTTTTCTTTTGCCTAGGTTTGAAATTTTCCATAAAACATTTTTCCAAAACAAGTTCTGGATTCTGTTTCTAGGGTCCAATCCTGCATCTCCACATCCCATAGAATTTCACAATTATGCTTTCCTGTAGAATCAGAAGCTGTATGGAGCTGCTTCAAAAATCTGAATCATCAAAGATATAATCGAGCCTCCACCACCGGATTAGCAGGCAAAAACGGACGCAGTACATTCCCCTGGCGCTGTGCGGGGCCTCTGGACTGAAACCCAGGACTTTTCGCATGTCCTGAGAACAGCCTTGCCTTTTCTCAACACGGGCAGAATTCCGATTCCGACCCCAGATTACTAACTCTGCAACTGTGTGCAAGTTAATTAACCTCGATTAGCCCTCCGTGTCCTCGTCTGTAACAATGAGTGGGGAGGAGGGCTTGGTAACAAGCCCTTAGAGGGGCGCTGAGAGAATCAGCCGGGCGCGGTGCTAGAACTCGCGACGCCGCAGGCCGGGCGATGCAGGTTTCCCGCTTGCTGGGTTTTTGACTCGCCCTCGGAGGCCTTCTCCGCCTGGGTCAGGCTGGGACAAGCCATCTCTCTCCGCCGCGTCTGCCAGCCGGGTTTTCGCGGCAGAGAAGCTGCTCCACACACAAGTGGGCAGATGGCCTCGGGGACACACGTGCCACAGCCGTATTTGTCTTTCCGGTTCCTGAGGGACCGGCGTGGGGGGGGGCGTGGACAAGAGGGTGTGTTCGTGGTGGTCGCGAGTGGGGGCGATCTGTTTTTAAAAATCCAGCCGCCTACAGTTCTCCTTCACCCCTAAAATTGGAGGGTTTGGGGTGGCTTATTTTCTTTTTCCTTTTCTCAGCGGCGAGGCTTGCCTGCGAGCGGCCTGGCGTCGGACCGCACCCGGCAGAGGGAGGGGATTATCCGGCGTCGGTGGTCTCTAACGCGGGGGACAGGTCTGATGCCGGAGAACGTGGCGAGGCTCGGGTCAGCCGCGCGCCCCGGCCCGTGCTGGAAAGCCCTGAGCGGCCTTTGAACGGTCTCGGGGACTGGCTTGGCGAGGAGGCCGCGGGCGCCGGCGGCGGGCGGGCTGAGCCCGGAGCCACGAGGCGAGGCGCGCCCTCGGCTTCCTGCCGCCAGGGGGCGCCCAGCCCAGCGCAGCCCGCCGGCCGGGTGGGGCGGCAGCTGCGGGGAGAAGGGTGGGTGGAAAGCGAGCGGGCTAGGCCCGGAAAGCACCGCCCCCTCCCCCGCCACGCTCGGCCCAGCCCCAGGGAAGGACCCGGGTTAGGGCAGACAGTGCCTTCTCTGGGAGTGCCCTGGATGTTAACGGTGCCGGGTAGAGGGCTGGGTGCAGGGCCTGGCACCCGGGCTGGGTGCAGGCGCTCATTAAGTATTTGCTGACTGAGGAGCTCAGGGACAGCTCTAGGGAGCAGCTGGCTCGGAAATCCCAAGTCCAAGTCCACTCGTCCCCGTCTAGGTACCTGACTGCCTCTTAGTTAGCTACGGTGTCCTGCGCCGCGAGAGCTCCCGCTTAGGTTGGGGAGCGAGGGAGCCCGGGGTGGGGGGCGTCCGGAGGTATCCCCGCTCTGTGTCCCTCCTCGCCTCCCACCGCCTTCCCGGGACCCAGCGGGCTTGGCTTCGACTGTGAATTCTTGAGTGGTTCCTCCCTGGCCCTGACCGCTGAGCTGAGCCTGGGGAGAGGGGAAAGGAGGGGTTCCTTCCTGGGACCTTGGTCCGGGCGTTCGGCCCGTGTGGTGCTCGGGGAAGTCTGACCTGAGACGGCCGAGGGGACCAGGGACCAGAGGGACTCGACAAGAGGGTCTTAGGACACCCCTGGATCTAGCTGGGTCCGTGGAAATGCGCGCCACCTCCGGTGATTGTGTCTCAGTTCTAGCAAAGCCCAGGCAGGGAAGGGGAAATTGCGGTTCAGAGAATGCAGAGGTGAATGGAAACAGGAGGGCAAAAGCTTGAGCTTTCTGATGTCACACAACTTAGTGGTTCAGAACTAGGTCTCTGAAAGAAGACTCGGTTCAAGTCCCTGCTCCCCCACTTACAAGCTGTGTGATCTTAGAGGAGTTACTTAACCTTTCTGAGTCTATTTCCTGCTCTGTAAAATGGAGACGTAAAAAAAGTTAACTACTTCTGTCGAGGCGTTGTTAACGTGAAATTGGATCTGGTCAGGACAGCTATGAGAACATGCCTAACAGCTGCCCAGTACCCAGCCTTAACCCACACCGGGCCAAGAGCTTTGCACTCACAGTCCAATCTATAAACCGAGATGACTCGCTTCCCATAGCAGAGAGAAGTGTGCGAAGCCCTCTGCTCACGGGTCGTCTGGGCCCTGGCGGAAGAAAATCCGGGAACTTTAGGCCCTCCAGCACGCGGCCATCAAGGCTGAGGACACTGCGCTGTATCTGCCCCTCCTAAAACCTGGAGGCTGAGATGTCCCTGTGCATTACTGCTGGCACCCACCCTGCAAGATGATTCCTGGTGGACTTTCCTGCAGCCAACGCCTCCGGCAAACATTAACGGCAACATTGAACACATGTGGGCACCATAAGGACATTATCTCAATTAATCCTCATACCATCTCCGAAAAAAACAAACAAGGAAAGTGATGCACAGAGAGACGAAGTAACTCACTCGAGGTCACACAGCCAGAGCGTGGCCAAGCTGGAACCCCAACCCAATCTGGCTCGGGAGCCCGCGCTCTTCCTTACGTTGGGTGGTCAAAACATCTACCTATCAAGCTCAGTCCCAAAGCCTGTAACAAACCATCCAGTTAGGGTGGGAAAGATCGGCAGTGTCCCTGGGTCGAGGACCCTCTGCTCACGCCGGCAGGTTTTACTCCCGGCACCAGCCAGGGCCAGACTCGTGGAACAGGAAGAAGCAGGTTGGGCAGGGGCTCTGGGTCCCGCCCTGCACGTGTTCCCGGCGGATCGTTCCTTGGTGCTCAAGGATCCTGCCAAGTTTGCCGCCATCTCGCAGGCGCCCTTGGACTAGGTGATGAGGACCTGCACACACTTTTCCACTCTTGGCTGGGGGCGGGGGAGGCGGGGGCGGGCCCCCGCTTCTTCTCCGGAAAGCCCAGGTGCCAACGAAAGACGCCTGGGGAGCTGGCGTTCATTAAAGAATGAACAGTCCCATCGCCAAATGAGTCTCTGGGTACACACGCCTCTGCCGCTAGCGCTGGCCTACAGTCGAGGTCTCCTTGCAACCCCCACTTCCCCAGCTCCTCCCCCGTAGACGTCAGCCTGGACTTGGGTGCCTGGACTTGGGTGCCAAAGTCAAGACGCCAAGAGGACCACGCTGGGGGCCTGGCTCAGACAGCCTGGAGCCTTGGAGCCTCTTTGGGGATGTGAGAGCTTGAGGAGGAGGGAGGAAGTTTTGAGCACGGCGTGAGGCCTCCGGGACAGCTTCGCCAGCAGGCCTTGTAGCCAGGAAAGTAGAAAATGATTGTCCCGCGCAGCCCAGGAGGGACACCTGCCGCAGCCTAGCGGGGCAGTTTCGGCGCCGGATACCAGGGGGCAGTGCTGCGCAGCGAATGCGGCCGAGCTCCGGCTGGCCGCCCGGGGCAGCACGTTTACTGGATCCCCTCCGTTTCTCAAATGCGCGGCAAAGTTCCTCCAAGAGCGCTCCAGACCCCAAGGGCCCCCTAGCCCCATAACACGCTAAAGGGTGCACGGTCCTCTCCGTCCGCGCGCCGCGCTCAGGGCGGGCGCCCTGTCTTTGCTTGGTTAAAGACAGCTCCCACCTGGCTGGTTTCGACCACTGACTTGGCCCTGGAGAAGCGTAAGCTGGGGTGGCGGGTGCCCCGTCGGGTTTTTGCAGGCCGTGCGCGCAAGGGTGGGGCAACATAAAGAATGGGGTTTGATGGGACTCTCTCAGCCTGGACTGGAGCCCCGAAAATGCAGATGTCGCTTTTGAGAACGAAAAGAAAGAGTGGGAGGTGGGCCGCCTGCATTCGATCGCTTTCCGGCTTTACGAAAAACCATCCGAAGAAAGGTCTAAAAGAAGGTGGAGGCCCACCGTTGGCCAAGGGGGAGCCATTCTCAAAAGGCAGGTGGAGGGGGCGATGACCCTTCGCGCCAGGACCCAGCCCCAGGCCCACGCTACCGCCGGAATCAGTGTTGTTTGGGAAATGCCTTTCTAGCCTAGAGGAGGCTGCGAACAGGTTTAAAATCTGCAGAAGCAGTGAACAGACAGGACCCGGTGACGCGCGGGGCTTTTTCCACCCGAGGCGGGCTATAAACTCTATTTTCTGTCCCACCCGGGGGAAAAGGCCGAGCCCTCCGAGCTCTGGGACCAAGTGTGAGCCCAAGGAGCTTGGTGAAATAGAAACCGGACATGATTCTCTCTGGGCTTGGCCTCCTTTTGCTGGAATTTTTGTTTTTGGTTTTCTTTTATTTCTAATAGCCGTTTTGCAATAAATAAAATAAAAAGGCAGCTGCATGTCAATGTGTGGATGCTAGTGGCTGTTTGTTCTTTGAAGAATTCACACTTTAAAATTGCTTTCTGTGAGCACAGAGGAAGAACTTATAAACCACTGTTATGTAATTTGAAACCATCAATAGCCCCTCTTTAAGGCTGTCTTTATTGTGGGAAGTCAAGGTAATGATTTTGTCGCTGTCTAATTTCATCCCAATGTATGGCGTCGCTTTTATAGCCTTTCAAAGGTAAGTGAAAGGCATCAATCTGGGGCCCTTTTTGTGGCCGATTAACAGTTTAAACTGGTTTTCTAACCCTGTCACAACTATTGGGCTGATAAACAGGATTTCTGCAGAGGCATTAGCAAGTCCGTAAATAGATCATTTTTTAAAACTTGGGCAATTCTGAGCTTCTCAGGCAAAAATAAAACATAGGTACACAGGGTTTTGTGTATGTGTGTGTGTGTTTCTCACCTCCAAGAAGAGGTAGTTACAAATGACTTCTCAAGAGTTATTTGTGTCCTGCTTATTATTATTATGACTATTACTATCATAATCTTAGGAGAAAGTGAACAGCAAGCAGACGACACAGGGACGGAAATCAATGGGCTTGTGGGCACTGCATTGACTCTACCTTATTGTAGGAAATGTCCTCCCATTAACCATTGGTTAAGCCTGGCCGTGCTACCGACCTTCTTTGATACACAACCGTCCACACAGAAATATCCAATTTTGTTGCAAGGGTTCCTCGGAAGAAAATATTTTATGTGGACACTGCTGGGACAACTGCCAGACGACAGAAATGAAGGCAAACCAGACACTGGCATAGGGACAATCATCCATCACCTTTTATCCCCTCCATGCCACTGAAAAATAGTTAATTTTTAAAAATAGAAGCAAAATTGTAAACTAGACAATTTGAAACTTTTTTTTAAAATTAGGTTTAGGCCCAGTCCCACTGGAAGTTTTTCTCTTTGACTCCGACGGATTTTTCTGATGCCACAGAAACCTCCGACTCCCGCCCATGATCACGCACCAGGGCCAGACAGCCCCACTCCCCGGGTCACCCGAGGGTTACCTTTGGGTGTAGG